>CM062377.1:81871700-82471700 GCA_031216125.1 Dalbergia cochinchinensis
CGAGAAATGAGTTAGGAATTGAAAAGCATGATTTACTTCTCAACCTATTAATATTGGTCAATGTTGAGATTTGAATAGAGGAATTATGGAGTCAAGACAGCAGTTGAAGCTGCACTTCCCATATTTTATCAATAATTTTGAAAAATGTTTCATATTTTCTTTCATCTTGCTTGGAGGTTTTTGTAATGGCAATCATCATAAATGTAAGTTATAACCCATTGGAGGTTTCTTCTAACCATCAACTCATCGAAGCATATAGATTGAAAGACCAACCACTAACGAATGGATGACATTGTTACAAAACCTGTCACTAAGCACAATTTTGAGATGCTCATTACCTTTTCTCACCTTTGCCCATTTTTATACCTGTCCAATCTTATGAGGTAACATCTTTCTCAGAGGTAGCCTTTTTAATGAGTACTAGAAAACGGATGGAACAATTTGTTGAGGGACCAAACAAAACTTGTCTTTAATTATTGTGAATGAATGAGGGAGAGAACTCAGACATGAACCATAATTGATTACCTGAACATAGGACCATATGTAGCTGGTGGAGAATTGATATGCTGCCAGTGACTTCTAAGGGCTGTAATCCACTCGGACATTGCCAACTGACAGGCTCCAAGATAGTTTGGGCTCTGTGGCTTTAAGTATTCCGAATTTCTGATTACATGTTTTTCAGAGCATCCCTTCCAATTATTGCATTCCATTGTCTGTAACATGGAACTGCAGCCCATGGCATGCAACTGTTTGGTATATATTTGTGCGATAATGTGCTGTTAGCAACTGACATCTTAGATGCATGTGATCAGCTTTATTCATGCTTGCCAGATAATGTGTTTAATCTCTGTGTATACTCTCTGATACAGGCTAAAATTGGAACCCTTGAAACACAACTCAATGAAGCCCTTAGATCCAGGGACACTAGGTCAAATGTTGGACCAGAGCCAGCGTCTGGAGCCCTATCCGATTCTGGGGCAAGTGGGGATGGCACAAATTCTTCTGCAGTAACCAAGAAACTAGAAGAGGAACTCAAGAAACGCGATGCTCTGATTAAGGTATGCTATACTTGGCAATTTCTTGTCTGATTGCAGTAGTCTTCCACTTTCTGTTTCCCATTGGGTTGTGGTGATTCCATTTGACTTCTTTTACCTTTTGATTTCTTCTTCTTTAAAATTTTTTTGCAGTCATTTATGTAGCTGAGGAAAAATTTAGCAAACCAATGGGTCATTGGTTAAGTGGCACCAATTCTCTCTAGTCTTGTGCTGCCCATGTTGGAATCCTTTCCAATCATCTTAATATATATAATGAAAAGGGGCAAATTCTAGTTAAATGAAAAAAACCATTCATTTGCCTCTACCAAATAGTTTAAGTTTTTGAAAGAGATGGTTCATGACATAATATCAGAGATTTTATGACTAAGTGGTCTAAAGTTCCATTCTTGCTGCCCTGAATTTTCTAAATACAAAGTTAATTTTCTGCACAAGATAAGGTGAGCTTGTGCATTATTCACACTTCAAGTCCAATGGGGATTTGCATTGGGGAGGGGGGTGTTAAATATAAAATCATCCACGTGTCTCTATCAAATAGTTTAAGTTTTTGAAAGAAATGATTTATTATAATGCTAAAACTACAACTGAGAAATCTTCAGGTCACAATTCTGGTTTTCCTTTTTGGTGAACTTTCTGGATTGTAAAAGATCTACTATTTTGTCAATGAATAGGGGGCCCACACATTAAAAAAAGTGTGCCTTTCCATAAGAAAATGTTTATTTTCTTGTAGTCTTCAGCTGTATTGAATTTTGATATGTGCAGTTTTGTTTCATTTTGTTCTGGTGAGGAGCTCAATTTGATGTTTTGCAGAGGTTGCATGAAGAAAATGAGAAATTATTTGATAGACTGACAGAGAAAGCATCTTTGGCTGGATTGTCTCAGGTAGGCATGTTCTATTTCATACTGGAATAACTGTTCTCATTCATCATGGTATACACATGTAGTTTTTTTTGTGTGTGTGTCCAATTTATTTATCTTAAATTTAATGTGTATTATCATCATGATATTATGGTTTTTCAGGATTTATAAAATTTCCCCCCCCCTTCCTTTTTTTTTTTCCAGATTTCAAGTCCATTATCTAGGGCATCTGTTAATGTTCAGCCTCAAAATATGGGGAGGTATAATTTTAATGTTTTTTCCTGTTGTATTTTTTCATCATGTGATTATTGGCTTCATTCTCATTGTGTTGAATATGGAATGATCCCAGCAACAATACAAGAGCTCGTTCTATGGATGTTTTTCCTTCACCTTTGATGACAGATAAAAATGACAGCACAGTTGCTCTAGTTAAATCTGGTTCTGAGAAAGTTAAAACTACCCCTGCTGGTGAATATCTTACCACTGCCCTGAATGACTTCAATCCTGATCAATGTGAAGGCCTTGCTGCCATTTCTGATGGTGCAAACAAGCTTCTGATGCTGGTATGCATCTTCATGTTTTTAGCATTCAGTTTGCTGAAACTAGTTGAATTGTAATTATGTGCGGATATGTTGTAGGTTAAGTCTTTTTGGGGAGGAGTTCCTGTCAGATTCCTTACCGGACGTCTAAAATTGAAATATTCCGTATCCAACCTCTTCTGTTAGTTGCTTACTGGGATGTTACAATGTCTAGGATGCACTGAAGTTTTTGTCTGGTCCAGATTGTGAGTTCCACTTCTAGTTGCCAAGATATGAACCTTTGGAATTCAGTTTGAAAATATATGGAAGTTTAATCAGCTATAGTGTTGTGATTGTTACTGTTTAATTCGCAGCAATATTAAAGAGGAAGGAGAGAAAATGAATCTGGTGGAACAATAAAAAAAAATCCTTTTGAAAGACAGCTAAAATAGAACAGTGAGATAAAGTTGCTAAAAAATGCTGTAAGCCTGTCCAATCTCTTTGCATATTTATAAAGGCCATAATCACAATTCTATCCCATATCAAATGTAAGAGCACAGAGGCACCATCAAAAAAATTTGCTGTAATGATGCTATGGCATCGGTTATAATGATGCTATGGTGGCGTCATCTGGTTCATGTGGCTGACCCCATATAGTGGAACAAAATTTAGTTGATGTTGATTGCCCTGCATCTAGATGAAGTGTCTAGAACAAATCAAGCATGTGCAGCACAAAAATATCCATTACAGGCAAGAATTTTACAATAATTTTTTGTAATGGTTGCAGGTTCTGGCTGCCGTCATCAAAGCTGGTGCCTCCAGAGAACATGAGATACTTGCTGAAATTAGAGATGCCGTTTTCTCTTTTATTCAGAAAATGGAGCCAAAGCAAGTAATGGATACCATGCTCATTTCCCGTGTTAGAATCCTGTATATAAGATCTTTACTCGCCAGATCCCCAGAGTTGCAATCCATTAAGGTAATAAAATCTTTGTTCGGTATTTGATGATCTTTTGATTTGAATCTGGTGGGCATACCTTCGCTTAATTTGGTAAATATGGCGTATTTGATTGGAAGGTCTTGCCAGTTGAGAGCTTTCTTGAAAAGGCTAATACTCAATGCAGCAGAAGTTCCAGTCGAGGGAGTAGTCCTGGAAGATCTCCTGCGCAATATGTTGATGAACAGATGCAAGGATTTAAAGTGAATCTAAAGCCCGAAAAGAAGTCCAAATTTTCATCTGTCGTGTTGAAGATACGTGGGATTGATGAGGTAGTGGGTAATGATCTGTGTTTTGATGCTGAGTAGTGTTAGAATCTGTAATTATCTGTAAATTATCTATAATTAGGGAAAATATATCTTTGTAATTATTGTGTATTTATTACACATTGTCTATATATATTTTCTCCGTTGTGTAGTTCAGACACATGGATTCATTCTATGATTTTCTCTCTTTCTCTGCTTCTCAACATGGTATCCAGAGCCTAGAAAGAAAGAAAACCCTAGTCCGTGCCGTCAGGAGGGCCCATTGCCCTCTGGAGAAATTTTTTTTTCGGCCACACCGCGTTTCCCTTCCGGTTTGCCCGTTTTTCCTCTCCACCGTGGCCCTTTCCGGGCTTAATAGCTGCCCGCCGCCACTGTTTCCCGCCACCGGCCAATTTTCCGGCGACTTTTTCGGCCGGCGACCTCACCGCCAGCCTCGCCTCACCGTGCGCGGCCCACCCCCAGAAACCGCGGCTCCATTCCGGTCCTCACGCGCCCCCACGCGCGGCCTCTCCCGTCTGCGGTGTTTTCCGCCGCCACGCCTTCCGGCAGCGCGGCGTCCGGCCTCCGTTCCGGCCGCCATCTCCTGCGTCTGACTCGTGCCGCTCTCCTCTTTCCGGATCTGTCCTTGGTTTCGCGATCCGTGCTCTCCGACGACGTGACTTTTTTTTGTACTTCCCATTCTGCCCCTGCCTCCTTGTACCCATGGCTGGCAACTCTTCCTTTGATGATAAGGGTGTTCCGAAAGCTGACCCTCCCGCTTTCACTAGTTATGTCAGTGTGGCTCTTTCCACTGATAAACTTGATGGCAATAACTATGATACTTGGGCATCCGACATCAAACTTTGGTTGGCAGGGCAGGACTATGTTGACCACCTCACCACAAAGGCTGTAGACATCCCGGTGGATAGACGTCCCCGCTGGGTTAAGATTGATGCCCAGCTGTGTAGCATTCTCAAGTCCACCATTGCTCCTTCCATCAAACAAATCTTTCTGGCCCATGTCACTTGTGAATCTGTTTGGACACAGGCAAAGACCCTCTTCACCAATGACACTCAACGTCTATATCGTGTTTGTCAGGATCTCATGGGCATCATTGCTCCTCGCCAGCTTGATGGTTCTATGTCCTCCTATTTGGGTAAGATTCACGGTGCACTCCATGACTTCAATGAACTCTTGCCCCCTGCTGATACCCCGGCGAAGGAGTTGGAGCAACGTAGCTCTTTCTTTATGCTCTTGGCCCTTTATGGCTTACCTTCGGAGTATTCTGCTACTCGTGATCAGCTTCTGGGATCCCCGACTGTGCCTACTCTCTCCATGGTGTCTGCCTCTCTCCTTCGGGTTCCCGCCAAACCACCGGCTGAGTTGCCCCTTCCTCCGGCCTCCATTGATACCTCTGCACTCGTCACTCAGGGTACCAGTCGTGGTCGTTCTCGGAAGCCCCGACCTAAGTGTGACCATTGTCATAAGCCAGGCCACACCATTGATCGTTGTTACTCTTTGCATCCTCATCTGCGCCCTACTGTTAATGTTGCTCAGGCCGGTGTTCCTGCTCCCCTGGACTCCCCTGTTCCACATCCACCGTCTCCTGCTGACTATCTTTGATTTCTGAAGTGGTTTGAGCAACGTCAGAACTCTAGTTCCATTGCTTCTGTTGCACACTCTGGTAATTCTTTTGCTTGTCTCTCTCAGTCGGCCTCTTTGGGTCCTTGGGTTCTTGATTCCGCCGCCACTGATCATATCTCCGGTAATAAAGCTTTATTTTCTACTCTCTACTTACGGATATTTACCTCATCACTTTGGCCAACGGCTCTCACACACAGTCTCACGGGGTGGGCACTGCCCATCGCCTTCCTTCTATGTCAGTTGATTCTGTCCTTTATGTTCCTGGTTCTCCATTCAACCTACTCTCTATTTATCGGTTAACTAAAGCCCTTAACTGTATCATTTCATTCACTGAAGATTCTGTTTACTTGCAGGACCGGAGCACGGGACGGATGATTGGCACCGGATGTGAATCTCGTGGCCACTATTGGCCACGCTCCTCGTCAAGTGTTTGCTCCCTCACCACTGATCCTCTCACCCTCCATGCCCAATTAGGTCATCCCAGCCTTGTTAACTTGCAACGCATGGTGCCTAGCTTGACCAAACTTTCCAGTTTGCCTTGTGAGTCGTGTCAACTTGGGAAACACACGCGGAGTCATTTTCCAGATAGTGTTAGTAGTCGAGCTGCGTCTCCGTTTGCATTAGTTCATTCCGATATTTGGGGTCCTAGTCGCACAGTGTCTAGTTTAGGATATCGTTATTTTGTTACGTTTATTGATGACTATTCTCGTTGTACGTGGTTATTTTTATTGAAACACAGGTCTGAATTGTTTTCTGTTTTCACTACATTTTATCAAGAAATAAAAACTCATTTTGGTGTCCCTATTCGCACTTTACGTAGTGATAATGCCAAAGAATATTTATCTCATGATTTTCAAAAATTTTTAGCTTCTCATGGAATTCTTCACCAAACATCCTGTGCTCATACACCTCAACAGAATGGGGTTGCTGAGCACAAGAATCGTCATCTCATTGAAACCACACGTACTCTTTTCTTGCATCATCATGTACCTTTTCGTTTTTGGGGCGATGCCGTTTTAACTGCATGTTATTTAATTAATCGCATGCCCTCTTCTGTTTTGGGCCATCAAGTTCCCCATTCCATCCTATTTCCTCATGACACCTTGCATTCCCTTCCCCCACACGTTTTTGGGTCCACTTGCTTTGTTCACAACTTCACTCCTGGTCTTGACAAACTTTCTGCACGTTCACTTAAATGTGTTTTTCTTGGTTACACTCGGTCTCAAAAGGGTTTTCGGTGTTTTTCTCCTACTCTGCATCGTTATCTTGACTCCGCGGATGTTACCTTTTTTGACACTATTCCCTTTTTTTGAGCCATCTAACCATTCCACCTCTCCTGCTTCTGAGGAGCTCCCCTTTCCTGTGCTCCCCGTGCCTTTGTCACCCCTTTTGCCTACGCCTCCACCTACACCCCGCCCCCTCCAGGTCTACCATCGTCGCGCCCGTCCACTAGCCGAGCCTATCCCACCTCTGACGCCTGCTAGACCTAACCAAAGGCCGCCGCTCCCTCGCTCCTCCCTCCGAGCCTGTCTTGGCTGATGAGGACTCTCCTCCGGTGCCTGATCCTCCGCCGCCTTCGGTCCTGCCGGTTGCACCTGATCTTCCCGTCGCCCTTCGTAAAGGTATTCGTTCCACTCGTAACCCATCTCCTCACTATACTGCCTTGAGTTATCACCGTCTATCTTCTCTACATTATGCTTGTCTGTCTTCTTTGTCCTCTGTGTCTATTCCTAAGACTACAGGTGAGGCCCTCTCCCATCCTAGGTGGAGACAGGCTATGATTACTGAGATGTGTGCACTTCAGGATAGTGGTACTTGGGAGCTGGTGACTCTTCCTCCGGGTAAATCTGTGGTTGGTTGTCGGTGGATTTTTACAGTTAAGGTGGGGCCTGATGGCCAAATTGATCGTCTTAAGGCCCGTCTTGTAGCCAAAGGATACACTCAGATCTTTGGTTTGGATTATGGTGATACATTCTCCCCTGTTGCCAAGATGGCTTCTGTTCGTCTGTTTCTCTCTATGGCTGCTATGTGTCGTTGGCCTCTTCATCAGTTGGACATTAAGAATGCCTTTCTTCATGGTGATCTTGCGGAAGAGGTTTATATGGAGCAACCTCCTGGGTTTGTTGCTCAGGGGGAGTCTTCTGGCCGTGTTTGTCGTCTTCGCAAGTCATTGTATGGTCTTAAGCAGTCTCCTCGGGCTTGGTTTGGAAGATTCTCCACTGTGGTTCAGCAATTTGGTATGACTCGGAGTGAAGCTGACCACTCTGTGTTTTATCATCATACTCAGAAAGGTTGCATCTACCTAGTTGTGTATGTTGATGATATTGTCATTACAGGGAGCGACACTCAGGGTATAACACAGATCAAACAACACCTATGCAAGCATTTCCAGACCAAGGACCTTGGCAAACTCAGATACTTCCTCGGTATTGAAGTAGCACAGTCCAAAGATGGCATAGTTCTCTCTCAGAGAAAATATGCTGTTGACATTCTAGAAGAAACAGGTTTACTCGCTGCAAAATCCGTTGATACTCCTATAGATCCTAATGTCAAGCTCCTACCAAATCAGGGGGAGCCACTATCTGACCCTGGGAGATATAGACGATTGGTTGGGAAGTTGAACTATCTCACAGTTACTCGTCCAGACATTTCGTTTGCAGTCAGTGTGGTTAGTCAATTCCTAAACTCACCATGTGAAGCACACTGGGATGCTGTCATACGTATTTTGAAGTATGTCAAAGGAGCACCCGGCAAGGGCCTTATTTATGAAGACAAGGGGCATACTGATATAGTTGGGTATTCTGATGCAGATTGGGCGGGATCCCCTTCTGATAGGCGTTCTACTTCCGGATATTGTATACTTATTGGAGGCAATCTCATATCCTGGAAGAGTAAGAAGCAAACTGTAGTGGCGCGGTCTAGTGCTGAGGCAGAGTACCGTGCAATGGCCTCAACTACATGTGAGCTTATCTGGCTTAAGCAACTCCTCAAAGAACTTCAATTTGGGGAAACTAAGCACATAACACTTGTTTGTGACAATCAAGCCGCTTTACACATTGCCTCAAATCCAGTTTTTCATGAAAGGACCAAACACATTGAAGTTGATTGTCACTTTATCAGAGAGAAGATTCTATCTGGAGACATCACCACAAGCTTCGTCAATTCAAATGACCAACTGGCCGATGTTCTCACCAAATCATTGAGAGGCCCCAGAATAAGTTACCTATGTAACAAGCTAGGTGCATATGATCTATATGCCCCAGCTTGAGGGGGAGTGTTAGAATCTGTAATTATCTGTAAATTATCTATAATTAGGGAAAATATATCTTTGTAATTATTGTGTATTTATTACACATTGTCTATATATATTTTCTCCGTTGTGTAGTTCAAACACATGGATTCATTCTATGATTTTCTCTCTTTCTCTGCTTCTCAACGGAATATGCACTTTCTCATGTGACTTTCTTTTGTACTTTGAGCGTCATAAAATAAAAACACTACTTCCTGTCCCTGTCTTGTATTTTCTCCTTTGTAAATAGCCTTATTAAGCAGTTTCCATGAGGGCAGATCTATTCTTTTAATTTAATTTTTTAAGTCATGCTTCTTTTCTGTTGCTATACTGGCTAAACCTCTTTTGGTCTTTGAACTGAAGTTACATATAGATTTTGTTTGTTTAGTTTTATTAGGGCAAATTACACTTACCTCGTTTGAGGTTTAATGGGATTCACTAGACTTCTCCTCGATCTATCCGGGTGATATTGATCTCCTGTGAACGCACTATGTAATGTGCAATGGAGGGAAGGATAGTGTAATAATTTTACAAATTCAGTGATCCCCCAGAGCAAATTTTACAAATAAAGGGAAGTTAAGGTGAATTCCACCAAATCTCAGGGGAGGTCAATATAATTTGTCATTTTTTTTTTTGGTTACTTATGTTATTTTTACAATTTGAAATAAATGCACAGAACACCTGGAGACAACAGGTAACGGGTGGAAAGCTTAGGGAAATTACTGATGAAGCCAAATGTTTTGCAATTGGAAACAAGGCTCTTGCTGCACTCTTTGTGCATACTCCAGCAGGTGAGCTGCAGCGTCAAATTAGGTCCTGGCTTGCGGAGAACTTTGATTTTCTCTCTGTTACTGGAAATGATGCCCCGGGAGGATCAACTGGTCAGGTGGAGCTTATTTCAACTGCAATTATGGATGGTTGGATGGCCGGACTTGGTACTGCTCTTCCTCCCAACACTGATGCGCTTGGACAACTTTTGTTTGAATATTCAAAATGTGTTTATACTTCGCAACTACAGCATTTGAAGGTATGCCTTATCTTAAATTGATCCAGAAAATGAGTACAGTAACAGTACACCCGATGTTCATGTTCTTGACTACTGAAATAGATAGTGAAAATGAATATTGTATTAGCCTTGCTTTTGTTGGGACTGTATGTTGAGGGATGGTAAACTTACTAGTTTACATTCATCTAATTTTATACAGTGGCAAACATGCTAGACTTGCACACACTTGCATCTGCATCAATGGAATAATGTGATTTTTTATCTTGATTTTGATATTTAGCAAATGGCCAAAGGAGTGTCTTTGATGGATGCCAAAAGAGAATTGGCAAGAGGCATGCTTTAATTGGATGAAGTGTTTTCTTCTAGGATGGTCTTTTGTTCTATGTTACTTTTAGGAGGGTATCTTATACTGAGCTTTTGTTTTTTTTCATCTCCTTCCCTAATAAATTTTTTCTATGATCTGATAAAGACATTCTAGACTGTATAAAGATTGTTTGTTGTTAGATGTGTTTATTTAAGATATATTTTTATTTACTATACTTCTATTTTTCATAGAAGTTCTTCAGAAGGCTTGCCAGTCAGGTGCAACCCCTTCTATACACTAGAAGTTCCCAGAGAGATTTGAGTTGTTTGCCTCAGATTTTATTTTCCTTATGCTAGTCGTCATTTGTATTTTTAGTGTATAAGTTGTCTCATGTTAATCAACTTTCCAGAAATTCTTTCCTAATAATGTTCCTGTTATAAGGATATTGGTTTGGGCTTTATTCATATGAAATGCATAGTTTTTTATTATAATTTATGTCAACCATAGAATTTCAAAACCTATCTACCAAAAGAAATAATTCAAAGCTTTTGAAAATTTTTTTCGAAGGCTATGAGAGCATAAGTTGCTCAGAAAGGATTTGGGTTGTTCAGGTTTGAAATGTATTGATGTTATTCTCATTTTGCTTTCCTTTAGTATGAGGGATAGCAAAACCACCTTAATCACCGTCTGACCTGCATGAATATTGATTTGACGGATAGCAAATCCACCTTCCACCACCATCTGACCTGCGTGCATATCTTACTATACCATTCATGGCTAGTTAATGTGTTTGATATATGCCTAATTGGATTGAGTGGTGTGGATTCATATCCTAAACCCACAAAATGTGTAAATCTTCCTGTTTGACTAATTTTCCTTGTATGTGAGATGTTCTGATTTTATTTTATTGATACTTTAAATAAAATGCTGATTCTATGTTGTTTGACATTCGGATATCAGGATATTGCTGGTACCTTGGCAACAGAAGAGGCGGACAATGCAGCACAAGTGGCAAAGTTGCGATCAGCTCTAGAATCTGTTAATCTCAAAAGAAAGAAGGTAGTTTGTTTTATTCATTTGTTATATTACATGCATACATGTAATTTTATTTTACAAACATACATTTGCACGTCTAGTGTTCCTTCGTGAATTGAAGGAACATTGCACTAGTTTACTAGATAAAGATTGCATGAGAAATTTTGATATAACCAATGACTGCAGCGCTGTATTTTGCAATATTTTCACTTTGATACTTGTAAATTGTTTCTGTAAGAGAAAGTCGAAGTCCCAAGGAAGGCCTCTAATTAAGTACTTTTATTGGTTATGCTTTTGTTTGCACAATTTTATTCCATGCTTCTAGAAGTCCATCTTTGTGTGGTTAGCAAGGTAGCTAGGATTGCGTGCAAAATCATAAAATTGCACGATTCTACGCTCCCAACAGCCTTTCACAATCCCGATTCCACCTCTGGCTCGCCACTGCTGCCTCGCTGTGGGATCGCCGTGGAAGATCGTGGAAGCACTGGAATCAAGTGATATTGGCGAGCTGGGCGCTTCCATTGGTTGAGCCGAGCGCGCCCATTTTCCTTATCGTCCCAACCCCATTTAAGCGTGCAACGAGAAGAGGGAAGGAATAAGGAAGCAAAAGAAAGAAGATAGAAGTAGCCAAACAACGGCCGGCGGTGGTGAGCAAGACCAAAACCACGGGTAGTTGGTGGTGACAAGCTAGAACCATGGGAAGCCGGTAGAGAAATGGCAGGGACAGATTGACAGAAGGAGATATCGAGAGAGGAGTGCATTGCTAGTGGTTAACAAACCCAAAACCATGGGCAGCCATTGATGACATAGTAGAGCCACAGTTGACAGATCGAGAAAGAGAAAGGGGGAGAAAGAGGTCGCACATGGTTTTCTTTTCTTAGCTTTTTTGTTTTTTGTTGGTCCCATCCTTTTTTTTCAATGTTTTAGATGGATGATTTTTGTACAAAACCATTATTTTTGGGGTTGACATGGGCTGGGTGTGTTTTTATTATTGGGCTTCTATCTTTCTTATGTGGGATTGGGGTTTGTTTTTTAGAGGCTTCATTTGTCTTTATTATTGGGCTTCAAATAAAAAACTCAAGAAAAAGAACTTGGGCTAGAATTGTGTCTTTTTTCCCCTCTATTTTGCATAATTGTGTCGTGTTATATGCACATATAAATTATGTGAATGTAATATATATTATTTTGTAGGATCTTACGATTTGTATTACGATTCAATGCTTTACGATTCTCTATCTTCCTTCCGATCTTAAGTAAAATCTCGATTCTAGCTACCTTGGTGGTTAGGGCACAATATATTAATGCAACATGCACTTCTTTTGGTTACTTGCACATGGACAACACCACTTATGACTATGGAACTGTAAGGGATTCTTGTGAAGTTAGTAGCATAGTTTTCAAAATCAGACCGGATCAGACTAGAAACCGCTGAACCGTCCTGTGGTCCGGTTCGGTTCTCCAATCTGATCAGTTAAGCACGTGAACTGGTCAACGCTGGTCAAACTTGGAGCGAACGAGCTGAGCTGCTACTGAACCGCGCATGAATTGGACTTTCGACCCGCCAACAAACCAGCTTGGAATCCCTTGCTGTGAAAGTCTTTGAAATTCTCTAAAAATGCCCAAGCTTGGAGTCAAACCCATGATATGCGCTGTGAAGGATGGAAGCAATGCCTTCAGCACTAGGCTGGTAGCTTCTTTTGTTAATATAGGTCATTGTTTTCATATATAATATATATTTAGTTGTATTAAAATTTTGTAAAATCCTCCAAATCCGCAAAGCTAGGATTCAAACCCAGGTTGTGGATCTGCGAAGGAAGGACAGTGTCACTAGACTAGCTAACTATTTTGTTAACATGCTTCAACCGATTCAACCAGTAACCTAGTATCTCAGTTGAGTCAATTGCCTAGCCGAGTCTGAAAACTATGGTTAGCAGTCCTAGGCTTGGCTTCAAATATTAGTGAAATTGATAACCGCAGTTCTTATTGAGAAGCAAAACAGGCAACTAAAAAAGAGAGGAAAAGTTCTGCTGATATTAACTTCCATCTTATTAAATTTTGTGATGTTAATGGTAGATTAAGTTTAAATATAAATTAAAGAAGGATCCGAAGGCATTATTTTCTTAAATGTATGTCTACCTATAATGTGCTACCATTGATTTTTTATTATATACAGATTTTGCAACAAATGAGAAGTGATGTAGCCTTATTGACATTGGAAAATGGTGGTTTGCCTATTCAAAGCCCTTCTACTGGAGCTGAAGATACACGATTGGCATCTCTTATTTCACTTGATAGCATATTGAAGCAAATCCAGGTTCTTGTTTGTTCTTCAAATCTGGTTTTGAAACTTGAATATGAAATAATCAATAATTCAAGATATAATTTGTACAGGAGATAACAAGACTTTCTAATGTGAACATCATGAGGAGAAGTAAGAAAAGGACAGTGCTTGTTTCTCTTGATGAGTTAACAGAATGTATGCCTTCGCTACTTGCAATTGATCATCCATGTGCTCAGAGGCACATTGCAGATGCTCGTCGCATGGTTGAGGTATGCTCATTGTTGAAGTTATGGGTTTTAGATAGAGAAGGAAGAAAAGAGAGAATAGCCGCTCTCAATAATATGAAAATATATTGATACGATATATTATGATGTTATATGGTATGATATAAAATACAAAGTACCAATCCCTATTTGGAATGATACTAGAATGATCCTAATTAAATAATTAAATAAACAAATAATGAAATATGAGGAAATACATAAATCAATCCTAACAGATAATGAAAGTTACTCTTTTATATTCTAAGTTACATTGAAAATATTCTTACATTCTTTATTTCTAACATACATGTTGCTTTGTAGGTCTAGATTGTATCCAATTTATTTTATTCTTAGTGCTATAGGAATCAGATTGTACTTTGAAATGTGTTGGCTACTCGATGTTGACTAAAATCACTCCAAAAGTGCTCTGAGAAAAAGCATATTAGATTACTATTTAGTTGCTCTGTTGTATACCTGTTTATGGTAATCATCCTCTCTGCTTGCTTGTGTCCACCTTTTACCTTGATTTGTTTTTTTGGAGTATTTCCTGATTAGAGAAGGTGAGTCTCGGCGCAATGATAAGATTGCTGCCAAATGACCTAAAAGTCACGGGTTCAAATCCTAGAAACAGTCTCTCCACAAGGGGGGTAATTTTGTGTACATCTACCCTCTCTAGATCCCATTTGGTGGGAGCCTCATGTACTGCACAATTAGGTCTGGACTCTTCCCTTTCGTTGCCTAGTTTCTCAAACCCTCTCTTCATGTATGACGCAGTCAATTCCTGAAGAAGATGATGAAGAACTATCACATGGTCGCAAGCCATCAACAGATCTAGGCTCTGGATCAGGAACTGATGTGGCACAGTGGAATGTGCTCCAATTTAACACAGGCAAGACCACGCCATTTGTAATCAAATGTGGAGCAAACTCAAATTCAGAACTTATCATTAAAGCTGAGTCTCGAGTTCAGGAACCTATAGGTGGTGAGATTGTGAGGGTTGCTCCTAGACCTTCCATTTTGGAAAATATGAGCTTGGAGCAAATGAAACAATTATTTGCTGATCTACCGGAGGCTCTAAGCTTGCTTGCCGTGGCAAGGACTGCAGATGGGACTCGAGCACGATATTCTAGATTATATAGGACCTTAGCCGTGAAAGTTCCATCCCTTAGGGATGTGGTCAGTGAGCTTGAAAAAGGGGGTGCACTGAAAGATGTGAGAACATCAACTTGAGATGTTGATGAACACATGCCTTATTCAATTGTGTTACTGGCTTCTGCTTTTGCTTTGTTTGTTGAGTGCAGTTGCATGATGGGTATGACCCCAATGTTGGATCGTTACTGTGCATGCAAGTTATTGTATTAATAGTCATTATTCCAGTAATTTATGTACTCCTGCAGTTTTGCCCACCAGTGTAATTAAGGATTTAGATCTCCTAATGTGACAATTATTGTACAGTGAAAAAAGAAAAGAAGTGAGAAGTTATCTGCTATCATCACTTTTGTGTGTGTGTGGATTCCATGAGTCCGCTTGAGTTTGGCTTGTTTACTTTCAAATGATATCAAAGAAATCGAGTTCTGAGAAAAGAGATCAATAATTCGACTGGTAACGGCGCAACCTTTACTGGAAGACGGAAAAATTAAACTGGAAGTTGAACGCTGACCAGATAACCTGAAGTCGACTCATGTATTCCTTTGTAACTTCAATCAAAGAAATCAGGCTCTGCTGTGGAATTTATACGCCTTTAAATTTTAGTGATATCTACACTTGCTAGTGCAGTTTCTTATTCTCTCGCTGCATTTAAGTGTTTGTTTGTTTTGGTACAGTAGAATGAGGCCATTGAATCGTAAATAAAACTGCTCCCTTGCCAGTAAATTTCACCAATAAAATGATGGCAGCTGTGTGCTCGTACTTCTTTTTGTAATGTAATGTAATATTCCTTCTATTCTGGTCTTCTATGATATAACTTTCTTCCTAGTATGATTGACGAGATGTTATCCTGTTCCCTTAATAATCTTCTAAACATGTATAAAGGTCATTTCCTTCACCTTCCGACTCATTCTGTTAGCTCCGATCTGTCTCGTTAATATTACAAAAATGAGTAATATTTGGTCTACAATAAAATTACATAATAAACGCATACTATATACTTTATCATCATTGAATATAATGAGTGAGTGAAATGGTGAGGGATCATATATCACATCTAATACTAATAAAATATGTAATATATATTTATTATATAATTTTATTGTATATATCATATTATTTAATAAAAATATATTCAAACATCAAACTCTCAAGAGATCAAGATACTAGTATCCACAAGCGTCAACTTACCAAAAAAACTCCACACGCGTAGAATGACAATATTGCCCATCGTAGCAGCAAACATTTTCATTTCCCACCCATCTTCCAAACTTCACTTCCCTCCCCGTTTATTCCTCCCTCGTCGACCATAACAAACAAATGCCAAACCAAAAACAACAACAACAACACCAACAAAAAAAAATGCGCAATCGAATGTCATGCACAAAGCTGACAGTGATAACCATAGGAGCAGTGATCTTGCAGTTCATCGGTCTCTCAGTCTTCGTCTTCGGCTTCTTCCCCGTCAAACCAGCTCTCTCCGCCCACAGGCAAATCCGTACATCCATCCATTTCCTCTTTATTAGATCTCCGATTCTTTCTTCTTTTTTTTCCAGCCTAACACTGACTCCTTTTTTTTTTGGCATTTTCCGCTTTCAGTGGTTTGGAGAGTTTCCGCCCGCCAACCTGCGACGCCGCCGATGGCACTGGAAATCGAAGCGAGGCGTCTCTGCCTCCCGATCAGCTTAGGATGTTGTATCAGGTGCTTGATTTTGTTAGTTTTCGTGATGAAATGTGATGATGCCGGGTTTCTACATTGTTTCGTAGTTGCAAATATGTTTTTGTAATTCATTTTTTTTAAAAAAAAATTTTGATATCATAAGAGTATACAGAATATTCGTTGCACTGGCTTAATTATTATTATTATTATTTTTGTGAGTTGGAGATACGTTGTTGTGATTGTTATTTGTCAAATCATTGTATTTTATTATTATTATTTTAATGTTCATAAGATTGAGTTCTGGTGTAATAATATAACAGGTGAAGGTTCGGGATGGCCCCTTTTAGCTTTCCTTTATAGTTTTCAGACTAACTGTTTTGAAACGAGATTGGGAAATTGTTTTTTTTTTTCTTTTTTTTGTTTGGGGGGGGGGGGGGGGGGTTTGGTTCATTGGAGCAGGGACATATTTTAAATTGAAAGCAGACGGCATCTGTTTATTCCATGACTAGTTTTGCGGTGATATTTTTGGAATCTCAGCTAGGGGTGTTCTGTTGTGCAGTAATTTTCAGCATCAAAATCAAATGCATTCTTGAAAAGACTTTGTTTGCTCAAAGGATGATTGAATTAATCCAGTTCCTGTTTGTTATTCTGGTTTTTGTTTTTACTGAGAAATTTAAAAAATGTTCTGTGTGTAGGAAGTATCTGAGATCCCTCCTTCATATGATCGACTCATCTTAATGGTATGTGAAATTGCCAGAGTCTCCCATATTTTCAGAGGTCTATCATTTGTTCATTTCTGTATTATGGTTGTTCATGTCATGGGGCACCGGTAAATATATTAACTTTTCACACACAATCATTTTACTTTAGGTCATTGATGGTCTTCCAGCAGAATTTGTGCTTGGCAAGATGGGCAAGCCTCCAATAAAGGCTTTCATGGATGCTATGCCATACACACAATCATTGTTGGCAAATGGTATGGCTGTTGGATATCATGCAATTGCTGCAGCTCCAACAGTTACCATGCCTCGTTTGAAGGTTAGTGTGCTTTCTTGTTTCAAAGGTGGCATTACAAAAGGAAAGCATAAGATCACTATAGGTTTCCTATCCATTTTCTGACCTCTTCTAATTTTATCTTTTTCGTTTGTCATTCTAGGCCATGGTTTCTGGAGCAATTGGGGGTTTCCTTGATGTGGCACTTAACTTTAATACCCAGGCGTATTTAGATGACAATATTCTTGGTTAGTTGTGGCAACCATGTTGAAAAAATTGATCATATTATTTGATTTTTCTGTGAGCTAGTATTGACATCATTGTCATTTGTTGCAGCACAGTTCTTTAGGATTGGATGGAAAATGGTTATGCATGGTGATGATACATGGCTAAAGTTATTTCCTGGTTTATTTGCAAGACATGATGGAGTTAGCAGTTTTTTTGTAAGTCTTCATCCATGTCAGCCTATAGACATGATTTTATGCCTCATAATAGCCCAGGCTGGCCAGCACTCTTATGTTCATCAGTAGATACTTAGGTATTACTTTTACATAAAAAAAGTTCTATTTTACCTCTCGGCTCCATTGGCATATCTGATTAATAAATTCTTAATTCTGTGGGACGAAGCATGTTGTTTTTTTACATAGCATGTTCTTTCAGTGGTCATAAGTTTATATATAAAAATATTGTTGCTCCATAATTTAAATGGTTTTTTATCAAGCTTCTTGTTACCATAGGTTAAAGATACTGCACAAGTAGATCAAAATGTGTCTCGACATCTTGGTGAAGAGCTTACCAGAGATGACTGGAATTTTCTGGTCAGTAACTGACCACTTCATAATTTGGTCCCTGCCTAATGTTATTTGAATTTCCATTTGTGATATTTTTCACTTTCCAGACCTGTAACCTTTGTCTTTCTGGTTGAAAATATTATCTCTATGCTTCCCCAATCTTTAGAACCTGAAGGTTTTACCCTTTTTTTGTTATTTGCATTTTTCTTTTCCCAACAACGGGGTAGAAGTCGTTTTCTAGTGAACATTAGCACCATGTATCCTTTTGTATATTTTTGAGTTTTGGATATGAGTGTCATTGTCAAGTTTGCATGTTGTCTAGCCTTCTGTGTGCGCTTTGGCATATTTCTGTGTGCCTTCATTCATTCTAGAAGTTTGTTTCTGTTCCTTGCTTGTTTTTGAAAAATTGTTGAAATAGAAAAAATAGTAATATTGAATGTGATTTCAGTATGAATTTATTGGACTTTGTTGCTGGTAAGTTTTCAAAGATTAATTAAGGCAGAAAGCAGAGTGTTATGCTTCTTTTTGGGACTTTGACTACATAGAGACATTGCTCCTTCATCACCTGCAATTTTAATCATATACCACTAGTCCTGTTCTATGGATGCTCTTCTAGGAAGACATGATCTTTGATTACCATGTCTACTTTACTATTTTCCTACTAGTTGTAATTAGTGCCAATTGCCCAGACCCAGACTTGAGTTAAGCCATATTCCAGTTAGTACTACTTTTTTTTATCAACTATAGGTTGGTTTGATTCTACTTATAGCAAACAAGCATTTATGTCTTTTTCAGTTACAAGAGTTGGTTTGGATCTACTTATTCTGTTTCACCAAATTGGAAAAAAAATATAATTATCTAGGTTCTACCTTTGAATATTTACTCCATGCTCTGCATCCAGTTTGCTAGCTGCTAGGTAGTTGATACTTCGTTTTGATCTATCTTATCAACAGATTTCTTTCAATTCTTGATTTTCAAAGGCAGATATTTTATATCTAAATACTAAATTGTTGGTTTTTAGTGCTAGTTTAAGATCCATTAATTAGTATAAGGATTCTTCAAAATTTTCTGTTAAATATATATGCACTGTGTCACCAGTCCATTCAAATGTCAAATGCACATTTATTTATTTATTTATTTTTTTAAGTTTGTTCTAAATTAAATGATGCTTTTCAATGTTGGTTTAATTTCATACATATGCATTTTACTGAGTTTGTTTTAGATTCTTCATTATCTAGGCTTGGATCATGTTGGACATATTGGTGGGCGCAGCAGGTATCATCATTAATTCATTGTCTCTTTACTGTATTAATGTAACCTCATTCTGTTCTCTAAGCATTACTTGGACATTTACTGTTTCAGTGTGTTAATGGCTCCAAAACTTAGTGAAATGGATGAAGTAGTGAAGATGATTCATACGAATGCCTTGCAAAATCTAGAAAATGATCATGGACAGATACTTCTGGTTTGTTACTATTTCGTTGCTGCATTTTTCATTGTTGATTAAAGAATTCATATGACTCGCTTACACCTTACTTGGGTGTCGTCAATTGTAGACATTATTATGAACATAAGGCTGACCTTATAAGGTTTTGTCTATTTAACATTTTAATGTACATAACACTTCTTGTAATCCTGCTTGCATGCTTTTACGTTAAAAAACATATTCTTGAGTACTGCTAAAAGCTTGCTTTTAAGTTAATGACAAATAGCCCTTGTCTTTGTGCGTGAAATTGTCAATTCTTTAGTGATTTCAGGAAGACATATTTGAACGTAGCAGTTACCATTGTATTTGTAGAGTCAGTAATCTAGAATCTGGAATATTTTGGTTCACATATTCTTTTGGATTACAGAATTTACATGTATTAATCATTGTGTTCATGCATCCATAGGATATTCTCATGGTTACAGAGTACTTTTTATTGTATTCATATCCACAGGTAAATATTTATAATTTGTGGTCTTGCACATGTGGTGTTATTTAGTTTGAAATGTAATTGATGTTTTCTGTAGCTATTTTTGATTAATTGATAATTGTTATTATAAAGGTCAAGTCCATTCACAGAATAAAATTTTAATTAATCCCTACTGCAAATTTGTATACAGGTTGTAGTTAGTGACCATGGAATGACTGAGACTGGTAATCATGGGGGTTCCTCTTATGAGGAGGCAGACTCACTGGCTCTATTTATTGGCACGAAAAACCATGCCTCTGACCTTGCAAATTCCAATCATGACACAATTTTTCAGGTAATGAAAGTATACTTGATGCTTGTAGGCTGTAGCACATGAGGATTAACTGACATTGATAGTTTTCTTCTCTTCTTTTGAGCTTCAATGTGCTGTTGAAACCATTTCCATGCTATGAAAGAATCTTCTTCTATAAGCCAACTTCTGCTGTTATGCACTCTTATGTGGCGGACCTTTTATTTACATGAATTTGTCATCCTCCCTGTTAAAGCTTATTTTGTTTTCAAATTATTCTCTTGTTTGCGTGTTGCACATTTTTTAACCTAACTCAAGATGCAACCACTGTCGATATATATCCTTTAACTGAAGATCCTGGGTAGTGGGTGATTAATATGTCTGAAATTCACATTGTATTATTGTGTTCCAGGTTGATATTGCATCAACATTAGCTTTACTTTTTGGAGTGCCAATTCCAAAAAACAGTATTGGTGTTTTGATCTCTCAAATGGTGGACTCTCTTACAGGTTTGTTCTCTTTTCTGTCTATGCATGTCTATTGTCGGACATACTGATTAGAAGGCTATAATGAAAGTTTCTGGCCATCCACTTTCATTGTTTCTTCGAGCATAATATATATTGGAACAGCAAAACTGTCAATACTTATCTTCTTTTTGCTTCTTTCATGAATTAGATGACCAGAAGTTGAGGGCACTGCAGTTGAACTCCTGGCAGCTATTCAGATTACTTCAAGCACAGTTGCCTGGTTTGTCTTGTATAAGTTTTCCATGTGATGCCTTTGTTACTAATAGTGTACCCACGGTTAGTAAATGCAATGGTAGCCAGGAGAAGTTGTTTTGTTGCTTGTATTTAAATGCTGCCACTCTTCATGATGCCTGGGACAATAAAGTAGCCACCAGGTATGTGACAATTCTGTTGTAGCAAGTTTTAAATAATTTGCACGAAATATTTTGTGAACTATATTTTTTTCTCATTCATAATTTATCTTTTGAGGTCTAGCAGTAAAGAGGGCTACAACAACATTGTTGCAGCGTATCAAGAGTTTCTGAGCAGAGCGAGTGAGTGGCTATCACGCAAAGCAACTGATGTATGTGTGATCTTCTGATTTGAAAGTTCTTGACCCTGATAACCTGAAATATTTTGAGTGTAAATAGCCAGTATTGAGGGGTGCCATCTTGTTATCTGATTTATGTGTTTAGAGCTTCTATTAAGTTTTCTCTTACTTTTTGTTCTTTCTTGTGACATTTGTCTTTGTGCAGAAACCAATGAGTTTACTTGTTTTTGGAGTTTTTGCTTTGATCTCATCATGCATAATACTGCTGAGACTTGTATTCGTCATACACAAAGAAGTTCCTGATGGGGGAGTACATGACATTGACAATCATGTAAAGCCATGGAAGTCAGACGAGGTTTTCATACTGTTTAGCATCATGATCCTCGTCGTTAGTATGGAATCAAGTTCCATGATCGAAGAAGAGCATTATATTTGGCATTTTCTAACAGCTACCATTATCTTGTTATTTCTTCGGAGATCAATACAGTCTTCGAAAGTTAATAAAGCACGTGATTATCTCAGTTCAATGAAGAGACAAGAAATATCAGGATGCCAAATGAGTTCTTTGTTACTTATACTTTTTTCTGGAAGAATTTTGAGAGGCTGGCATCAAGGTGGTGTGAATTGGACTAACCTTCCTGACATTTCTAAGTGGCTTGAGCAGGCTGGCAGTGATTATATAAACTTGATTCAGCTAGCATCGTGTCTCATGATCATCATTTTAGGCATACTCTTATTGTACTCAATGAAGTCCAAAACGAAAGTTGTAATGGTGAGTGGTTTGAGCTTGTTAATGTCTGGTTTGTTGTTATTGCAACATTTAATGAAACATCCGGACATGTCTGCGTCCTACAATAATGATGCCACCTTGTCAATACAAATATTCTATGCCATTCTGGGAACCACCACTGTTACAGTTGCATTGATTTTGCCATGGGTTATGCCTATGCAAACCCCTGAAATGCACTCTAGACGGAAATTGTACATGTCTGCATTTGTTCCTGTTGAGATTCAGAGAATGACAACAATTTGGGCATTGAAAGATTGCCTGTACGTGGTGGGGTGCATGTACGTAACTTTCTGGTGTCTTTTGCAGTTAGTGCTTCAGCAACCCCTGAAGGCAATGCCTGTTTTGTTACTCTTTGTTCAGGTCTTGGCCAGCATGCTTGCTTTTTCTTCTGGGCCACATCATAAGCAGTGGGTTGAGGTTAGTTGCAATATGTTATGAATAAATATTAGGTCAATACCTTGATAGTTGATTGGTTTGGGTTATGGAGCGCAGTGCTATCACTGAAAATGATTGCACTGGATTATGAAAATCAGATTCAAGTCAAATTGAACAACGGTTGCAATTATCTTCAACTTTTCTTTCTATTAAATGTTTATGTTTGTATAATTATGAATGAATTTACTTCAGTTGACACTTCAGCAAATTGCACTATGCTTATGGCTACACATTCACGTATTTTGTTTAGATGCATAATGAATTTTGAATTGGTTTGAAATGAAAATTGAACACCGATAATGTGTGTTTCGTAGATTACTGCACTGTATAGCATGGGAATGGCAGGCCATTTTACTCTTGGGAACAGCAATACGCTTGCTACCATTGATGTTGCTGGAGCTTTTATTGTAATGTGTCCTTTTTATCTTTTATAATTACCTTTAAAAGTGTGCATTATTTTCTGCACTGCATTAATATACTAATTGTCTATGAGATATATCTATTTCCTTAGCAAGATATTACTATTCATATGCAGGGAATTTCAAGCCACTCAACCTTCCTTTCAGGTCTTCTAATGTTCATCATTACATATGCATCCCCAATGTTATTCTTTCTTAGTATGGTGATGTACATCTCTGTCAAGGTTGCAACATTTCCACTAGTTTTCAAGGATGGAAATTCTGGAGAAATTCTCAAGACCCTTCTCGGATTTCCTTGTCTAGTTCCTCTGAGCATGAATTCTGTTCTCTTGACTGCATACACAGTTATCTTGCTGCTGATGAGGAATCATTTATTTATTTGGAGTGTCTTTTCTCCCAAGTGAGTCTTCCCTGAATCTGGTGTTTAGAAGTTGATGAATTATTGAAATTTGAAACACAGGACTCCGTTATTTTTTTTATTTTAATTTTGAAAGCGTTGTAGGTGTATATTTTGATTTTCTGATGTTATATTTTATAAATATCATTTAACATTGTAAAACTTACGCTATCAATTTGTCTTGCAGGTACGTTTATGTATGTGTTGCTACTGCATGTGTATATATTGGGGTCTTCATTGTACTTGCAACCGTGATATATACATGCATGGTGCTTTTTTGGCTAAGAAAGAGTTTCTCCATAGCTAGCAAGGAAAATGGTACACGGTCATCTAAGGCAAGAACAGATTAGTCTTAAACTATTGAAAAACAATTTTGACTCTTTTTAACTGGCGTGATTAGTAAGTAAATATTGAATTTCATTTTTATGTATCTAATTTTGTGGGGAAGGAGGCAAGATGGATTATTAGCCCGCTTGGCACCCTTTTCACCTGCCTCGCCTTTTTGTGTTTTTCTCTAACCATTTACTGTTGAATTTTTATTCATTGGTGAAGTATACATATTAGTTTGATTTAAAGAACTTTTTCCTTTTTTCCTTTCAAGATTTAAAAAAAAAAACAAAAAAACCAAAATGGTCGGGTTTTGAAGCATTGGAGAGGGTTACTTGGCCTATACTCTGGTTTTGGTTGACCTAGAATCAAGCTGAGAGAACCTAGGTGTTTAAGAGTAGGTATAGGCCAGTTTGCCATCGTCACTTAATGAATGTCTGGGAATGAATAATAATGGAATATAAGGGAAAGGTAAGGGGTGGAATGAAAATATACACGCTCCCCCCTCTTGTTTAGTTATTTAATGATGTAAGAAAATAGACTTCAACAAAAGCTATTCCAGTTTTTCCCTCACGTCCCAATTTGGAGACAAAAAGTAGGTGTGTGTCAAGAGAGGGACGCCCCCGTTTGCTATTCCACTCACTTGAATCAAAACTGTTAAGATTATATTTGGATTGATGTTAAGCGGGTGGAGTGGAGTGAAACAAACTAAAGTGAAAATGAGTAGAGTAATGTAATTATTCCAATTATTTAGATATGTCAATGGAATGGAAAGAATTATTATAATTATAAATTTTTCTTATTTCTATAATATCTTTAATAGAATAATATTAGTAATAGGAATAGAGTAATAATTTTATTAAAAAAATTAGCCCAACACCTCATTCCATCTCATTCCCCAAATAGAATGATATAGTAGTATTGGATGGAGTAAGCTTCATATATCTTGATTTCACTTCATCCAACTTAGCTATATCTAAACAATAGAACTTATTAAGTGATTTCATTCCTTTTCATCCCACTCTACTCTATTTTACCAATTCAAATATAGTCTTAAATACTTATAATATAAATATAAATGAATCTATTTGAACAGTTTTAAAAAAACAGACCTCCTTTGCTATTCCTCTCACTTGAATCCAAACCATTAGAAGTATAAATTTTATTGAATCTATCAGAACAATTTTGATAAACAGACCTTGAAGAATTTAGTCGAACGAGAATTAGTAGGTAAAATTTGAGCATAAGAGTCTATCTACACATTGAGACTATACATACATGTGACAATCCCTTTCTATACTCATACAAATGATAGTGGTAGAACAAATCTCATATGCCTTGAACAATCAATTTAAAAATCCAACTAAAACAAATCATTATCAAAATCTCTGAGAAAGAAGAGATAATAAAACTTTTTGTTTGTTTGTTCGAGAGACCATAAAACTTAGATAAACTATCTAACAAATAGGGCCTCGTACTCACATATGAATTGATTACTTTAATAGTAGAAAATCAACATCAATGAGATTGAACAACCTCCTTCTGAGACGGATTACTGTGTTAGAAACAAAAATGCTAAACGAGGTGAACAAATTTTTGCACAACGGCGTACGAAGCAATGAGAAGATGGAGGAGTGAGTGTTCTGAGTTTTGGGCTTTATAAAGTTTCTCTCTCTTGACTCAACTTTTCAGCTCCTCATCTCATTGGTCATGTGCTTTTCCGTCACAATAATATGAAATATTTTTGTACCATCAAGCATTGGTTTTAGCAACCCCGATTTATGGATATTTGAGATTAGTTATACTAGATCGACGTAGACATTAACTAAGGCCCAATGTGCTAAAAAGAGGCTCTCTTGTACAACATTTTTGATCGAGCAGCTTTTTTTTTTCCCATAGAGATTCATAATGGGAGGCAATCATGTGCGAGTATTAAAAAATAACACACAATGTAAATTATATTAATTGAGATTTTAAAAACTTAAAATCTCTCACTGTCTGAAGAATTTGTGAAGAATTATGTGGTTTCAAGGTAAATTGGGCTAATATAAAGTATAACTTAGAAATGTGTTGGGTTCTTATAATTATCTGAGTTATACTTATAACCATCCATGTCACTGGATTAAATTTCAAATGTAACATAACAAAATTTAAAGGATTTAATTTCTATGCATTGATACCGTAAAAAGTTTTTACACATTTATGTAATTATATATTATCATATAAGTCATAATAGTTTATTTTTACACCTATTATTTGAAAACTCATTCAAATGAAAACATTTAATTGAATGACAATGTGTAATAGTTTTATATTGTTAGTGTATCAAAATTAAACTCAAATTTAAATGAAATTAATTTTAATATATTATGAACAAAACTAGTCTTACAATTTCATTCATCCATAAATTACTATATCTGTTATGAAATGAGGATTGATACAATTAGTTAAGGTTTGACTTATACCTGATA
Organism: Dalbergia cochinchinensis; assembly: GCA_031216125.1. Lineage (NCBI taxonomy): Eukaryota > Viridiplantae > Streptophyta > Magnoliopsida > Fabales > Fabaceae > Dalbergia > Dalbergia cochinchinensis. The sequence goes on from CM062377.1 coordinate 81,897,883, forward strand.
AAGGTATGCATTCGAATCCGTTGATTGATTTGAGAATCTGGTTGGTGTAGTGATGTGTAATTCCTCCCAAAAATTCTCGAACTGAGTGGGGCTTTTCTTTTGCCCTAGTGGGATGTTGGTATTTATCCCCACTTAAACTTTTTTTGGCAAGAAAAAATAACTACCGTATATGTGCAACTTTTGAGGTAATTATAGTAAGAGTTACCTACTTTTATTAATTTTTAATATGTTAAAACATAATTGAATCACTATATAAAAGAATCTTATAGCAACGGTGTGTTAACAAGTAAATACAATTAAAATACTATATTTGGATGTAAAACTCTCAAAGTACATAAGACTATCATAAGAATGAGAAAAATAAAATTGTATAAGAAAAGCATGTGAAAATAAGACATCGCAATCTTTAGACCAAATTATGAAGGAGGAAAATAGTATCATCCAGTCAACGAAAAGCCACAAAGCCTTAATAACAATGCATATAAATGAGTCATTGACTAAAGACACTACCTTAGTTGATAAAGTTTGGATTTTGGACCCACTAGAAAATGCGGCATATGATAGGCTAATTGCAATGACCCAAAGAACAAGCTAATTGCCGAATGACCATACACTTTTTTTCAACGGATGGTCATAAGCATTTCTCAGCGATATGTGGGTTGCTTTGGAGATGAGCCTGCTTTCAGACATAGGTCTGAGACTGAGTTTACTTGGCACATAAATCTTCTTCTCTTCTTAAATAATTATCTAATTATATATATATATATTAAAATTTCAAAAAATCAAAATTAAAAAAATTTAAAAAATTTTATTGAATCATCTTTATTTTTTGAATAATCCAACTTTCTCTTCTCTTCTCTACTATATCTCTCTCATTTTTTAATAGTATTTAATAGAATATTATTAAAAAATAATTAATATTACTTAAATTTTTTAAATGAATACTTATTTTTAAATAAGTAAATTTTTTAAAATAGACTATTCTTTAAGGACAGGGAAAGTGACATTGCATAGCAATTTATCAAACTTAGAAATGCAACCAAATTGCATCCCAAATCCCAAGGGATAAAAATAAAGGGATTTGCTTATATGTGTGGTGTCTTTAGATCACTAATTCAGAAATATGGATAATTTTTAATTTTGGAGATGTAATTTATGTATTTTGCTTGTGAATGTAAAGATTTAAATTTTGTAAAGTGAAAATCTCACTTTAGAGATTAAAATGAGGAGTTTACCATTAGATTAATAGAGTAAAAAGACCCTTATTTCTAACTTGATAGATTCAAAGGTAAAATCTCATTACTTTACTCTCTAAAATGAGGTCCTCACTTTAGAGAATTTTTATTCTTTATTCACATCGCAAACCAAACATGATAATGGTACATTATCAAGCTCAAATTTCTGAAAGGTTCAAAGATTTCATGAACTACATGCTCTTAAAAGTAAAAAATTTGGATGAGCAAAAAATGTTTTTGAAGTTTTTAATCTGTATTGAATGTATTAGAAGAGTAAAAGGCTTACCAATGCTTTCAGCAAAGGATGCAAAACCCTAAAATAAATTACTATTTGATTTGATAACTTATAAAAACAATTCAACATATAATACAGATTAAAATTCATTGTTAATATGTATCAAAAATCAATTTAAAATTAAATTGTTTGGTTCAAAAACAATATAAAAATTATTTCTTACTTGGAAATAAAATTAGTAAAAATAAAATATTAATTATGGATAAGTCATATTTATAATTAATACAATTTTTTTTACTAAATAACATAAATTAAAATAAACTGATTTTTTAATTTAAAAAAAGAATGAGGTGATAAGATTTGGGGAAAAGGGCTGGATAAAACTAATTGAATTATCTTTTTTAACTAATTTTAATTTAGATAAACTATGTCACTGATTTTTTAACTTGTATTGTCAATTGTTCTATATAGATATATCTAATTACATATTGTCACAACAATAAAAGTATTTAATCTAATATCTAATCACTCATTACTTTAAAATTTTCATAAACAAGAACATATAATTAGGATTTAACCTAACCCTAAAGATATAATTAGAGGATATAATAATTTTTTTTATGCTGATCAAAACTAATTTCATCCCATCTAAAAATTGCGGAGCCCAATCTTAGCATACTTTCTCTTTGAGACGGTTGATACGTCCACGGCCGTTGACCCTACTACGACTGCTAATGTAACCGCAAGCAAAAACAAAGATGGATTGCTGACCAAGCAAACAGAGGTATTTTTGATACTAACACACACTTTATTTATTATTGAATGAGGTGTAAGTCTCATTCAACTATGGTCTATATCTCATTCAATGATAGATGAAGTATGTGTCAATATGATATCCTACACACGATGAGTATAAATAACAATTTTTCCAAGCAAATACAAATACAAATACAAATACGGATACCCACACCAAAATGACCAAAACACCCTCCTCTGCACATCCCTTTGCACTGTTCACAGTTCACACTCTTTTCCTGTGTTCCCAATCTCCTTTTTACTCGCGTTCCATCTATTCTTCTGTTCTCCACACCTTAACCCTTTTCTCATACTCTCTCAGATTTCAAACCAAACAAACAAAAGAAAGGAAAAATACAGAATGGACAACGCTCCTGCTGCTGCTGCTGAGTCCTCGAATCCGGAAACCCTAATGGCAGCGTGCACCGCCATGCTCTCCCGGCGCCGCTTCTCCATCTGCCGCGACTTCGCCCTCCGCCTCCACCCCTCCCTCCCCTCCGCCGCCGACCAAATCCTCGCAATCGTCGACGTCCTCTCCGCCGCAGACCGCCGCGACTGGTACTCCGCCCTCCGCCTCCGCCCCTCCGACCTCTCCCCCTCCCCCGACCTCGCCCGCCAACGTTTCAAGACCCTCGCCCTGCTCCTCGACCCCAACTCCAACTCCTTCCCCTTATCCGCCGAAGCCCTCACGTGCCTCGTCGAGGCATGGCACGTGCTCTCCGACCCCCAAAGGCGCCTCCTTTACGACCGCGAAGTCGCCGGTCACCAACCCCCTCAGCCCCCGACGCAGCAGCAGCACGTGCGCGGCGGCACGTTTTGGACCGCGTGCCCTTACTGCTGGAACTTGTACGAGTACGAGGATGCGTACGAGGATTGTGCCCTGAGGTGCGAAGGTTGCCGGAAGGTGTTTCACGGCGTGGGGGTGAAGCCGCCGGTGAGGGCGGAGACTGCGGTGATGGATGGGCAGAGGAGGGAGTACTATAGTTGCCACGCGAGTGTTTCGTTGAGGTATTACGAGGTTTCGGAGAATGAGGAGTATGAAGATGATGAAGAAGAATATGATAAGAACATGGGTGAACCGAATTTTGTGTATATTTCTGATGATGATGATGTTTTTGGGGGTGCAGTGAAGAATGTGGTTCAAGGGAATAGTGAGAATAATAGTAACAATGGGAGAGTGGAGTTGCAAGGCAATGAGAACAATGGGAAGAGGAAGATGAGAGTGAAGACTGTGGCAAAGAAGGCTGCTGGGAACAGAATGAGGAGGAGGCAGCAAAGGGGGTGTGTTGATGCAGCAGATGGTGTCTTTGATTTCGATGCAGATCATGATGGTGATGGTGGTGGCGGTGAATTGGAGTTTACACAAGGGGATGATGGGGATATCTTTGTTGGTGTGCGCTTTACCTAGTGATTCCAAAAAGAGGTAAATGGCAAACTTTGCTGGTTTCTTTGATAGATGGTAGTGTTCTAGGAGGCAAGGTAAAGGCGGCGTGTAGTTTTTTTTTTTTTTTTTTTCATCTTTCTTTGCTGTTGTTGTTAGTTGTTCTGTATAGAGTTAAAAAAAAAAAAAAACGGAAAATAGGAACTTGTTAGTATAGTTATTGACTAGAAGGAGGCATTGCCTTGTCTATAATTTACCATTTTTGTAATGCCACTTCTTGAAATTGCAAAATGAAAATATTTGGTCTCCTTGCTGATTGATAGTTTGCTTCAACTTTAACTTGTATTAAAATCTTTATGTCGATGGTTTATGTGTAAGTAAGACTACTTGAATTTTTTTTCCTCTTCAAAGAAACTCTGCTATGAATAAAGTTAAGAGACTGGACCTCTCCAAGATTTCAGTCTCCTGGGAACACTGAATTGCTGTTGTGGGGTTAGTTGAGTCTAGGAATCACTCTTATTATGATATGAGCAGTATCACCATGCTGAACTCACCTCAGAAAAGCTGTAATTGCAATGAATTTCTTTCTTCAAGATTGGTAACTAGAATTTTTTAAGCCAAACGTGTTAAGATTTTGTTCAAAGGAGTTCACATTCTTTTACCATCTTTTATATTTAATTCAGTTTTGAAATATTGGGCTCTCATCTCTCTTTCTTTTCAGTTGCTTTACATTATATACCCTTAGGATATCTGTATAAGTGCATATCTTCCAGAGATTTTTTTTCCCCCTCTTGCTGTAGTGGTTGATTTGTGTTTTTTTTTCTTTGCAAATTCATTTCTTTTTGCAGTATTCTTTTCCTTAGCATTTAGGCTGCAGTAGGGCCTTGCAAACATTTGCCATTGGGATTGAACATCATGTAGAAAAATCTTGTGATTCATATTCTTGTTGAATTTGTTGTGTCTACCGAAAGTACGTTTCACTTAATTCAGTTGTTTTTTATGGATATGAACTTTGATAAAGCCCTCTATGGTGCTAAATCATAACTGATAAAATAGCTAAGGCATTACAGCCTCGCCTTAACCTGATAACAGCTAAAATATAAGTGTCAGATCTATGCTGAAAGCCTTTTGATTATCTAACGATAGAGTACAGGAAAGGAACAACATAATGGAATACACGAATGAAAAGATATGGGCAAGAGTTCATATGAAAATGCAGTTGATTGTCTTCATCAAATAATTGGATTACCTCGTTTAAGTTCTTACTGTGGTACATGATAAAAAATGTACCGGTGTACTTCAACGTACATAGTTATCATTGGACATTTGACTAGGGGTCATTCTATGTTGGGAGTTGGATCAACAATACTCTACAGTGGGACTATCTCCTATCTTTAAGTAATATTATTTTGACTCACATTCTATAGGATATTGTATCGACACACTCACATCTATCATTGAATTATATATAGACTCTACTTAATTTATGTCCCACACCTCATCTAATAGTAGATGTGTGTGTTGACACGATATCTTACAAAGTATGAGTCAAAATAATATTTCGCTATATCTTTATACTTTTTTTTACTATTTGATTATAGTTGTACCCATCTTATATTCTTAGGGTGTGTATGAGTGGAGAGTGAAAAATGAGGTGAAGTTTTTTATGGATAAACTGTGTAAATTTATACTTAGAGTTTATCCATATAAATTTTCATCTCATTTTTACTCATCAACTAAATATATAGAATGAGTACTCAAGTTTGATTCCTAAAAAAATAGTGCAGGATAAATTGGTCTCTCAAAAAAGGAAATGTATTTTGTGGTTCTTTCACAATTTAAAATAAATGATAAATTAGTTACTCTTTAGTATTTTGATGGACTTATTTGTGATATTTATATTTTTATTAGAGACTAATTCAAATTATTTTACAAATTGTCATGTATCAATTTATCCTAAAATCATATGAAAATATTAAAGAATGATTTAACTGGTCTTTATATTTTCAATTATAAGGAGTCATGAAATGTATTTCTATTTTTAAAGGAGCAAAACAGAACCTAACATAATCAAGAGTCACAAAGGAGAAAACCCATATTAACCCCTTTGCCATTTCCATTCCCCAATTTGGCTTGAAATTTTTGGTGGCTGATAATTTGGTCCCTTACTTGTTTTAAAGTTTCACATGCTCCTCACTTGATTACAATAAAATTATTAAATTAATCCTATTTTAAATTTTAATTCCTTCACCAAACCATTCACCATCTCTTTCCTTTATCTATGTTTTTTTTTGTTAGCCATCACCATCGCCTGCTTGCCATCATTGCCACACACTGCTGCAACCACCACCACCGAAACAGTCTCCTCTTTTGTCCAATTTCTGTTGTGTATGTGAAAGCACCATCACAACAAATAAGGCCTTGTCCCCTTCTTTAATTTTTGGGTCGAAGTCCACGTTTCATTTTTTTCGTTAAAGTTAAACCATCAATTTAAAACAATCCAGCCCCTTTTGATGACCCATGAAAGGGAATTAGATATCAAACAGGAAATTGGGGTTTGGGTTTTGATGTAGATAGTGGATAAAAATTGGTCCTTTTGGTGGAATCTATAAGTGTTCTGCAAGCTCATGATGCCTTGCAAACAATGCTCAACTGGTACTTTTGTAGAAACTTCAATGGCCTCTGACCAAGGGGGACAAAAAAAAACTTCAATGGCCAGATATTTGGACAACAACTAATAATAAATTAAGATGTGAATCTTGTTTTGAATGAGAAAATTTCCTTCAACATTACCAATCCAAGCAAATTATCAAACCTCAATCTTAACAATTGAGTCTACCAATACAACCAAATCAATAGTTCCATAGTCTTCCTTGGCCAGGTCCACCTCAATGGTTGCAGTGACTGCCACGGTGAAGAGCAAGGCGGTGGTGGCAGCAGTGCACCCGAAATAGAGTGTTTCGCTAGCACAGAATTGACAGAGCGGAGAAGAGGCATTTAAAGATATTTAGGTACTTTTAAAAGTTATTATTTTTAATTTTAAATTTTATATCATTTTTATATATTTTATATAATTATTGTAACTTTTAAATCCAAACCGTACAAATATAATCTGATACTAATAAATAATGGACCATGTGAAGGTCCAAAATTGATAGGGAACCAAATTATCTTCCATCGAAATCTCCAAATATTATTCTCTCCTTCCCCCTAAAAAAAATATTACCACAGACACAATAAAAGTTTAGTATTAGTTATATTATTGTCGTATTACACAATATTAAAAATAAATAAATAATAGGTGTAAACTAATAGTATCTAACGATGTCTATGGATCTGATAAAGTACACAATAACTGTATATATTTAATTGAAATTCAGCAATTTTTTTTTTTGATGAGTAGTCAAAACTCAATATGTTTTTTAATCTTTTTCATTCATGTTTATATATTTAATTGCAAACGTTTTTTAAAAATAACTATATATCAAAGAAATTTTATTTTGTCCAAAGAAAAAAAGTATGTAGATTCTCTTAAGGGAGATGACTTAGGATATTGGGAGCAAATCAAGCATTTTATTGTAAGGATTTTAACATTAAGTTCGGAATCATGCCTCCTTTAAAGTTGATGATGTTATAATTATTTTCTGATTCGCCATAAATAGAAGACAAATTTTCCATTTGCAGTTAACTCCTTTATTTGCATTCATTTATTTACATTTATTTAGGACGATCTATTTCCTTCTTATAAGGTAAAGGAATAGTCGCTCAAGTGTAAAAATCTCCATTGATCTTTCTTGATTTGTGGTAACTGGCTAACTGCATTTTTTCATTTTTCTCCCCATTTTTAAGCATCCACAGAAGGAAAATCGAATCCATTCAGACTGATGGTTCCACTTGGACAGGTGAGGTCAATGCCATTTTTATTGCTCATGGTGAAGTTTGTCTTGTTTTCTTTGTTCAATTTTAGTAAAATATAGCTAACTAGTGTCTCATGGCATGGCATGCAGCACGTTAGGAATTACTATTACACTGGAGCTCAAATGATCAGAAGGAGCTCTTCTCGGACATTCAGACCATATGATTACATCTTCACAAAGCCAAGATCAAAGGAAGAGAACAAAAAACAGGCTGCTATAAATCACAGTCAAGCAGAAAGGAGGCGTAGGATGCGAATCAATAGTCAATATGAGACCCTCAAAAAGCTCTTTCGAAATAATGAAAAGGTATGAAGTAGCTTATTTTGCATCGAAATGTTTGTCCATTCTGAAATAAGAGTAATTAAATTATACTCATGTTAGGCAATATTACATAGCAATTCTTCTATTTACAGAAATACACTATTTAGGTCATATTACACTCATATCTTTATATTTCGTGGAATATAACATTGAATACCCTTGAAAACATAACACGAAGTACATGTAGAGAGATTGGGGTAGGCATAACAAGTTGAGAAGAGTTAGATGTAATTTCACACATTCTGATAGGAAATTCATGTAATTTATCCCAAAGGATAATACAAATAATATGAAAGATTTTGTATTAATTTATATAAGTAACAGGAACTTTAATTTTACGTTTTTTTCGGTGATTTTCTGTGACAAGCTTGCTGAATTTAGATTTTTTTTTTTAAAAAAAAAAATCAACTAACAGAGGGACAAGGCATCATTGCTGGCGGCCACTATCGAGATAGTTAATAAACTGAAAAAAGCTAGTAGCCCAAAGGAAGAAGCTAGTTGCTCAAAGAAGGAAATGAAAGAAGCTACTACCATCGCAAATGAAGAAGTTAGTAGCTCAAAGAATGAAATGAAACAAGCTAGTAACCCGACAGATGTTGTTTTTCCTAGTTGGGAAAACAAGTGGAATCTAAGACATGAGGAGGGTCTAATGAAGGCCACATTGAATTGTGATGATAAGGCAGGATTGATGTCAACAATAGCAAAGGCACTGGGGTCAGTGGAAGCCAGGGTGGTGAAGGCTGAGATGGTGACTGTAGGAGGAAGGACCAGGATTGTGCTGTGGGTGAAAGATTCAAAGGATGGAAATAAGGGTGAGGACATCCTAAAGAGGACACTGAGCACTCTCATTCAGAGGTCAGCCCCTAAGAAGAGGCGTTATAGTCAATAATTGTTTTGTTTTGTTTTGTATGATTCCCTTGATTCTGACGTCTAATGATGGTCTATAGGTTGTTTAAATAGTTAGGGATTATAATCCGTTGGGACTAATAACAAGCTTTTCTAGGTTTGAAGAATGAAAAGTGATGACACATTCGGCCATTGTAGTAGAGCTTTTAGGTTCTTGGACTTCCATGACTTTGTCATGTTTGTAAGTTCTAGCATCTCTAGCTTTGATTGTTAGCTCTGATTTTTTCTCAATGAATATCAAGTTCAACTCTCAATGTAATAAGCATGCAATAACATGATAGATTAAGATGCTCTCCGTGAGACTAGTTGGTAACGAGGTTTACTCAAGTTTTGAAGAGAAAAACCAAACCCTCGAATCACAAAATGTTGCTATTAACATAACTAAATAAAATTTAATGAAATTTAGACAACATCCCCTTTATATATAACAGTTGCTCAGAAAGCCTCTAAATTTATAAAATTATTACACCAACCTTTCTGAGTTTGTAAAATTATTACACTAATCTTTCATATATAACATAATGACCAGTATATTCAAAAGAGATTAGTATAATTTAGCCAATAAAAAAAGGTAGTGTCTCCCACCTTAAAATGATGTTACAGCTCACTTCCCAGTTCGATTATGCATAACGAATTAATATTTATCTTAATTATTTGATTTAAATGTTCTGCATGGAAAAGGAATACATTTTTTAGCAAGGGAAGAACATCAAAACAGGAATCTTCACTCTACTACTATTGGCGAAATAATGATATTCTCTATACCAAAAATATCCAGGATGATTGCTGCTTCTATCTCAACTCAAACTCAATAAAACGTTTGAGCTGATGCATCTCTACTAGTTCTTCTCACATGTACACGAGAATTTTTGCCATAATGGTTAGTAGTGACATATCTTTTAAGGTCAATACCCCTACTACCACTGTGATTTTTGTTTTTTTTAGCATACAAAACTGCTTTATCTTCTAACTCTGAGTCCTGCGAGTGCCTCCTACTACCATCACTATCCACTAAGAAATCTGAAGCCAAGTTATCATAGGAGGAAGATGCCACCGTGTTAGATGAAAGCCCATAGTTGTTATACCAATTGGGTCCCACCTCACCAAATATGTAATCCGAGAAGTCAGCAGAACTGGCTGAGTCCTTAATACTCGCAGTACTGCAAGAACTTGCATCTGAAGAGCTGAAAAGGGAAGAACTTTCACTAGAGGAATCCACCATAGTATTTCTTCCCCCATAGTGGAATCTCCAATCTTCTGGATATACAAATTCATTGCTCAAGGAATCATCAACAGTGCTCCGTGAAGGGTGCTTGCCATGCTTCTGCAATAGGGAGGAAGAGTCAGCACTAGCAGCCGTGGAGTTTGATCTTGTCTTAGTAGTAGCAGGAATGGCTTCCAAGCTCCGCCTCTTGAACTTTCCAGCATAAGAGATCGCGTTGCTACTAAGTGAAGCGAGGGGCTTTGGAGAGTGCCTAAAGGTTTTTATAATAAGCATAAAACCACGTTATCATTGCTGCTCAGACAAATTCCACATAATAAACATCGATGTAAAACATATCCAACCAAAAATTATACATGAACCTCCACAGGCTTATTACCTTGCATAAAGAAGCATGTATGCCCTTTCTGACAGGACTCTTGACAATTCAACAGGTTCTACCTAAATAGAAGCATGAAAGCCATCTTCAGTTTACATACAGAAATACACCTCATTAATGAAGTAAGCATATCTGATATTATCAGAAGTTTTCAAAAGAACTATCTCAAAAATCAATGTTACTAATTACAAGAAATAAATTTTTCAATGGTTCGTGGCAATCTTGTAAAATGGTTTTGGTGTTCCTTTACATTTCAAAAGCAAAAGGTATAAGTAGTTTCTACAGCAAGTATTAAAGCCAAAGCCAAAAATGATATGACAGCATCATTTATGCAATCTAATTTTGTGAGGGGAGGGAGCATGCATTCAGCCACAGATATTTCACCTGGCTGTCATCAGTTCTGAACCACTCTCCTTGAATATTCTTCACATAGCAGACATAATGGCCTGAAAATGCAGCATTCATGATATCCAAATGGACGACCACAGCATAAAGGCTGTACGATGGGGATTTATCTTTCGTTCCACTCATGTATGGAGCCATATTCAAGACTTCAGGGAACTGAACCGACTTATTCAATTTCTCAAAATTACCAGACTGCTAGAGCAGACAGCAGAATAAGAATGAGAAAACATAATATAAAGCCAAAATAACAGCGGAGGAATAGAGTGAATTGAGAACAAGTAACACTTCAAAATTAATATTGGAGATGTACCTTAAATCGTTTTAATACAATTGTAAGGATATTTGGTGCCTCCAATACCGTCAACTTCTTCCTGGCTTTCTCATAGGATTTACATCTAGATAGCAAGAAAAAAAAAACAAATAAAATGATTTCATAAAGATGGTGTCCCCAAAGGAAAGAAAAGCATATTCAAGAACCTAAGAATTGGGATCACAAGCTTATTAATGGGATAGGACCATTCTTTCCTCACCAAACTGCATGATACTGGTAGCATTCCTTCAATATCATAAATCAGAATGAAAATGATGTCCACTTAGAATCCCAAAATCAGGGGGACAGAATCACGTTGTGCTCGGACCTCTAGTACAATATTTATGGGCAGAACCATAATCGTGATTACAATTTTAGTTCAATAAATTTACATTAGCTGAACAATAAGCAGCAATTTTGACCAAAATCCGATGAAATTCCTAAATTGATCAAATAATTTTGTCAAACAGTTTTATCGGAAAAAAAAAACGCCAAACAGAACACTTCTGCCCGCCAATTCACAAGGTCCCATAGCATTCTTCACCCACAAAGTGTTTTGTGCAAACTTCTCATAATAGTAAAATCTGAGAATCTGAGAGGATCAGGAAAACCATTAAATGATGAGTCATGGAAATCAGATTAACAGGATCTTTTTTGTTGCACCAGTAGGCCAGTACTATTCCATAGATTCACATATTTAAAACATTCATATTCATTTACTACAGCTTCTAATCAATTTTCCATCCTTGGGTCAGTTCATACCCCTCCCAATAAAACCTGAAAGTATAACCTTCCAACAGGTTTTTGACCATTTCTTCTACTAATTGCGAAGCCTTGTGCAACTTTAAATAAAGATCATCATTCATCCCAATGTATGAAATGGATGAATTGTATCTTGCAACCATGATTTAACTATTTATTTCAAGAGGGAACCCAAATCAGCACTTGCTCATTCCATTTAATAGTCCAACTTCTTAATTGAAAAAACAGATCTGAATCTTGATATTTTTACTATCATGTAATTTTTGCTTTTACTGGCTCAATTTGAACTGCAAAACATTAACTGAATCATGGTTTAAATTTCAGTTTCAATTCCTACATGCCAGTCAAAAAATGAAATGAAATTAAATTACCGCATAGCATAGCCACAATAAAAGCATATACTTGTAACATGAAAAAGAAAGGGCTTGGGAATGTCACAACTGCAAAATGATAAAGACCTAAATAGATGTGATGGAGGAAAGAAATTAACATACCTGCTGCAGTTATACTTATTGTCTTTATCCAAAATTTCAGGTGCTGTAAATTGTCCAAGAGCCTCCTCCAAACTTCCAATATCTCCATCTATCTCAACAGTCAGATCCATCATTCTCTCATACCTCTCAGATTTTCCCAGGCACCGTAAGCATTTTATCTGCAATTTGTAAGCAAAAAAATTCAATATATAGGAAAAATAACCTTTTCGCCCCTCAATAAAAATGCAAAACATGAACCTTTAGTAGAATGTCAAATTGAAAACCACCTTAGATCGTAGATAACCTCCAAAGGTATACCCGATTAGAGTTGTTTCTTCTGCCAAAGGACTTGAAACACCAGCCTCCTTGAGGCAAATGGATTGCATAGTATCAACCGCACACCTGTCAGTTGAGCATTTTATCATGTAGACAACTTGAAATGCAAAAGTAACATTTTTCTTTTGGGGGTAGGAGGAGCGGAGGAAGCATTCACAAATAATCAGCTCAAGCAATTATTTGGCTAACCTCAAAAATTCATGGGCATCTTCCTCCCTCCCATGTCCAAGATGACTCCCAATCTTGTGTATTTTAGATAATATTCCAATTGGAGAAAGTGGAGAGTTCCCTTCTTTTGCCTTCTGGATGAGATATTCAAACTCACATATAAAACACCATCCCTTCTTCTGACCTAGTGAAAACAGTGTGAAGACTCAATTAACTAAAAGCTCCTAGTAGTTGAACAAGTTAAATGATGAATATGTTATTAAGAGGAACTTGCATTGTTTTGAATGGAACCCTTGAAAAAGATAAGAAGTAAGAGGCTGAGTATATGCCAGGCACTGAAGTACTGCATTGGCGTAACAGCTGCAGCAGAAGAGTTATTCATTGGCAAGAACATAAGTACTTCCGAATGTTAAAATAACGAAATAAAATTGCTTCACAAACAAGTACTGGATGTGTCTCTCTCAAACCACACAAAACACGAGATTGAAATCAGCACAGCCAGCCAACTACATCATTCTCTCAAAAGTTCCCTGAAGGCTTACTCCTCTACTAACAAAAATTTCTTTCAGCACAAGTATCATACTCTAACATTACGATTCTATCCATGCTTCAGAAGAAAGCATTTAGACAAAAAAGTGAAAATATAGAAACATAAAGCTCCCAAAACAAAACATAGATTTCTCATCCCTCCCTCTCTTTCACCAGAACATTTTCGTAGCATAAAATAACATAGTAATCAATGGAAAACAAAAACATCTCCACAATACCTGTTCCCACAGTTTGTAAGGCCAAAGGGATATAGCTTCACCTTGTCATAGCAGTAAAGTTCCAAAAAGAATTCATAAGGAAAGCCCATCTGCCAAAAACGTACAATTTGAACATAAACAGAAAATAAAAAATTAACAATAATAACAATCATAATAATAGTTCTGTTTTCAAGAAATAAGTCACTATATATCCCAACCTCATTTTCGACAGATATGAGATTGGATCTTGACTCTTTTGAGCCTCTGAACTGCTGAACAACTTTCTGCATTGATGTTTTCAAACCATTACGAACATTTAGTGGCAGATTCGGAATAGCATTAACTTTTGCAGGCAAGGTGTGATAATTTTCAGTTTTGGCAGACTTGGAATGTGATGCCAAATCCCCCTTAGTAGCTGAAGATAGTCGATCACCAGAACTAAGTGATGATCTTCGTGCTTCTTTGTGCATGGCCTGATGTGATTCTCCTACTAAAACATGATTAGATACAGAGTGTGTACAAGAACTACTCGAGGAAGGCACATTTCTGCTATTAGAGCCATCTGTTACTGATTTTTCAACTGTAGCAACTTTTCTCCTGTGTTCATGGCCACCCAAATTTGCTGTCACATCATGAGATGTGTCAGACTTGGTTTTGGGAACTTTTGATTTAAAGCCAGTCTCATCAGCACTTTTAGTGGAATTTGTCTTACTTCTTCTACTTGCAACAGAATCCTTAATTTCTATATTCACAGAATTTTCAGAATCTACAGGAAAAGACGGGGTCAACGCTGTCTCGTTGGTATGAGCAGAAGCAGCACATATATGATCATCAGTCCTATCGCAGACAGATTTTGCCAATCTGCTGCGATGACCATTATCAAATGATTTTCTTGCAGCTACAGAAGGATTGGCACTGGAACATGAGTCATCGGAAGATGCCATACCAGCATGTTTTCCTTTAGTTTCTGCAAAGGATCTAACTAAATCATATACCTTAACATGATACACAAAATAAAATAACTAATGCAACTTGCAATCAAAACCATTACCATGAAGACCAGACTGCATTTCCCTGTGAGAAACACTTTCCTCCTTGAGCTGCCCGGTGGCAACTGGAGGACAACATTCATCCTTGTGACCGTGCCTCCAGTGAACAATTTGACACTTACCCGAACTACAAGAAAGCATGCTTGTCAAAACCAATAACAAGCAACAACCATAGTACCATAACAACAAAAAGACTCAACAATGATGGCACTTTTACCCCTCTCTTAAACTAGTCCTTTGTATTTTTTATACATGAACTTTTCTTCTTCCAAAATAAGAGAGTATTAAAAAATTAAAAACATACGTATGTGACATATCCCCAGACAGAGAAGACGCAGAGGCAGAAATTACTAACACAAACTGAGGAAAGCAGCTATCTTGAACAAACCATTAACAAAAATTAGACAAGTCAGGCCCAAAATTACAAATAAGCTGAACATAAATTTCAATCTCAAACCCAAAAAGGGATTAAATTAAATTAAAATATATATGTCCCTCTAAATATTCATAATTTGTAAGGTTGCAAGCTAAAAGGCAAGAACTAAAAACGAACCAATATCTGACGGACTTGCACTGAGAGCAACGCATGGTGGTGGGGGCATAACACACGGCACACTGCGAGTACCACCTTGGCACCGATACCGAAACAGAGGATGAGGATGAGGATGAGAAGGAGGAGGAGTAATCAGCTGCAGCAGCGTCCATCTCAGCCATTGCTGCAGCAGCATCTCTCTCCATCTGGAGCCTTGTGATCTCCTCCTTCTTCACCTCCGCATTCCTCCACGCCTGCCGAATCGCCAGAAAGCCCAACAGCAGCACCGCATACACCAAACCCTGAAACCCTAGAATCCCCGGCACCAGCATCTTTCTGTCTCTCCTTCTTATCCGGCACCCCGGACCAGCTCCGAACACAGCATCCAAAAGACGGCGGCGGCTTTGCTGCGCATAGATGGCTGCGCCGGCGGACAGATCAGCTATGCGGCGG
This sequence comes from Dalbergia cochinchinensis, assembly GCA_031216125.1. Taxonomy (NCBI): domain Eukaryota; kingdom Viridiplantae; phylum Streptophyta; class Magnoliopsida; order Fabales; family Fabaceae; genus Dalbergia; species Dalbergia cochinchinensis. Next base: position 81,913,508 of record CM062377.1, read on the forward strand.
TGCTCGGAAAAAAGGGGCCGGCCGGTAGGGGCAAAATGGGAAAGCCAGGTCGGTGAGGAACAGGAGAGAGAAAGTGAGCATGTGGGATTGTGCTGGGGGTGTGTGTGTGTGTGTGTGTTTTTTGGGCTCTGGAATCGATTGTTTTTTCTTTTTCTTCACTTTGGCCTCAGATTGTCGAATTGCGAATGTGTGAGAGAGAGCGATCTCCTTTGTCGTTTGTCTTGTCCTCCGGAACTTGCCGTTTGTACATCCTTGTCTCCATCTTTTTTCGATGCGTTTGTGAGTTGTTACGTTCTAACTCTCTCTCTCTCTCTCTCGTTCTTAATTTTTGTTTTAATTACAGTGTTTTCTTTAATGTTAGTACTTACGTTGCTAAATGCTGATGTTTATCTTCTTACTGTTAGGCCTGCCTTTCGCTGTTACTGTTGTTTTTGTGGACAATAGAATCCTCTGAGGCAAATTGGCTCGTATCTAAGGATGGTGGCATCTTTGTACGTGTCAAAGAAAATGGTGGAATCTCACCGTCAAAGTAGAAAAACATCGGTGTGATATTCGCAACCTGTTACACTGCACGCCGGAACCGGATAATAATAATGTTGCTGTGGCATGTTGTTTTTGGCAAATGAGTGCTAGAACAAGTGGTTGTGCCTGAAAAGACTCAGAATGATTTAGAGTACTATTAGTTTAAAGTTTTGTTTTAGTGTTCGTTAAGAATATAACAGGAACAGTGAAATGTAACACGGTAAGGTTCAATGGAAAAGGTACAGAATCACCCGTGATAGTTTTGTTGAAATTCATCTCTTATCTTTAGCTCCCTTATATATATATATATATATATATTTTTAGCGATAGATCAAACTCTCATAACTTTTTCATGAAGAAATACTGATATTGATTAGCATTATGGAATGTAAACTAATCATTAACATGTCATTTTTTAATCCAATAAAACAAATAGTTTGGCATGATGAAAGAGAGGTACTGAGCACGTGTAGATTTGTTGCAAAACATACAAATTTTGCGAATTTGATTCCAATTGATCTAAACGTAAGGCAGATAGGAGGGTACTCTCCGCTTACCTTTAATTTAATATATTAGAATTATATAATAAAAAAAATTGGTTTTGATGCAATAAAAGTATATTGAAAAATTATATCATCATTCAATTATATATTGATAATGTAAAAAAAAATCATGTATTATTACATATATAAAGATGATTCCACTATTTAAAATTGAAAATGTCATACAAATTAGATTTATGCACCCTTGTTATCCACAACTCTTGACTACACTGTACTTAGAGAAATTCTTAAGTGTTTTAAAAGTAAGATAAAATATTTATTATATTTTATTCATTAATTGATATATTATTTTTATGGGTCATCATTGTATCCTATTTTGTTTATATTTTTAATATAATAATTGATGTGTTAATTAATAAATGAGACCAGATAAATATTGTGTCTTGCTCTAAGAGAATATAGAAATTTCTTTTATGCTTAATCAAAACAAACAAATACAAAATGAGTTGGGTATATTATTTCACATCTCTTATGCATTGTAGAGTTGTTTATTTAGGGTGCTTACATATTCTAAAACAGTAGTCTATTTCTAAATTTATGATGGTTACCTATGTGAAATTGGTATCGTCTTATCAATAATTTTGTTTTATTTAGAATGATTTAAAATAAAACTAAGCTAAAATAGTGTTTGCTCAGAAATTTTAAAGCAACACTATTCAGCACAAATATGAAGAGACAAAAAAAAAAACCTACCACTGGAAACCACAAAACATATTCATTTAATGAAATAACACAATTATCCTTTGTATGACCTTACACCAAGAACTCATATACCACCACATCAGAGGGTTAATGGGAGTCCAAATACCACTCTTTAATCCAATATCCTAAATTCACGTTATTGAGGAAGATTAGCTCATCCCGATCAAGATTCTTGTTATGAAAGATTCTTTGATTTCTCACATAAAAAATGGAATATACTACCAGAGTTTGGATTCAAACACGTATAACATGCATTTATAGAAGTAGAGAATAATAAATTTGTCATGCATTAGTTAATCAATGCTTTTGTTTAGAGTCATCAACTATAGATGAATAGTAATCATAATATAATCCAAAGTGATAGCATAAAGATAACTCATAAGGGATTATAATGAAAATATCAAGGATAAATAAAACTAAACACCCATGAAGTTTGGGGCTATTGCACCTCATCCTATTATTCTATGAATATGACATTCCACCTCATTTCTATTATTAAACTTAGTTGTATTTTTTTGATTCATTAAACTCATCTTGTTCTTAATATGTATAATAAAAATTATAAAATAAATCTAAAAGTTTATTATTTAATTGAATACTACAATTTCAAATATTAAAAACATAATAATTTCAAAGTTTAAAATATAAAATCATATTTTTATTCTTTTAAAGTATATAAGGTTACTTTAACAATAATATTGAGTAAGATCTATAATTAAATATATATTATTTTGTATAATAAGTTGATATTCAATAATTTTATATATTCTAAAAGAAAAAGTTAATAATTTTATATCAAGGATGTTTGGTGATTATATTAGAGTTTAAAAAATAAAATCATATTTTAATTTTTACTTTCAAAGTATATAAAGTTACTTTATAACATTCAGTATGATTTATAATTACCAAAACAACTGGGCTCTTGTTAGTGAATCTGTAACATAGTGGCTCATGTATCCTCGGTGAACAAAACATTTATTTCCCTTATCCCTAAAATGGACTGCCCTGAAAACTATTCTCAATTTTGGCCAATTGGGTTATGTAATGTCAATTACAAAGTGATCACTAAGATTATGTCTCTTCGCTTGAAAAACATTATGAAAAAGCTGATTTCACATACTCAGTGCAGCTTTTTGTTCCTAGCAGGCTTAGTGCTGATAATATCCTTATTGCGCAAGAAGCTATTCATACCATGCGTAACAAGACTGGTAAGGTGGGATATATGGCTATCAAGGTGGATTTTGAGAAAGCCTATGACAGGCTCAACTGGACTTTCATTCGTGATACTTTGCAAGATATAGGTATTCCTTCTGGCCTTGTTGATTTAACTTGGTCTTGTATCTCAACAACATCTACGCAGGTGGTTTGGAATGGCACAATCAGTGACTCCTTTAATCCCTCTAGAGGGGTGCGGCAAGGGGATCCCTTTTCCCCCTATCTATTTGTTCTTTGCATCGAAAGACTCTCCCAGCTTATTTCCTTGACGGTAGAGCAGAATGCTTGGGAGCCTATACTCTTATCTAGTGGCGAGCCTCTACTTTCTCATCTTTGCTTTGTAGATGACTTGGTTTTTTTTGCCAAAGCTTTTATGGCTCAGGTGGAGGTGCTTAAAGGCATTTTAGACTTGTTTTGTAGTAGCTCAGGCAAGAAAGTTAATGTGACAAAATCTTGCATTTTCTTCTCTAATATTGTGTGTCACCAACTAAGAAAGGAGATTAATGATGCTTTTGGCTTCCATCTTACTGCCAATCTCGGCAAATATCTTGGGGTTCCTCTTTGTCACCACCGTTGCAGTAAAAATGACTTTCAGTTTATTTTTGATAGATTGAACAAGAAACTTAATAGGTGGAATGCTTCTAGTTTGTCCTTGGCAAGGCATATTACCCTTGCTCAATCGGAACTAGCTACTATTCCTTCCTACATCATGCAAACAGTTAAGATTCCTATTGGTGTGTGTTCTAAGATTAATAGTATCTGTTGCAATTTTATTTAGGGTGGGAATGAAAACAGAAGGAAGGTCCATCTAATTGGTTGGGAAAAAGTTTGTCAACCCAAAAAATTTGGTGGTCTGGGATTCAGAAAAGCTAGAGATATGAAAGAAGCTTTCCTAATGAAATGAGGCTGGAGTTTGATCAACCGCCATGATGCCCTTTGGGTGCAGATTTTCCGTGCGAAATATAAGTGCGGGGATGATGTCATCCCCAAGGTTTTTAATCGAGCCTCGGCGTCAAACGCTTGGCATGGTATAGCCAAAGTATGGCCCAAAGTTCTTAATAATTCCATCAGACGTTTGGGAAATGGTATGAATATCAGATCTTGGAGAGATCATTGGCTCCCAGGTATCCATAATCTCCAAATTTTTCCCTTTCTGAGTTATCATCTACTGAGTTACTGAGTCTGATGCTCATGTGAGTGATTTCATTGACACCAATGGTGATTGGAATTTGAACCTGCTGCTCCACATTTGCTGATTTTGTGGAGCTTTTTCATCCCATGATCCGGCCTCATCCTGATCTGGGTGTGGACACAGTTGCTTGGCACCCTGATCCTTCTGGTCGCTTTTCAATAAAATCGGCATATGAAGTTATCCATGATAGCAACCAGACTGAAGGTGCTACCATCTTTTCCTGCTTGTGGCATCTTAAGATTCCTCAGAAGCTTAAATCTTTTCTTTGGTTGGTTCTCAATAATGCTCTTCTTACAAACTATGCTCACTGGAAGAAGAATATGTCCTCCTCTCCTTTATGTCCGGTTTGCAGTTCTATGGAGGAGACGGTGCTCCATACCATTCGGGATTGCTTTGTTGCCAAAGGGGTATGGAAGAGCATCTTAGATGGACCAGCTTTATATTCTTTCTTTTCTGCTTCCTTGTTTCCTTGGGTTTCAAAAAATATTAAAGCTAGCTCTCGGGAATTCTTTGGGATTGATTGGCCCCTTTTGTTTATCATTACCTGCCATACTTTGTAGAGGACTCGAAACGAATTTATCTTTGAAGGTAAAACTCCTTTGAGGCGTGAAGTAGTTGCCAGAGTTGTAGCTCTAGCACGTAGTTACTCCTCTACTTTGAACATTTTTTCTGATGCGCATTCGAAGATCCATAACTGGCAGGTGCTCCAAGTGGTTTGGAATTCCTCACCTGTGGAATGGATTAAAATTAATGTAGATGGATCTGTTCATCAAGAATCGGGATCTGCTACTTGCGGAGGCATTTTGAGAGCCCCCGATGGTGGTTTTATTCGAGCCTTCAGTGCTGGGTTAGGTAGCTGCTCTATTATGGTAGCTGAATTATGGGGAACTGCTCTTGGTCTCAAGATGGGCTTAGACTTGAACTTTGACAAGATTGTGGTAAAGATGGATTCTAAGATCGCTGTTCAATTTATCTTGGATGGGGTTCATGTTAGTCACCCCTGCGTCCCTTTGGTGAATCACATTCGATCACTCATGAACCAAGTTAACGAAGTTCGCGTCTATCATGTTTATAGGGAGGCCAATGTGTGTGCGGACTGCTTAGCCAATTCTGGTCATTCTTTGGATAACAGGGCTACTGTTAGTTCTTTTTCTAGCATCCCCCTTTTCTTCTTGTTGCTTTTTTAGCTGACTTAGTGGGAACTTATTTCACCCACTTTGTGAGTAAATTTACTGTCTCCTTCTTTGGGCGTTAGCCCCGTCTTTGATAAAAAAATTAATAATTAAATCAATATTTTTTTATATCGTAAGCTAATATTTTAATATCAAATAGAATGTTATTTTCAGAAATTTTTATTTACAATATTAAGAGTTTCAATGTTTATAATCTAAAACTGTATTAGTAATATTATCTTTTTTTTTTGTGAAGTCAAAAGTAATCATTACTACTTATTAGGCACACAGTCTCTAGATTTGCTTCATGTTCTTCAAGCCTAGTAAAACAGCTAGCAATAGAATGAGATTTAGCTTTTTATTTAAAAATTTATGAGATAGACATTTGGTGGTAAATATTGGAAGCTAAAGTGGGAAGGAGAACTATTTCTTTATATAGTTTACAAATGAAAGGTTATAATTGAGGCTGAAAATGTAAAGATATATACAAAATAAACTCTTAAAAATGCATCAATATAAGTCTCCCTATTATTTTTACACAATGTCTTCTTTAAATTTTATTCACCCATGATGAAAATAAATTTAGAGTGAGAGTATTCTTTGTATTTTTAAAAATTATCGATAATATTTTTGAAAATATAATTGACATATTTATTTATATTAGGCTTTCTCTCATTTTATTATTTCTATTCGACTCTTTATTTTTGTTTTTTGTAAATCTCAAATAAATCATAAGTTATTGCTTATCATAAAAGAACTTTTCCGCCCTATAAATCCAAAGAACTTTGTCTGGATCACAATCGGTTCATATATGACCCTTATTTTATTTGTTATGGACCCTGTTTTTTATCTTTTTGTCATGGACCCTTTTCTCCGTATTTTTTTTTTTCCTTCCACAGGCCCAATCGGAGAGAGTATAAAAATTCAAAAGTTTATATGAAGATTAAAGTAAATTTTATGATAGACCTTTTATGTCTAGATTCATCATAAATCACCTATTTATTAATCATTTAATTATTTAATTTATAATGGATCCAAACATAAAATCATAACTCTACATGGGTATACATTATTTTGGGTTAAATATGGGCAGTACTTTGAGAGCGAAGATTGACAGCACTCTATGTGTACCATAACTGTGACCAGAAACCAAGACAAAAAATAAAAAAACCAAAAACAAAATGTGTACCATAACAAAAGGGTTAGCTTTTCTGGCCTTGACCGGAGAAAAAAAAAAGCTTTTCTGGCTAAAAAATAAAAGCTTAGCTTTGTGTTGAAAAAAAAAATTCTTTAAGCTTTATTTTTAATCGTTAATCAATTTCACAAAGAGCGGAGAAAATATGAGTTGGTGCTGTTTTTTCTATAAAAATTATTAATCTGTGCTGAAAGAAAAAAAATTAGATATTTGTCTCTGTCTATTTATTTCCTTTATGTACCTTCGAATATAATGAAGAATATGATACTTCTTAATTTAGGTATAACACTAATAATTATTTTAAAATAAATATATTTTTTGAACCTTTTAGAGTAATTCATAAAGTAATATAAGAGTAGTTATTCGATTAAGTGGAATGAGGCATGATTTATCATAAGGTTTTGAGAGATCTTCTACCTTACCCTATCATTTTGGCCACCAGCTACCGATAAATTTTTAGGTGCTTTTAGAGCAAGATAAAATATTTACTCTACTCTATTTATTGATCAATAAATTAGTTATTGTATTAAAAATATAGGAAAGTGAGAGATAATAATAACCTATAAAACTTATATGTCAATTAATAAATAAATCAGAACAAGTGATTTTTTTTGTTTTTAGTACACCCAAATATTTTTCTTATCTGCCATCCCTACACTCAAGAAATCATCGTCACACCTAGCTATATTCTTTCCTTCCAATTTATTGCGAAGTTATCAGCAGCCAATAAGCCAATACTAACGCAATCAAATCGGAAACAAAAAAGAAACAAGGGACCTGTACATATTTAGGTTCATATCAACATTGGCAAAAGATTTAACTTGCAAGCTTCCAACACCAAATTTGCAGGTTCCCTACTTAGGTAAATCACTCTTATCTCTACCCTCAGCCCTTATGTTGTTAAATGAACCTGCAGAACCGATCCCATTCTTGCCTGTCTTTGTCTTTGTTGGTGACACATTTTCTACCGCCAAAATGGAGGTATGTATGTATTGCAGTGACAAATTGGATTATGATATGGGTTTGGACAGGATGGAAATATTAGATATAAAATTATTTATATAGCTCAACCCAATAGCTTAAGTATTGGGAGAGAAGATTTCATGACAAGAAAGAGGAAATGCCTAAATTATAGCCAAAGTAATTTTAAAAGTTTTTTTATAAAAAAAAAATTGAATCATAATTCTATGCTAAAACTCTTATTTAATTTATCCTTTTTTCCCATAATTTTTTTAAATATATAACTAGGTATAGTTAATCCATTATATTTAAAGTATTAAACGATATAGATATTTTATATTTAAATTATTAAATGATATAGATATTCACTTATACTAGCATTTTGATTTGCAAGAAAAAAAATAATGAACTTAAAAATATAAAATTTAATTTTATGCCTTCAAATTACAATTGATCAAACAATAAAGTGCTTAATTTTGATGCTATGTTATTCAATCAAATATTCTTATTTACATGACCTTTTATGTAATATCCTCTTTTTTATAAAATAATTTGTCTAATTGTAGTATTAATTTTTGTGCCGAACTTATATATTTCATTTGTTTCACTTGATAATTTTATATCAATATCTATTTTAAAGAATAGATCAAAAAGTTAAAATATAGGTACTAACTGTTAAAGTAAGACTATAAATTAGTAGAAATAAGTTCAAAATATACTATGCTAAGTTAGGAATAATATTTAAAGAAAACAAAAGGAAATATTATGTTGAGTGTTAACAAGTAGATGTATAATTTTACACTAAAAGATAAAAAGACTAAAAAAAAAATTATCCAAGTAATGTATTTACGTATCACCTGTCCCCAACCACCCAACATCATTTATGAAAAAGGGAGGGATGAAGGTGTTTATGTGTGTTGTGAATGAGTGAAGAAAAGAGAGAGATAGTGTGTTGTGTGTGAAAATGTGAGTGTAAGAGAGTTAGTGAGTGAGTGACATGAGAAGAAGAATAAAAAAGAGAGGAGAGAGAAGAAAGAGAGAAAAAAAGAAAGGCAGGGTATTTTACAAGAAAAGAAAATGTGTAAATAACATTTTTATCTACCTATAAAATTAGAGGTATGAAATGAATCTATTTTATACAAAATAAAATTATGGCTACATCTATTAATTATTATTATTTTATGTATCGTCGTTTATATTAAAGATGCTTACTGTCATTTATTATTATCATTTTATTTTATTATTCTTTTATATTTATGGATAATTATATATCTAAATATTGATTAAAATAATACTGATCACTAAATTAACAAGAGTCTCCTTTCTTCACCAGTCTCATTGGTTTACCGTGCTCAGATTTCTTCTTTTTATTTTACCACTTAATTATAAAGATGTCTTTCTATTTTATCTGTAGTTTATCTTTTTATTTTATCACTTAATTATAAAGATTTTCTTTTCTCTTCACTGGTCTAGTGTGCAGATGACCTCCTCTTCATTTTTTTATTTTAAATTTTCCTTATATTTATGTTGTTCATTAGTTAGTTCAAATTAGTTTAATGCTCTTTTTTTGTTTATGTTGTTATGTCATGACCCATTTTGGATCGTGACCGGCACATAAGGAATCGGGTCCCTACGTAAGCCTTGTGATCTCTATACCGTACTATATGCTTACTTTATTCATAAAATATAGTTTAATCATAAATCAAATTAACTACTAATCCTTTCTAATTGTGAAATAAACATTTTTCTCATAAATAAATTAAGAAACTATAGCCGCAAAATACATTTCAACTGAGTTACTCACATATAAAATAACTATGAATGATATACTGTTAAATACAAAACAATCATGATATGATCAAAATGAAAAATAAACTATATGCAATTTGGGACCATGTCTGTCATATCACTGTAGCACATCTACCATGAACAAAATACTAAGGCTTCACGGAAAAGTGAAGCTCACCCAAACTGAAGAATACTACTTCTGAGGAGGAGGAGGAGGAAGATGAGGATCCTAAGCTGCATCTATATCTGTGAGGAAAAGGAAGAAGAGAGGGGTGAGTTTTGCAATCAAAACTCAATGAGTGGATCCTCACTCAAAACCGCGCATGGGATAAGAAAACATTGTATATAAATAGTAATAACAATGTAACATTCATAAAAATTTCTATTTACTTTACATAATAATTGTAATCTTTAAAATCTCCAGAATTATATAAGGGAACAGAGTATTCATCAACTGTAGGGAGAGTGTTTAGTCTCTGGCGGACAAAGCCCCTAGCTAGTGTGATCTCAACGGTCCTTGGCGAACCGTGTTCCTGGTGGACTGATCTAATTCAATGATGACTTGCCCCCAGCGGGCCTTAGTATACCAAGGTTAACGGAATAACTATCGTTAACTCACAATTCTGTTCCTCTCAGTAACTCTCTAATCTAAAGCCAACTAGAGTTGTAAAAGGGAAATTCTATGTTTCTAGTTCAACATTTCTCAACTATTATAACAAACATAAAGCTTCAAGTCTCATTTCGTAAATCATATCAATTCCAATTTATCATAATCAGTCAATTCATGAATTAAATCGTATAAATTTCTCATAGAGCAAGTATTATCCCATGCATTTTCTAAAACAAAATTTTCATGTATAGATTTAAATGGAGCATTTCTAAACAAAGCATATTATTCATATAATTACATATCATGTGAAAACAAATTATTCCAAGTCTCTAAATGCTCTGTAATACTAAAAAATAATAGTATAATAACCAAAATAAGGTCATGAGATCAAACCCACTCACCTGGAGGGATAGACTGTGAAGTACCAACACTATGGGAACTCCAGGGAGGAGGAATGACATCAATATCTGCCATTGAAACATAAAACTCATCAATGATTTATGAGTACTCTTAGATTACCCTAAAACAACTCTAATAACATTGGGGGAGCACCCCTACTTGACAATAATGAGAGAAGTAACAAGACCCAACTCAAGATCATGAAAGAATTAAGAGAATTGAGACAAAATCTAACAACATTTATATACCTTGATGATTTGGTGATTTGGTGAAGCTAGATTTGAGAGAATGAGAGAAAAAGGGAAGAAAAATGGGGAGGAAGGGTTTCTAGTCCGTATCTTCTGATAGGGGAGGGGGAACCCCGGAATGAGATTTTAAAAGAGGCAAAAACTGAAACGGCATCATTGAGGGACTGTTATAGCAGTCCCCAGACCACTTAATCACATTGACGCCACCCCTGTGACCGCTATAGCGGTGACAACAACCGCCAACATCTGCATTTTTCTATCATTGGCATATGGGTTATCCTAATACTCACTCATTTATTTTACTTTCTATTAACTTTAAAACATAAATGTAGATAAGGAAAATATCCCCCATTTGGATTCAAATAAAATATCAAAAAAATCAAAATCCCAACCAATCAAAATCCAAATTTTGGGTTTTAGTTCAAATCCGAAAATCTTCAAAATTTTCTAAACTTGTGGGCTAAAAACAAAACGTTTAAAGGTTTTATAAAATTTGTTAAAAATCACTCTTCAACTTATTTTCCTATTGGGAATAATTACCAGGACTTTTAATTCCAAGAATGTGGTTCTATCATATGGCTCTCCAAGGAGGTGTAGGATCCAGACTTAGCGAAATTCAGCACCTGGTGATGGATCCCTAGGGCCCTGAGGCTATATGGAGCCTGACTATAGGCATTATATGTTATCTATTGGAAATTATTTTACCATTCTTCTATTTTAGAATTTATCATATTATTTATATAATATTATATTAATTGAGTTGACAATAGTTATAGAAATTTGTATAAGGGATCTAAATTAGAGATAAAATATAATAAAATCTAATGCCAAAAATAAATAAAGGTGATCTTACATAGATTTAGAATGTTAAGCTAATTATGACTTTATGATAACAAAGACCAACTTATGAATCTTGATAAAAAGTCAAAAGAGAATTTAATAAAAATTATCTTAATTGTAGTCCATTCTGAAATTAATATTTAGATTGATAACTCTATAATTTGATAAATTTTATTGGGATATTACTTTATTATTTCGTCAAACTTGTATTATTTTGATACAGTTTTATTTATTTTAAAGCTATGCATTAATTTATATTTTGTACATTTTATTTAACTTATTTTATTGTTATGTTTGTGCATGTCATAATCATTGTGAATTTATGCATGATGACAACTAAATTAAAAAGGAGGACTTTTATAAAAAAATACTACCAATCATAGAAGGCAGAAGAACAGAGATGTTAGGTCCTTTTATGTTACTTGTCTTGGTTAATGTGACGTAAAGGTCTTGATTTGTCATAATGATGTTAAAGAACAACACAAAAAAATGAGAATTCCCTAAGAAATGGCCTTCAACTATCTTAGGGACAAGCAGATAAATGAAAATAAAAACTAAAGTAAAGAAATCATAATTTTAATAAGATTTGCATGACATGCTCTATGTGGCATATTTTATTTATGATATGATATTTAATTATGTTCATATGATGTTATTGTAGTCCTGTGTATTTTCTGTGCAGACAGAGTTGAAACCGACCATAGTTCAAATATTTTAAAATCATTCATTTTCTACTGAGAATTTTTCAATTCTCCATTTTTCTTTACTTTTATTTTTGGTGGTTTCATATTAGTCAAGTAACGTCCATTGGAAACCAGCTACTAGGAATTTATGTACTTATAATTTAATTAATGTGTGATTTCCTACTGTGGATTTTAGAAATATCCAATTTGTAACTAATTGCATCAAGTCCTCATGCCAGAACCATCTACTTGTACTCTTTGTAATAAATGTTAACTATTATACTTCCTCTGTAAATTTATATTATTAGCTTCATTATGAATGGATACTACACTTTAAATATAGGATGTAAGAATGTATATGATCGATAATGTGATTGAATGATAGTATAATTTTTTTAAACTATAGCGTTGTCACGACCCAACCTAGGTCATGATCGGCGATATGTAGGGAACACGTTTCTCCACAAACCTTAGCTTACAAATTTTATAGAAAAACGGATAGAGTCTCCTCTATTTTTTGAACATTTTCTAAATACAAACCTATGGCATATAATAATCACAGTCCAGCTATACATATATAAATCTATGATTAGGGAGTTCACACACTCTCTTTCCATACTACTTAATACAAAATGTAAGATAACTATGAATATGATTATAAACTTAAACACCCCTAATTCAGTCCCTACCTAAAATAAAATGGAGCACCTAGGCATATATAATTTGTCACAAGAGTTAAACACAAGAAACTACAAAATATAGGTTCATACACCACTCAAATCCTACTAAGCGGAAGGAGCTGGACTCCTATCTATACTTGAATCTGTAATGGGAAAAACAGCCATAGGATGAGTTACGAAACTTAGTGAGAAATAACATGTTTGCAATTAACTGAAATGAGCTACAATTAAAATGGGATAGCTGTAAGAAATATTACAAGTGATAAAACATAAATCAAATCAAGTGAGCATAAAATCCTTATACAAATTTCTTACAATAATAAAATAGAATTATGGAATTAATGCATAAAAAGAAGCTTAAGGAGTTCTCTATGTCAAAACAAAATCCAAAATTAGTCCCACAACCAGGTGGCCCTCAATACCATCCCCAATACCTACTCATACGGTATACCAGCCTAGCATACCAGACTAGCAACCCTCCCCACACACTAGCTAGCTAAGGTCTATCACAAGGTGCACCAAGGCTAATGTTATCGCCGTTAGATATGGTTTATGTCAATGATACCTCTTTTAAAAATCAACTTTTCACATCAATTAGCTCAAGTTTCAATCTTTTTCGAGTTTACAAGAATAATCTAAAACCATACTTGATTTTCACTTAATTTTAACTTAAGAAGTCAAATCATGCGAACTTTGTCCAAAACTATAAGTAATCCAAAAATGTATTTGTTCCAAAATCTAGATTCAAAAAAATAAGGTGTCAACAACAGTTATTAAACCTCACTCCACGTTCATAAAACAAACATTTTTTCTTAGAGTACTTAAACTATTAATAATTGCAATATCAAGATATGGATGCATTGAGAAAAATCATTTTTCATGTTGTTCCAAAATAGATAACAAATGTAAAATATAGATATTTAAATATATGGAATTAAATATCAATTAACCAAAAACATATTATTCACTCACAGTACAATCCCAAGAATGTAGTGCCCCAAGCTTATGCCATTTTAGAGTAGACAGGATGCCTCTCTAGAGTATCTAATGCCAAATATATCATCCAACAACCACTAATTAGCATTTAGAACTAGAATCTTCTGCACTATTAGTCTAAATACCATAAATCTCCAATTCCAAACCCTAGGTCATAAAGATTAGAGCTCTAACCCCAAACCCATAAAAAATCTAGTCAAACCATGAAATTAGGAGTACACCTAGACTCTATTCTATCTTAGATAAGTAATGGAAGGAGGAAGGAGATGTTGTCTTTTATTTATAATAATAATAATAATAATTATTATTATTATTGCAAAGTTAATCAAAGCTTGCCAACCTATTTGTAAAGTTAATCAAAGCTTGCCAACCTATCTTCACTTGTGTAGAAACCATTTTTTATCTAAATTTTTGGGTTTTAATTTTGTTAAATTACTAAATCATTGGGCATTAACACATAGAGGAGGAGAATATGATGAAATATTGTATTGCTTATATACAATATTTTATATTAACACATAGAATTCTTGTTTTATTAAGTTGTTAGTTCTCTTGATCAATCCTTGCATGTTGTTCCACTAGCCTCACTAGTTCAAGTGCAGAGTTAGTGAAAAGAGGTTGTTGTATCCTGAAAAGTATTACCCATGAAGACTATTTGTATCGAGTAACTGACTCGCGGTATCTCATCAATTAAATTGATAAGTTATCTCTATTCTAATTTGTTCTTGTTGTGTTACTTATCTCTAATTATTTATTTTAATTTATTATTCATGTGTTCGTTAATTTTATTATTTAGAGATTAATTTATTATTTATTTATTTTATTTGTGATGTTATTTTAATTAATTTTTCCAACAATCTTAAGAGTAATATCGATTGTTTCATAATCCAATTAAAAAGGAAAAATCTGGTTTTGTGAGTAGTCTTTCACAGACTGAGCCTAAAACTATATGCATCTTGGTTTCATTATAATTCCCTTGTTCCAGTTTACTTTACTGTTGAGCTTGTGATGTATTATTTAAATGTAGATTGATTAATAAGTTAACTGGAACTCCAAGGATTTTTTCGATCAGTTCATTGGTATTGCAAGAGCATCCAACCAGGTTCTTCCAGTTTCTATATCCATTACAAAGTGACGCTCGTGCGAGACACATAGCAGTGCAAAATTTATTCCAAAGAAATGCAAACCAGTGTGTGGATGGCTAGATTAAAAGGAAAATGTTCAAATTCCATAAAGAGGTTCATCATCACAGCAACCCCTACGATGACAAAGAAATAGGTAAGTATTACATTATTGAGAAATATAGCCACCATGCTATTCATCATCAATATAGATATAGAAATGTTAGTAATATTGTGACAGTTGTTTATGGAAATAATACTGTGAGAGAGAGAAATCTTGAGTGATAAAAAGCATGAATATGTGAAATATGATTGAGGTTACCTACTACAAAATTATCTCACACATTATGCTAATTTAGGCTCATTACTAACAAGGTGCCTACTCCTATAAATGTGCTGGTCAAAGGCTCCCATGCCTATGAGATGTGTATAGCCCAAGAGCATGACACGATGTGGTTTATTGTTATGAGTGATTAATTACGTGCAAAAAGCAGCTTAAGATTCATGGAAAGTAATTTAGGCTCTTTGTTTGGTGTTTTTGTTAAAACAACTAAAAAAATGATATTAAAAGGAAAAAAAATTTCTTTGTGAAAAGGAAAAGTTAATATGTTGGAATAACTTGTATTTGTAGTGAACAACAGTCATCCCTTTTCATTTTTATTTTTATTTTTATATATGATTGAGGTTTGTGAAGATTATTTTTATTTTTGCATTCTTCTTACTTTTTTAGTTTCTTTTAATTGTAATAATTTTTTATATTTAATTATTTTTAATATTAAGATATTAATTTTGTTTAGTTTTTATTTAATTTTTTTTTGCTGAATTCGAGTTGTTCGCGAACAACGCCTTTTTCATTTTGCCCTTAATTTTTATTTTTTGTGACAAATTTCGATATTTTTTACATTTAATGATTAGATTTTTTAATTGTAATTTTGTAAAGAATTCAGATGATCCGAACTCTAGCGATTGTACAGTACTTTTATTTTATATTCCCTTTTCCTTTCTTATTTTGTTATTTTTTGTATTTTTAGTATTCATTTTTATTTAATTTATAAAGAATTCAGTTTGTCCGAACTTTATCTAGTATACAGTGCTATTTTATATTTTTATTTTTTGATGTAGTTAATTTTAATAATTTTTTGTATTTATTTTTTGTAATTTTTTAGATTTCGGTTTGTCCGAAATGTGTGTTGGGAACAGTACACCTTTTTTTAAAAAAATTCAAATTGTCCTAGATTTTTGTATTTTATATTTTTATTGTCTTTAATATGTATGTTGTCATATTTTGTATTTGTAGTGAACATTTTTCTTCCCTTTTCATCCTTTTTTCTTTATGAATGAGATTTTTGAAGTTTATTTTTATTTCGTCTTCGTCTTACTTTTTTCATTAGTTTTACTTGTAATTATTTTGAAATTAATAATTGTGTTTAAATATATTATTTCTATTTTTTTCGTTGTAATAGATTTGTCCAAATTGTAATTTTTAATTTTGTAATTTTAATTCTTTATAATATATAAATTGTTTATTTTATAATTTTTTATTTATGTTTTATTTTGTCTTATTGTGATGGCCTTTGCACCTGATTTAACAGCATGGTTAATTTTTTCCAGGTCCACTAATATAAAATAATTTTTCAAAATTTATTTCAATGGTTCCTAATTATATTGTTAGACTAATTCGAATATTCTGCAATTTCATACAAGATGTGCACATGTTTCTTCAAACATTTCACTTTAATTTTCTTGAATTCTATTTTTTTCACTTGCTCCCAACATTTTTTTCGCCATAATTATTTTACTATTTCAGTGGATGTGATGCTATCTTTTCTGCCCTTATTCTTGCCAAGAATTCCACTCCAGTCTTGTCTGCTTAGCAAACCGAATCATGGCCCACCTTGCCACATGTCAACTCCTCATTTGCTAGCTCCATCAACTGCAACGTAGCCATTGACTACCAACTGCATCTGAGAATCCCCCTACTAACAAATGTTTAGTTATAATTAATTTGAAAAGCATACTTTCGGGTAATAGTGAGCGTTAGAATTTGGAATCCCATTCATAGTTTCTACAAAATATATTTAATTTATCATAATGCCATGTCATTATATCCTTCTCCGGAAATTTCTATCTATTGATCCATGTATTATATCTCTAATTCACTATTTTATTTTATTATTCTACTATATGTTCTCACTTTCATACAATTCTTAATAGGTTAATAGTTCGAAGTACGTAGAATATGAGTCAGATTTGATTTTGATACTGATGAGAAACTCGAATAATCATTTTCACGTGTCTTCTACTATGGAAGGAAATATATGTATGTGAAATTAATTGATTAAGTATACAATTATTTGTCAATATAATTGTTAGCATATTGAGTGGACATATTGATCTTTATGTGATTGACTTAAAATCTAATTTTATCTATAAAAGGATCAGCATATAGGTATATAGATACAATTATTTTGGTGGTAGTTGTTTCTAGAATTAATTTTGTAGAATGAAATGAAAAGAAAAATGAGTGGTAAACAATAAGACTACCACACATATATGTGAAAGTGTTTTATCTCCTATAAATTATAGGAGATGAAGAGGAAATTACCTCCTATAAAATTGTGGGGGATAAGTAGAAAATTGTTATGTAGGCAGTTATGAAATCTATAGACTGGTTTATATTGTGGAGGTATCCAGATCTCCACAATGTTAATCGAGTTCAACTTCGATGGTGATGTTGTAGCTTGGAGATCATCCAAGTAGACTTGTAAATGAGGATAAGTGTTTAATAGATCTCTTAGAAATTATTTGAGGTCAGAGATGTATTTGGTGGATCCTCTGACAAAGCCACTAAGCAAAGCTAGTGAGGATGTATCGAGAGGGATTAGGTTTTAGCCCAATTCACAAATTGAGAATAATAGTAGCCTGACCTATATTTGAGAATTCCTCAAATATTAGGTTCATATGGGTAAAAACAAATTAACTTGTTAATCATTTAAACACTATCCATTTTAGTTGTGTGACTATAGCAAAATAAAGGATGGGTTTATACTCTTAATGAATCTATAGCTCATAAATGATTTGTGTGTTTGATTGTAGTCTACACTTGATAGATTCACCAATATGAGTGGTGGAGGTGGTGCTGCCTCTACGGAAGCTTGGGCAATTCTCTGTAGCCACTTATGAAATCCAAGCAACGATGCCTAAAAATGCATTGCACGGCTTTGAACAACTTGGTATAAGAAAATAGTGTCAATGATGAGATCACTGTCTCACATATAGGATGAAGGTTCATAGAGATTCTAATTTCACCACCATCCCTGTGATTCAAATTTCATTTGCTCTAGATGCTAGCTCATAGTCCAAAAGACACTAGTAGTGATGCACTAAATTTTCATGCTCATGGGAACAATTCAAGTATAATATTAATTTAAAAATATATAGGGAATATCATATTTTATTTACATTTATATTTCAAAATTATTATTATTATTTCAAAGTTAATTTATATTTATGTTAATCCACGTGTTTCTTGTTAGCTTTGTTGAATTACCATTGCAAACTCTATAAACCCATTTGCTAGGTTTTAATATCCATTTATAGTTTACGTTACATTTCATTCAAAGCTTGCCAACCTATCTTCACATGTCTAGAAACCATTTTTTTATCTAAATTTACGGCTTTTAATTTTATTAAATTACTAAATCATTGGGCATTTACACTCTGTACGTTTTATGGATTGGAGATGTCACAAATTACTTCTATATAAAGCAATGAAGTAAAACTAGCAAAGGAGGAGAATATGACGAAAAATTATATTGTTTATATGCAATATTTTATATTAACACATAGAATTCTTATTTTATTAAGTTTTTAGTTCCCTTGAGCAATCCTTACAAGTTATTCCTGTGTTCTCACTAGTTCAAGTGCAGAGTTAATAGAAAGTAATTGTTATATTTTGGAGAGTATTAGTCATGAAGACTATTAGTACCAAGTAACTAACTCGTAGTGGTGAAATACTCTTAAGCTTAGTACCTAACACACCTCAGCCAATTAAACTGATAAGCTATCTTTATTCTAATTTGTTCTTATTGTGTTACTTATCTCTAGTTATTTATTTTATTATTCATGTGTCTATTAATTTTATTATTTAGTGATTAATTTATTATTTACTTATTTTATTTGTGATGTTGTTTTAATTAATTTTTCCAATAGGATAAGTGGGTGTGGCTATCTTCTTGAAAGCTTGGAGTTTCAGCCACTCAAACAACCCGAGAGAAAGGGCACAACTGTTGGCATATCACAACAAGCAAAGCTTACATTGGCAGTGGTGCAGCGGAGGCTGGCGGTGGAAAAAGGCAGCAAGGTTGGTCGTGCCTGTTGAAGAACTAAGAGGGAAAGAAAGCTTGATGGAGGAGGTCACATTTGCAGTTTTATTTTTGCAAACAGAGAAGGAGAAAAAATGAAAACTGTGAAAACCATGGGTGTGTATTGGCTTTTGTTGGTCTGGGTTATCTCAATCCTCATTTATTTTACTCTCTATTAACTTTAAAATATAGATATAAATAAAAAAAGTACTCTCCATTTGGATTCAAACAAAATATCATAAAAATTAAATTTCCAACAAATCAAAATCCAAATTTTTTGTTTTAGTTCAAATTCTGGAATTTCTATGATTTTATAAATTTATGGGCTAAAAGCAAAAGGTTTTAAAGGTTTCATAAAACTTGTTGAAAATTGTCCTTTAATTTATTTTGGTCTTAGGAACAATTATCAAGATTTTTTATTCAGAGAAAGAGATTCTATCATATAGCCCTCCAAGGAGGCGTAGAGTCCAGACTTAGCAAAATTTAGGACCTGAAATGATATACAAGGGTGACCGTCACCTTTCTGGTTTAGAATAAATTTCTTGCCCTTTTATTTAATTAGAACTACTGTATTACAAGTGTATTAAAATTTAAGTCACTAATTGGTCAAATCTATATGATAAGTACAAATCACAACAATATATAGGAAAAAGGATTCAATTTCGTCATTTATCTTTTATTGATATTTTAATTTCATCCCTTTTTTTTATTTTGTTTCAGTTTCATCCTTAATGTTTTGATAATGTCTCAATGTTATCCTATTTGGTAATAATGTCAATTTTATTAACGGTGATTGTTGCTTTGACGTAAACATGTTCATTTTTTTCTCATGTGGACGTCATATTATACGTGTAAACACTCGATTTTCGTCCTTGATCTATATAAATAAGATCTAATTCATTTCAATAAAGGTGATTAGACAAAAATATGATTTTTACACATATGATGATGTATCCATATTAGATAAAAATGGACATTTCAAAGGTAGATTAATAGTATTCACTAATAAAATTGACAGTGTTAGTGAATAGGACAAAATCGAGACATTATCAAAATGCTATAAATAAAATCAAAGCAAAAAAAATGATTAAATCAAAATATCACTAAAAGATTAGGGGCAAAAATAGTATGTATTTTGCCTAATTTATATATAATTTTGACATTTATTATGTATGTAATATTGTGTGTGCAATGCACATACATGTGGGTGTAGAATTCAAGCATAGAATAACTGAAATTAGGGAGATAGTGAAGTGAGAAATATTGTTATATGAGAACGATAAGAATAAATATTGACTCTTGAATGTTACATTGATAATCAAATTTAAAACATAAAAATTAAGTGTTTCTTTTAAATGATTATATCACTATTAATTAACTATTGATTGTACGACCCAATTTTGCACTTCTAACTCTCCCATAAAAACATCTCGCTCACATAATAATCTCCTTATATATAAAAACTATATCTATTGAAAGCACACACTAATGCGACTTTTAACATCCTCTCTACTTTATGGATTGATGACTGTCTCCACAAATCAATATGGGTCTTTTCAACGTGCTTTGTCCTCACTCACACGTTTCTGGAAAAACTTCCCAGGAGGTCACCCATCTTAAAATTGCTCCAAGTCAAGCACGCTTAATTGTGGAGTTCTTTAGTGATGGGCTGTCGAAAAGAAAATGCATCTTGTTGGTATAGGTAGTACAAATCAATTCATATAAACCCTTATTAACTATATAGTCTCATACCTACACAGTCTCAAGATCCCTTTTATTCGAGTGCGTAATCGGTTCATCATGTACCTCTCCGCTTAGAAGTCTACCAGGAACTGCTCCTTGTCCGTGCCTTCTTTGCACCGACGATCACTCCCCGATTTTGTCACCAGGCATTACACGACTCCAGCAAGTGTATCAGATCGTTCAAGTAATAAAGAGTGAGAAATGTTATCGTCCTACAGGGATTGTGTAACCAAGTACTACTTCATAATTCCAAATCCTATCTAGGCTAATCAGTTCAAGATTTTAAGAATTCAAATTTTAAATTAAAATAAAAGTACTCTAATATAATTCTAAGGAAAGCAATGAATCAATAAACAAAGAGAAAATTCAATGAATGTTAAGGCATTCAGAATCTGATTTCACCTAGTTATTCATATGAGTGTTAAATTCCCGACCTAATGATGTTCAATCAACTCAATTGATGGGGGATTTCCTAATTTAGTTCATATCCAATTCCTTGGCCCATACCAACCCTCTTAGGAAACTAAAGTTCACTTAATTTCTTAACATGAACCCTAGGTTCAAAGGCATTATTGTGTTCTGGGAAATCCTAATATCAAATGCAACACAATTTATTAATCTTAATCCCTAGACAATTAATAATTATGGTTTCCATCCCTAGGTCTAAGTTATGCACCAATTTTCCAATTGCCTACACAACTCACAACATCAATTTATGGGTGATCAAGCCATGAAAGCATTAACAATAAAAATAAAAACTCAATTGAAAGAAGGAACATATATTAGATTAAAAAGAATTCAACAACTCATAATCTCAACATAGGTTACATCATCACCCTAGCTATGAAAAACTTTAGCCACTAAACATTGTCATAATATCCATAATCAAAGAGATGATGAACATTAATGACATAAAATCACAAGAGAAAGGAGAAGAAGAACAAGAGTTGTAGCATAGCTTTTTTCCCTTAAAGTTGCCTCCAAACCGTAGCAAAGCTTTCTTGAATCTCTAATTGCCCAAATTGATTCCCTTTGTAAAAAATAATGATCCATGTCTTTATAAAAGTTGTAGCTTTGTGTTTAGCTTTCCAATGTCTATACAATCATCTCAATTGGACTCTTCTAACTTAAGATATAGATGAATTAGTGCAGAAAGGTCAGGATTGATGGCATCAGAAACATATTGCAACTTCTGTCTTTCTTCCACTTTTTTTCCTTGATGACTTGGGAATTAGGAAATTAGGAAAAATGCACATCAGTAAAGTTGTAGATATTTTTCTATTCTTTCTAGATAATCTTGAATCGCCAAATTTGAAGATCTGGAATGAAAGTTATGGAAATTTCCTCACTTAGTGTTCTGATTCCATGTAAGCACATGCATGACCTGAACTTCTTAAATTTTTCTCTCCAATTCTCCATAATTCAAAATGATGCAAATATGACCTTTAATCCTTATTTACCACCTAAAAATCATCACATAAACACAAATAAAAGGAGTAACCCAATTTCTAGCAATTTAACATATAAATGACTAATTTAACCAAATAAATAATACAAAATCATGTCAAAACTAGCATTAAATGTTTGTCTTTTACTCACACACCCACCCATTTACCAGGAAAATTCATCACAATCTAAAATAATTTACGAAGATATAACTAATGAAAAGACACTAAGATGAAAGTATAATTTAAATCAATATCGAATATGAAAATAAAGTCATGTAGTTTGAAACTACTACCAACATGTTTGGTTTTCGAGTTGGGGCTTGGAATTGATTTTGTCCCCGAAAATTATTTCTAATTTTTTTATCTTGTTTGGTTGAAAAATTTCAAAATCACTTATTACTTCTAAAATTAATTTTGAAAGAAATGAAAATTTCTTATTTTCTATTAAAATTACTTTTAGAGGAATTATCAAACATAAATCACTTTATTTTAAAATTAATTTTAACAAAATTAATTATGAAAGAATCAATTTTTTTAGAATTAATTCTACAACAGTAGATCCAAGCACACAATACGTTCTACATATTTAATTTTCAAAAGTCATGTACCGTGTATAACGCAACACAACATTAGATATGAAAACTCATGTAGATTCAATTTAACAATTAAATATGGCAGATAACCGTCGGAAAAAAAATCCAAGTCAAAAGAATCTAGACAAACAACATGAAAATAAATGAAAATAAAAAATGGACCGAAAAAAGATAAGAGCGAAAATTTAAATAGTAGTCAGATTTTAAGTGTTTTAACGCACTTACTGTATTGAAAACTTAAAAAAAATTCAATTTTCAAAATAAAAGTTAACTGTTTATATTTTATCAATATTTTCATTTTAGAGGAGTCAAATCCTAAAAAAAAATTATGTATATATATAAGATTTGACTCCTCTGAAATGAAAAGATTTATAAAATGTACACATAATCACATGATTTAGTAGGATTCAAACATAATATATATATAATAAAAATTATCAATCAAAAAATAATTAATCTCTTACTTATTAACTTAACTAACTTTCTCAATTTAAAGGAACCAGTACTTACAAGAGAAGGATTAATCCCTTATTTATATTTTACAGAAAAATCAAATTCATAATGAAAGACAAAAAGTGTAATAATTACGAACACTAAACAGTAACCGCCAGTTGCTTTGGCCGAGTGGTTAAGGCGTGTGCCTGCTAAGTACATGGGGTATCCCCGCGCGAGTTCGAATCTCTCAGGCGACGAAATGTGTAGCTTTGTCGTCTTTTTAGGTTTGTAGCTCGGGAAGAACCTTCAAAAGTGGGCGTGGGGGCCACAACGGTCAGGCTGGAAACTGGGGAAGGTGGAGTGTCGGTCAATGCTTTTTGCCTGCCCCAGGCAGCACCTCTCAACTCAACTCAAACCTCTATTTTCATTCATTGCATAAATGCCTCTTTATGTTGAATTTAATATTTTTCAAAATGATTCTTATAACAACCAATAGGATTCAATTCGAATTATTTTTTAACAAATTTCTTAGTATTTGTTAATAATAAGACGTTGAATCGAGTAAACAAAAACTCGGACTATGGTTCTGAATTCAATTTTATATTTAAAGTAAATAACTCATAGTTTTTTAAAAAAATTTATAAGACTATTTAGTCTCTTAAAAATTAAAATTAAATTTGTAGTCCCTCAAAATTTAAATAATAAGATACATTAGTTTCTCTATATGTATTTGATTCTTTAAATACTAATAAAATTATATATTGACATGATAATATTATATTAAATAATGTATATGTCATTTAAAGTATAATAAGATTTAAAATAGCTCATTTTGATGGTTAAAATTCATAAATTGAGTCATTTAAATCTTGATTACAAGTCATAAAGTAATTCATTCTATATAATTTTAAATAGTAAAATGAGTGTAATGTGTTCTGAAATAGTTTCATCTAGTTTGCTTCTAACATTTTAATGACAAGTTATTATTGTACTATGTCACATGTGTAAGTCTAATAAGGATGAACTAATAGAGGGACTAATGTGTTCATTATTTTCAATCTTGAGGAAACATGAGATTAATTTCTTTTCTTGAAGAACGAAATAGTCTAACGTAAAAATCTCAAGGGACTAAATATGATATTTACCCTTATATTTATGTTTAAAAGAAATTATTAAGGATATGTTTAAAAAATGAGTGAAAATTTGTTTGAATGAAAAACTTTTAGAGTTTAATTGTGACCCACTATTTGTATAAAACTTTTTGACAGTATTATTCAATTGTATTTTGACACATCAATAAATATGGTTAATTTTTTCTTTCTCATTAATTCAAAAATTATGTAAATAAAATGATTTGATTGAATGATAGTATAAAATATATACTGTGAGTACATACAAATTAAATCCAAACTTTTATCCCATTTTTGCCTTCTACATCCACAAAAAATTTTATTATATTTTTAGTCCAATCAAACACATATTATCTTTGTTTGGGTATCTACCTATTCTGAAGATATGCTTGGCTAGTGAGTAAATATTGGATAAACATTTTTACAAATAAATTCTACGTACAAAATATTAAAATTACAGATAAAATTTATCTATAAAATTTTCATCCTATTCGCCCTGTTGCTAAACATATCCTTAAAAAAAAAAAAAAATCCCCTCACAAGTGAGGATATTATGAAAAGAATAATATTCTGTGTATAATAAAATTATACAATAAATAAATACCATATACCTTATTACTATTGAATATGATATGTGATTCTCATTTATCACATTTATTAATAATAAAATATATAATTTATATTTATTATATAATTTTATTACACACTAAATACTATTTGTATGAAAAGCCCACAATTCACTTGGTCATGCTCTGAACCAGTCGTTCCCGTCATCCGAGGACGGCATGCTTCTGGATGAGAGCTTGAGTTCATATTTTCAATGGGGCAAATTAGCAAAGTCACGAATCCATAAATAGCATTTGATACCCTCCAATGGACGCCCTTTTCAGTTTTAACCATTGGACTCTTCGCCAGTGCGTCGCCCTTTTTCAAATCGAGTTGTTAATTCTCTTTGCGCAAGTGGTTAGTTACCGTTCAATTTGGGGACACTCATGTTGGACAGTGATTGATCTTCATCATTTGTTTCATTGAGAAATACTTTAAGTGTTATTAGATTAAAAGAAAATATTTATGTTGTCCTACTTATTAGTTATCATATCAATTATTATATTAAAAATATAATAAACAAAACATAATAATAATTTATAAATTAATATATTAATTAATAAATTAAACTGAATAAATATTTTCTCTTATTCTTAGGCTATTTAGAGTTTTTCACTTTTGTTTTTCTTCGTATCACAAGTTGTATTTAGGTCATTTCCGTTCCGAAGGTCAGCCCTTGCGTGTGTATTACCTACCTCCACAATTATTCATTTTATTTCAGGGTCAATTATTCATTTTAGATAGAAGAATGTATTTAAAAAACAATTTCATCCATACATTTTATTGGTTTTTGACATTTTTCGTGGTTGGCTTCTGTAGCAACCGTCTCTGATTTGGTCTCCTCGAGAATTCATAGCTATTTGTATTCACATGTTTAGCAATGATAATAGTGTTGCACTGATTAACTATAAATATTTTATCTCCTCAAGTATCTTGTCTGATTTTTTATAATATTTAAAATCATGTTACACTAATATGTGTTATTGCAATCGTATTAGTGATTCATTACTTTTTAAAATAGCAGCAATTTTAAATTCTTAACATTTTTTTTTCGAAAAAAACGTTTTCATATCACACTCCCAGAGTTCAATT
The DNA here is from genome assembly GCA_031216125.1 of Dalbergia cochinchinensis. NCBI lineage: Eukaryota > Viridiplantae > Streptophyta > Magnoliopsida > Fabales > Fabaceae > Dalbergia > Dalbergia cochinchinensis. The sequence continues at coordinate 81,939,805 of CM062377.1, forward strand.
GCAGCGGTGTAATGGAGCGCAGACTGCTGGCTCAATGCATTTGATAAAAAAAGCGCGTGGCTGACCGTCAACTCTGAGCAGCTAATGGTCAACTCCAACATTGTGGTGCCTGTCTCACTCGAGCATGTGAGGAATGAAGAAGATTCGTAGATAACAAAAATGTTATTATATCATTCAAAAAATAAATATCCAAAATTGAGATATATTTTTTTTATTATTAAATATAACGATGATTTTATTATTTTTAATGATATTAGAATGAATGTTCTGATTATATATTTATTTTTGAGTATTAGAATAATATGACTGCATAAATAAGTGATAGCATAGTATTTCTTCCTAAATTTTTGGACAACACCGTCATTTTCTTTATTAAAAATGTGCGGCTAGTGTGAACAATTGGATTTTTAAATTAGGTTATTTTATAAGTTTTTTTTATATCAAATTGATTTTTATAAATTAATATGAATAAAATCATTTAAAATATATTTTAGTTATAATTCTCAACGGTTGTCGTAATTATTGTTTTATTTATTAAAGACAACATTCTTTAAGGAATTTTAAAAAATATTGAACAAAAAATAAATATTAAATTTGTCAAGATTACATGAGCAATAAACTATTATTCATATTTGACAATTTTGGATTGCAAATAATTAAGTTTTTAACATTTAAATTAAGTTAGTTATGAAGTCAAACTTTAATTGTTATTATTATATATTTCGCCTGTTTTAGGATAACTATCAAAAATCAAATAACACACATATTAAGGAAAACAAAAAACACATCCTGGTATATATAGAACATTATATGAGTTGATAAAATTATTATTGTATAGTTATTATTGTTTATCTTAATAAATGTCTTGATTACTTAACTAATAACATATTTATATTAAGGGTATAAATAAGAAAAAAAATAATACTACTTAAATATTGTAAATAAATAAATATTCTAAAATATGAAAAATTGAAAAAAAAATACAGCTATTATAAAAAGGGATGGAGTGGAAAAGACAACTTTAAATACTTACAATATTCTTTTTTATACTAAATACTTATCATATTTGAAATAATTAAAACATTAAATAATAGTTGACCAATTCTCATAAAGACTTATTACCAACAACATGATTAAAAAAAAGCGATTAATTTAGATATATTATTAATAAATAAATTTTTTGGTATTATCATATAATTATATATATTATTATATATAATACTTTTGAAGCAATAAATTTGAGAGTCAAATATTTTTGTTAATATGACAATATATGATAACTGGATATCTTGTGACATGCATCGACAATACAGTAAAATTAAATTCTTAAATAAATAATAATTTTACATACATGTTTTATAATTATATATTTTATAGTTTTTACTATAAAATATAATATAATTGATTTTTATTAATTATGATAGTAAAATACTTAGTCAATATTCTAATAAAATCAATTTTTAAAACCTTAAATTTGAACTGTATACTCTTAAGAGTTTAAAATACTGTATTTTACACGCATATACTTTATGGATATATTTGTAAGTTTGAATTTTTCAAGGTAAATTTTTTTTATAGCATTAAATTTTAAAATATTACAATATAACTCATTCACTTTCTTCTATTCCCTTTTAAAATCCAAATTTACAAATATATGCTAATTTTTTTCCTCAGGTGTCTTAGCAATACTAATTATGGGTGAGAAGACATTATTATTGTTATCGCTGCAACTATTGTTGTTGTTGTTATTATTATTATTATTATTTGGTAAGTAGTGAGAAGAGACATTATTGTTTGAAGAAATGTTTTTTGAGCTATAATTAAGATTTGATTATTAATTAAATTATACTTGGCTCTAAATTAGGTGAGTTTTTTTTCAAAACTTATATTTTTGTTTTTCTACCAACAAAAATTATATTTTTTTTTTCAAAATTGAGAGACTCCTCCCAATATATATAAACACACACACACACACAATTGAATTTTGATATCAAACCCACGATTCTATACTTAAGGAACTTGAGTCCCTTCCATGTAGACCAACACCTTTTAATAAAGAGAAAAAAGTCTTGTTTAGGACATTGATAAAAAAGATAATAATAATAATTTTTAAAAAACTTTTAATGTGTTTAATACATTGAAAATTTTAAAAATATGGATTTTCAATACTGAATTTATCTAAGCATTGTTATAAATATAATGGCTATATAAATCCTAAAAAATAGATTTAGGGTATTGAGTTTAATCTGTGATCATATTTTTAATACAACATTCGTTTTAAAATAAATGACTTTTTCACTTTTTAGGTTCATTTATAAAGTGATGTATTTGAATACAAATTGTGTCTAGTACACCATTTATGTTCAGATACATCACTTTATGAATGAATATAAAAAATGAAAAAGATATTTATTTTAAAACGGATGGAGTAAATGTATTAATAAATTTGATAACATAATTAACAATAGGCAATAAGATTCATTCACCAAATCTAAATCACTAATTATATAATTAAAATGTGTTAATACTCATTTTAATCCCAGAGTTTTCATTCGTAAGTCATTTTAGTCCTTGACTTTTAAAATGAGTCAAATTAGTTTTTGACATTACAAAATGTGAGTCAAGTTAGTCCCTTATTCCACTTTTATTTAATATTTTATCAATTAAATAATGATATGTAATGTTAAATGATATTTTATCATACCATATATCATCTGAAATATAATGAAGTTTAAAATAACTTATTTTGATATCTAAAATTACATAAAATGAGTCACTGTATGATTTATAATAAATATTTAAATGACTCATTTTGTATAATTTTAAATATCAAAATGAGTTATTTTAAATTTTATTCTACTTCAGATGACATATGGTATGTCAAGATATAACTTAAGATTATCTATCATTATTTAATTGATAGAATATTAAGTAAGAGTAGATTGGGGGACTAATATGACTGACATTTTGCAATGTCAATGACTAATTTGATTTATTTCAAAAGTCATAAACTAAAATGATTTACGAGTGAAAAGTGAGGGACTGAAATGAATGTTAACTTAATTAAAATCTCTCAACAATGATATAGCCGAAACTTCAAATTCTTTGTACACAATTGATATACTTCTATAAATACATTCGCCAATAATACAGGTATAATCTTTCATTATTTGCACAGAAATAATTTACCAAATATCCCAATAGTATTTAAAATAAATACTATCTCAGTACATTTTTAACTATTTTCAAGAAAAATAATAAAAATTTAACACATTAAAAATCTAATATATTTGAACATAATTTATACCACGTTGATTGATTTTCTAATATACTAAATTTTTACAAATGAGTTAAAAAGGGCATATGTAATGAGTATTGTTATTTTAATATCTAAAAGTGAGTGTTTAAATGAGATACTTACTCTATCATCATTAAATATAATAGTAGCCCCTCATTATTTTCATTTAACTATTATATCCAATTATAATACGATATATATTTTACTTAAATACTTATTTTTAAGCGTTAAAATTATCAATACTCTTATCTAGTAGGATCCGTATTCGATATTGAAAGGGTTACATGGGGGCCTGCGTCCGCGTTGATCAATTAATTGAAGGAGGCCTCCTTTCCACATTGGTTACTCCCTGTAATCGCGTTAGATTAGACCTAACCCAAGTTGGAACGCACCCCGGCAGCTTCCTTATTACCTACCTATAAATGCCAGTCCCCAGTCCCTACCCTCTCCGCACCATTCAACAATTCACACAATCAGCCGACACCTGCCAGCATATGTCTCAGAGGCCAAGCGTCCCCCACTCCTCCTCCATAGCCTGCGGCCTCCATTCCCATCTCATGGTCTCCAGTGACATGAGTACCAACTCCAACTGGTCCTCCTAATCAAAATCCCCCCCACACTGACCCCCCCAACCAATCCCATTCTTTCATTCTTTGAATCCAACTCACAGCACCAGCCACATCACAACACCAGATCACAACAACATCATGGGCTTCAAAGGTTTCTTTGAAGGAGGCATCGCTTCCATCGTCGCAGGATGCTCCACGCACCCTCTCGACCTCCTCAAGGTCCGCATGCAGCTCCAGGGCGAGGCCAACCCTACCCTCCCCTCCCTCCGACCAGCACTCGCCTTCCAGACCGCTTCGCGATCCATCCACGTGTCACCACCTCCGCAAATCGCCCAGCCGCCTCGCCCGGGCCTTGTAACCGTCGGCGTCCGCCTCGTCCAGCAGGAAGGCCTCGCAGCCCTCTTCTCCGGCGTCTCCGCCACCGTCCTCCGCCAAACCCTCTACTCCACCACCCGCATGGGCCTCTACGACCTCCTCAAGCAGAAGTGGTCCGTCCCCTCCGCCGTCCCCGGCGGCCCCGCCACCACCATGCCTCTTTCCCGTAAGATCGAGGCCGGGCTCATCGCCGGCGGGATTGGCGCCGCCGTCGGGAACCCCGCCGACGTCGCCATGGTCAGGATGCAGGCCGACGGGAGGCTCCCGCTGGAGCAGCGGCGGAACTACAAGTCCGTCGTCGACGCCATAACGAAGATGGCGAGGCAGGAGGGCGTTGGTTCCCTGTGGCGCGGATCATCGCTTACGGTGAACCGCGCGATGCTGGTGACGGCGTCACAGCTTGCGTCGTACGACCAGTTCAAGGAGGCGATTCTCGAGAAGGGTTTGATGCGCGACGGTTTGGGGACGCACGTGACGGCGAGCTTCGCGGCGGGGTTCGTGGCGGCGGTGGCATCGAACCCCGTGGACGTGATCAAGACGAGGGTAATGAACATGAGGGTGGAGCCAGGGGCGGAGCCGCCGTATTCAGGGGCGCTTGATTGTGCCCTTAAGACTGTCCGCGCGGAGGGTCCCATGGCCCTCTACAAGGGCTTTGTTCCTACGATCTCGAGGCAGGGGCCTTTCACTGTTGTGCTGTTCGTTACGCTGGAACAGGTTAGGAAGCTGTTCAGGGATTTCTGAGTGTGATGTAGATCGATCGATGATGACGATGACAAAGATGAAGATGATGTTTCTTTTCGTGTTTGGGTTCTGTTTTCAAATTTAATTTGAGTTTCTGATCTGTGATGTTGTACTTGTGGAAGGGTAATTTTATATTATCATTTATCAATCAATTTAATCTATGAGATCCAGTGTTGTGGGAACTTTTGGGAGACGGCAAACCACTAGTTTTTTTTAATGCGTTTTTGAGTTAGGCAAATTCTTTGCGTTTACGTAAGTATACTATCAAATATAAACAAAGGTGCACGACAGTTCTGAATTTTTTTCATACGATGAATTTGCAGTAAGTTTCTTAGCAAAGTTTTAAAAACTCACTGCTTTGATTGGGGCAAATGACTGTGTAGATGTGTAACAGTCTCCGTTTAGACTCGAACAGAGAAGAGACGATGAAATATTCTTATTCTGAACTCTTCACGGGCTACGATGATTTATGCCCAGACGCCAACAGAAAGTGTGGGTGATGTTTTTATTATTAATTTTTTTTCTCATTGGTTTGCCGTTTTATCTTACTGACAAGATGCAGCCTGCATGTTGTTACGGAGACATGAGTGCAATGCTGATGGTATTACACTATCTCTTTTCGGGGAAGTGGTGGGTCAATCAATTGTTTTGGTATGGAGAAGTGGTTAGCTCAAATAATCAAGTGGGTATCAATCCTGTTGAAAATCATTTTTTGTTGGTATCAAGCAATTTTTTTTGACGTTGATGATCCTGGGTTTGGAGCGTATTTTCAACCTTCTGTGGAGGTTCTCAATCAATATGTCAAGAGATTTCATGGAATGCTAGAGGCCGCAAATCGACTTTTTTATAGGAAGTATGTGTAGTCTCAGTTCTCATAGATTGTATTGATCAATGAGCTTAGTTCACATCCCTTGATCAATTCCAAAAGACTTTTATCAAACTAAAGGATCAGTTTCCAAACTTGGGTTTAAAGAACTTAATGTGGATTTAGACGAAGTATTTTTAAATCCAAGTGAATTTAAAATATAACTAAATTTAAATACATCAACTGAATTCTTTTCAATTTTTTTAGATAAAATAATTATATTGCTTCATTACAAATTACTTTGTTTGCGTAATGGTCTAATGGAATGGAATGAAATATAACCTTCTTTACGGATAAGAGTATATAGTGGGCATCAAATGACGTGCAACATCAAGCGGACGACAGTAGAGCATAGCTAATGGCCGGTGACTAGCGGGCAGCTAACGACTAATGCAAATCATTTAGCGGCAAAAAGTTGTTGCTAAATGGTAGTAGAAAGAGAGAGTTAGGAGACAGATCAAAAAGAAATTTAGGTTATAATTTTCTTTATAGGAAAGAAATTAGAAATCTACTCATTTTATGCTTTGGAAACACCTCATTTTAAAACTTTAAATTCCTTTCAGTTGGTATCCAAATAAAAAATTTCATAGTAAATCATTTGAAATCCTCTAAAATAATACATTAACATATAAAAGTGCTCTATGTAAACACACTCTAATGCAATTTATAAGTTATTCGCCCTTTCCATTGAATGAACTCGACCTACTGTGATCAACCAATATAGAATCGACATGGTTCATATCGACTAATTCTTGTAACATCGAACTAACCTAACTCGAAGCCCATTGTGTATCTTCCATCGAGCTAGAGCAAATTGCATAAAATTATTTGTTACTTTGATTTTATTAGCTCAATTTGTCCATACAATGTGATCTTTCTTTCTCTTCCAAAATCTAAATTTACGAAACATATTCTTTTAGCAGTAAACATTTTATTTTTATCAGAGGGGTGCAAAAATGGCTGAATAAACCTCAAACAACAGAAATGAATAATTTTGGCGGAATCTCCGAGTCAGCCATGCCTCCTAATTTTCGGGGACTGGGACCCAAAAGACGCGTTAAGCATAGTATATCTCTCTCCCTACCGAATTACAAAGCATCAGTCCTTCCTTCTTTTTTAACCCATGTTCCAACGCCTTCCCTTCCACAATTCAATTACTCCACCAAACAAATGCTCCTTCCAACTACAAACTACTGTATTCTCTATGGTTGGTCTGCAACCCCATACGCATGTCAACCGAAACTGGAATTCCGTGAATTCCATCCTCCAATTGTGCATCACAAGGAATTATCTTCCCATTTGCCAACCATAATGCTCAAAAGACTTTACAGTTGAATTAGTTAGTTAATATCAAAGTTATAACACACACAGGTGGTTAAACAATTTTTTTGTTCTCGAGAAAAATAGGTGTGACAGGAACTTAGTTCACATTTTGGCATTATGAACCCGTTTGGTCAAATTTACGAGATAAGTATATGAAAGTAGCAAAATTTGAGTCTTACCAATATATAGACAATACGCTATAGTTTTCCTCGATTATTTTTTCATTTCTGTCTATTCCTCTCGAGCAACCCCTTCAACCCTTTTTATTGCTGTCATCACCTGTCTAACAACTTTAGTAAGGGAAATAGCCAGAGCAAATTAAATTTCTTAGTGTCACGATTACCACGATTCATTATTAACCAAGCACATGAGAAAAATAATCCGCTGGTGGATAATTAAAGGGATTTCATAATCAGCACTGCTATATAACAATTTTTGCCAAATGTGATTGCGCCTTTCACCAAATCACGCGCGAGGTTCCCTAGTGGTGCAATTTAAGTTAGATGCAATAATTTTATTTTATTTTTGAAAGCAGGATAATCAACCACAAACCAACACTTCCAATTCGGCTGCCAATGAGATATAAAGTGTCATAGTAAACTCAATGACCAGCCAGAACATATTCATTCACCTGGGGCCACCGGTAATCTGGTCCCTATAAGGTGGGTTATTGAATCTTGTTCACTGCTTACCGAAAATCCCACTCGACACCAAAAGATTAAAAACGTGGTGAGTGTGATCAGTAGCAGGTTATTCCCATTTGGGATTGGATGCCTAAAGTGAGGGTGGTGGGGTTATTGATTACTCAAATCACAACTAGTCCGAAAGTTACACTTGACAACGTGTTTTGCACCATGCACTGTTTTATGGGCACAACGACGAGCCATAATCATGATTAAATGGGCCAGTAATATGGCAGCTACGTGCAACATCTTGTGCGAGGTCAGAATTGAACTACAAAGCTTCATTATGAAAATATACCCACATTCTCAGTTAGTGTCTTTTCAATTGCGGACAAATAAAATGATATGAATACTGCAACAGAGGTTGCAGAACAAGACAGAAGGGACGTTAGGATTAGAGGAGCTCCTAATTGATGAGCACGTGACATAACTGTTATTTTTAAGAGGGAGCTGAGCTGACAATTCTGTTAGGGCAGCTAATACAGTTACTTAATTGTATTTGCAAACAATAACAAACGTGTCATGTGAGTAAAAGAAACTGATGAAACTGGTTAATCAAGAAACGAATGAGTAGAATTGGAGCCCATTCTCGAGGCTTCGAAGGTTAGGGAACTCTTGACAGAGCTACAATGAATTAATATTAGGGCCGTTTTGGAACACAGAAAAATCAAGGAAAAACTTCAAAGAAAGGTTATCTGATTTGTATATTAACTGTGATCTTAACCAGGATAATACAGGCCGAATGTTAAAAAGGACAAGTTGGAGGTCTATAAATTCATCAAGATCTAATATTTATATATTTGTTATAAAGGGCATGAGTGGTTAATTTGTATGAGAAATTTATACAAAAAAAAAAATTAATATTGCATTACATGTCGTCCAGGAAGGGAGCTGCTGATTTTTGGATTTAATTATTTCCATCAAGCTATGCTAGTACATGAGATTCCGTAAAGCTTCTTTCAAGGCTGCATTAAAAATTGACATTTTAATGATGATATCCAGATTTATGGAAACTATCTAGAAAAATGTGTGGGAAGGGAAGTTTGGTAATCAGCTACTTGGACTAGAGCAGTTTAAATATTATGGAGACAATCTGGAATAGATGTCTTAACAAGAATTATAATGTTTTCCCAAAATTTAACCAATCTCATTGAATGCACAAATCAAGCATAGAAGTCAGTACAAAATTTTTCACCCTGCCTAGTGTTCAGACAATCAGGATAAGGGACCAAAAAGTGAGGCAAGGATGCCCCCGGAGGAAAATGCAATTAAAAAACTGTTATAACTTATCTTCCGAAGAAAACCCAATCCAAAAGACTAGTCTATTAGGTGACAGAGTTTTATGAGTTAAATATCACGTATAACTTACTTGTTTACTCAATGTGAGGACCCATAACTAGCAGCTCAGACGGAAATGTTTGTTGAGGGATGAATGCCAAAAAAAAAATTGTTACTATAATAACTATGTAAAGAAAAATTAGGATTTAAGGGGACCATGGCACAAACCCCCTTGGGTCATAAGTTATAACATCGTTGTTCCTCTTTCTATAGCCCTCTCAAGTCTCAACAAGATCCTTTATTGTTATTGATTCAATCTCAACGGAGAGCCCAACCCAAAAGATTAATATATTAGGTGGAAGAGTTTTATGACTTAAAAGTGCTGAGCTTGTTTGTTTGCGTAATATGGAACTCATAACAGCAACTGTTGAGCACATAGTATATGGATGAGCAAAGATTTGAAAGGCTTATAAAACCGCGAGGAAATCAACACGGAAGCTTGCTTTGTACTCTGCACTCTTCAGTGGAGGCACTGAAACGAAGTCTCACAAGAATGTGAAAACTGAGTCTTCAGTCTTCACCATGGATGTTGTATAAGAAAGATGGAAAAAGGAGCTATCATCCAACTACAGAGGAGTGAAAATACAAAAATAGTAACCGTTGTCTGAGCCAAATGCTAGGTAATTAAGGAAATAAAACACATACTTTTATCTGACTGGGCTCTCCATCCTACATTTTTACCATGACTTTTCAACCTAATTTGAGTATTCTTTATAAGAATAAAGCCCTTGTCTCGGATGGAAATTTTAGTTGGAAGGATAGTTTTATTTGTACCAAGCAGACACTAATTTATACTCTTATTTTAACCTCTTCCACGGGCACCATAAATTTCTTATACTTGAAAATATCTGTATAATATATGGTGAACATAATATATATCGCCTCGTCCATTAGCTGGCCGATCTCATCTAATGGGACAAAAGCATAGTTGTTGTTGTTGTTGTTATTATTGAAAATATCCACATAATATTAACCGCGACTTAGAATTGAGAACTTGAGATAGTGCAAAAGATTGAATATGTATCTAGATAGCAGGTGTCAATATTGCAGAGGCAGGAATTCCAGCGGCTGGTTCAGGTTCATGGACACCCTTCATGTGATAGAGGAACCTAGACTTCATGCACCACCAACCCACTTGAGACCAACCACCACCACCAACCACCACCATGTGAAGAGCCCATTTTTTTGACTATTGTTGCAAGTTGTTTGAATTTCATTTCAAGATGTTTGTTGTTGATTCATTGTATCCTTATCATTCCAGCCTGTTTCCTTGTCATCCTTGGTTCCTAAAATCACTATAAATAGGGCCAAATACCTTATGTAATATCATCATTGAGTTTAAGAATAATTTGAGTTTGTGAGAGCTTTCTCTCTTGTTTCTGAGCCATTTTGGTATTCAGAGCAAGGTTTCTATCCCGGAGTTGAGTTTTGAGTGAAGAAATCAACGGAAAGCTTGAGTTTTTGGGTGGTGTTTGAGTGCACCAAGGCTGCCCCCTCCATAACTCCACTTTCCGGCCATTTTTCGCAAAACTAACGCCGCCATTGCGTCCGGGAAGGTCGAAAAACCTTTGGGCAGCAAGTTTCACGGCCAGGAGCCTCCACGCGCCTCCACGGTCTTTGCCGGAAAATTCGCCGGTAAAGTTGCCGGAGTTTCAGAACCACCGTGAGCCACCATCGGACCACCGTGAGCCGCCGCCGGAATTTTCACCGGAAAATCAGAGGTAGAAGACGACCACGTCACCAGCCACGTCAGCCTGCTGTGTCCAGTCAGCGACACATCATCCACTCAACTACTGCCACGTGTCACAAGTGACCACGTCAGCAGACCAGTCACCAGGAGGTTCAGAAAATTGCACTTTAGTCCCTTAACTTTTGATAATTGCAATTTAGTCTCTGAACTTTTAAAAATTACAATTTTGCCTCTTAACTTTTCAAAATTACCTTTTTACCCTTACTTCTCAAAATTACCATTTTACCCCTAATTTCTAGAATTTTACCTAGCCTTCCAAAATTACATTTTTGCCCTCCAAAGTTCATAAATTGTAATTTTGGCCCCATATCATTTCTAAAAATCAAAGTCATAAAATTAAGTATCTTTCGTGTAGTTGCAAGGTTTATGTCGATCTTGTCACATCGGAAAAAGAAATTTGTTATTGGAAAGAAATTGTGGGATTGTAAATGACATTTCGTAAAGGTGCATTTGGAAAAGCAGTTTTTAGAATGACACGTACTCTCTTTCATAGGGAACTTCCTGGTGTTAATTCTATTATAATCTCCGATCCAGTGCTGATTTGCAAATTTTCCTTTACACAAAATGCCTCCAAGAAGACAAAATGAAGCAACTCCAGAGAGATTCAAATGGAAGAAATGAGGAGACAAATCCAACAAGCGATTCTGCGTAAATGCAACAAAGCTCTGTTAGAAGACATCATCATCGCAATCGGATAACGATGAATCCCAGTAGTGATCGTCATCATTTAAGCCGTCGTCAGCAAAGACAATGGCTGAACATGATCGACATCAGGTAGATATTCCAGGATTTTGAAGGAAACTTCAACCGGATGAGTTTGTTGATTGAGCTAAACTGGTGAGCGAGTATTTGAGTCTGAGGAGATACAGGAAGAAGAAAGTGAAGATCATTGCTGTGAAGTTAAAAAACATACGCTTCTATTTGGTGGGAGAATCTTAAAAGAAAGCGTGAGCGAAGGGAAAGGAAGCAAGATCAAGACATGGGAGAAAGTGCGTCGAAGCTAACTCGAAAGTTCTTTGCGCTTACTCATTATTATCAGATAATTTCATTCATTCTGAGAATCTTAGGCGAGAAGAACTTGCGTAGAGGAATACTGAGGAGAATTTGAAGTTGATGATGAAGTGTGACATCCAAGAAAGAGAGGAGCAAACAATAGCTCGTTATCTGAGGGTTCTAAACATTGCATTCGTACATCCAGGTTCAATTTCCCAACAATATTAGTCGTAGAGCGATGTTATCCGTCTGGCCATAAAATGAGTAGAAACAAATGGAAGATCTTTTAACGAACTTTTCCTCCCACTGAAAATCCTTCCTATACTACTTAAACACCCAGATCCACCCGATACTTCAAGCAAACCTCCATCAAACCCATCACCAGAAAACAAAACCAAAGTGAGTCAAATGTTTCAAATGCCAAGGTTTTGGTCATATAGCCTCAATTCTTGTACAACCGGAGAACCATTACCATCATCAAGGAGAAGCTTATGAAGAGGCGAACAAGAAGAAGATCGAAGAACCTGAAGGAGAAGAGAAGCTAGAGCGATTATATGATGAAGAGGTCATTTATTCTTTGATTATGGAGAATCCTTAGTGATTGACGAAGTTTACACAATGATATCGTGAAAGAAGAACCATGGCTGCATAAAATCTTCCATACTCGTTGCACTTGACAAGGAAAAGTCTGTGGCGTTATCATCGATAGTGGGCGAAAATGTAGTGTCCAACTACATGGTGGAGAAATTGAAGATGCCAACACAAAACCATCAAATCCATACAATTTACAATGGCTCAACAAAGGTAATGAAGTGAGGGTTTCTCCAGCTGCCTTCTGACCTTTTCCATCGGTCAAAAGTACCAAGATCAAGCATGGTGTGATGTTATTCCTATGGATGCATGTCACCTTCTCCTTGGAAGACCTTGGCAATATGATCGTCGTGCTTTGTATGATCGCTATACCAACACTTACTCCTTCGCCCGTCGAGGATGGAGTAAAAGTCAAGTGCTCTCCTCTATCACCGAAGTGAAGTTAATGAAAACAAGAAGGAATCAAGACCCTTTGGTGACCTTGGTGACAAAGAACAATTAAAGATAACAACGATGGAAGCTCGAGAACATGAGATTTGTTCTCTGTTTGAATCAAATGAAGAAACCATTCTTCGATAGAAGTTAAACACATGCTAGCTGAATTCCACGATGTTGTGCCCAAGGAAATTCCTCATGGACTACCACCAATGCGAGACATCGACGCCATATTGACTTTATTCTGGAGCGGTCATTCCTAACGGACGACGAATGAGTCCTCGAGAGCATCTTGAAATCAACGTCAAGTTGAAAGAACTTTTGAAGAAAGGGTTGATCTGAGAAAAAGCGTTAGTCTCTTGTCTTTGTTCTGTAATTTTAGCATACCAAGAAGGATGGTAGTTGGAGAATGTGTATCGATAGTCGGTACATTAATAAGATTACCATCAAGTATCGATTTCCAATACCAAGACTTGATGATCCGCTAGATCACCAGGAGTGCCGATATCTTTTCAAGATTGATCTTCGTGAGCGGATACCATCGGTCGAGGATCAAGCCAGTGAGATGAATGGAAGATCGCTCAAAACCAGAGATGGTCTATATATGAATGGACTGTGATGCCCTTTGGTTTATCTAATGCCCCAAGTACATTCATGCGCCTGATGAATCAAGTGCGACCGCATTCATTGGAAAATTTGTAGTTGTCTACTTTGATGATATTTTGATCTACAATGACAAAGGCAAGAGGAGCATTTAAGAACATCTTCGACAAGTACTCAGACACTACTGAACAAAACTTTATGCCAATCTATGAAATGTTCTTTCTTGACCAATGAAGTGACTTTTCTCGGGTTACATCATCACCGAAGGCATTGAGTTGAAACAAGTGAAACCATCAGCCATTGGCCAATCCCAAAGTCAATCCATGATGTGAGGAGCTTCCATGGATTAGCCATTTTATAGAAGGTTCATAAAAAGTTTTAGCTCGAATTCTTTGCCCCATTATGATTGCATAAAAGAGACAAGTTCCAATGGACAGAGCAAGCGCTTGAAAAGTTTGAACAGTTGAAGAAATGTTTGGTAAGCGCTGTGTTAGCTCTTCCAAACTTTGATCAAGTATTGAAGTCGGTTGTGATGCTTCCAACCTTTGGAATTGGTCTTTGTCTTGAGCCAAGAAGGCCATCCTATAACCTTCTTGATGAAAAGCTCAGCGATGGTAAACTCAAGTACTCCACTTATGACAAGGAGTTCTATGCCATTGTCCGTGCCTACGCAACATTGGAGTCATTATCTGTTGTACAAGAATTTATTCTCTATTCGATCATGAAGCCTCAAGCATTTGAATTCTCAACAGAAGATCAATCGTAGACATCTTTGGCTTGGTGAGTTCCTCTGACCTTATCCATTCTTACTTAAACATAAGGCAGAAGTTCAAAATGCTGTTGCAGATGCTCTCAGTAGACGCCACACACTACTATCTACTCTCCAAATAAAGGTAGTAGGCTTTGAGACAATCAAGGAGCTATACAAAGACGATCCCGATTTCCAAAATTTTGGAATCTAACGAATCACAATCCTTCCAAGACTACTACAGGCATAAAGGATTTTGTTCAAAGGGAAGGCTTTATGCATTCCTCAGTCTTCTCTACGGGAATCCATTATGGGAGACCCATGATGGAGGATTAGCGAGGACATTTTGGAAGAGATAAAGCGGGCTTTAGTAAAGAAAGTTTCTATTGGCCAAGGCTTGAAAAGAGATGTCAGACATATTCAAAGAATGCAGAATCGCCCAACTTGGCAAAGGCCAAAAGCCAAACACGAGGTTATATATTCCACTTCCCATTCGGAAGCACTTGGGAAGATGTAAGTATGGACTTTGTCCTTGGACTACCTCGAACTTCGGACGAAAGGATTCCATAATGGTAGTTGTGAATGATTTTCAAAGAATGGCCCACTTTATTCCATGCCAGGAAGACCAATGATCTTTGTTCAAGTTCTTGACTTGTATTTCAAAGAAATTGTCGTCTTCATGGAATTCCTAAAACCATCACTTACGATCGAGGCGTGAAATTCTTAAGCCACTTTTGGAGAACCTTATGGAAAAAGATGGGTACCAAGCTTGATTCGAGTAGTGCCAGTCATCCACAAACAGATGGGCAAGCGAAGGCGATCAACGGAAGCTTTTGGGAAATCTACTTGAAGTTTTGTTGGTAAAATTTAAAACAGGTGGATATTATTCTAGCCCAAATTGAATTTACTTACAACAAATTCAACTAATCAAGCCAACTGGAAAATGTCCATTTGAAGTAGTCTATGGCACTCGTCCACCACAGTCATTACCGATTTGACCGCTTCATCTAACAAGCAACAATATAGTTCGAGATGCGGATAGTAGAGCAAAAGAAATAAAAGGTTGCATGGCGGTCAGGAAAGCAGATCAACAAACAAAATTCAAGGTATAAAGCTCGGCGTGATAAGCATCGAAGCGACAAATTTTTAAAGTTGGAGATTTGGTATGGATACATCTGCCCGAAAGAGCGTTTTCCAAATCAACCAAATGCTAAGTTGTCCTGAGTGATGGACCATTCAAAGTCGTGCGAGAAAATCCAGCGACAATGCTTACAAAGTCGAACTACCAGGAACATATGGTGTCTGCAACTTTTAACGTCACGATCTTTTCGCCATATATTTGGATGAGACGAACTAAAGCTGAGGCGAGTTCTCTCCAACCGGGGAGTATGATAGAGAACCTCAGGCACCACCAACCCACTTGAGACCAACCACCACCACCAACCACCACCATGTGAAGAGCCCATTTTTTGACTATTGTTTGCAAGTTGTTTGAATTTCATTTAGAGATGTTTGTTGTTGATTCATTGTATCCTTTATCATTACTGTTTGGCCTATCCTCATTGCTGCAAAATCACTATAAATAGAGCCAAATCTGTGCTCTCATGTAATATCATCATTGAGTTTAAGAATAATTTGAGTTTGTGAGAGCTTTCTCTCTTGTTTCTGAGCCATCATGCCTTATCATGAAGAGTCATCTTGAAGAACTCTAGCGAATTGTAATTCTCAAAAGACCAAAGCAAGCAAGCACCTGAAGAAGTTTGGTTTTCAATATTGTCATTTCCAGTTCTCAATCAACAAATCTAAGATGCCACACTAGCTTCCGTGGCTGAAAATTTGCACATACAAATAGCTACTTTCATATGGTATGAATGAGTAATAAATACATGGAATGTCCATGAACAAAATCCGAGACCATGTGACGGGTGCGGAAAAAAAGTTAGTAGGTTTATATCTTCAACTATGAAAATCACGCTTTCCTTTTTTGAGTTTCTTTCGGTGAAACAAATTAAAGGGGCCGAATCCCAGAAGAAACAAACAATAAGACTACAAAAGCAGCAGCACTGGGGGTAATGAATTATGAATCCCATCACATCTCGAAGCAGAATTCCCACTCATATCTATCTGATGCAGCACTGTGATTTAGTGCATTTGGTAGATTTCCTCATGGTAAATATGGGTGTTGGCTTTAAGAAGACTAACTGCACATTGGTATTTGGTAGCCTTCCTCATGGTAAATGCGGGTGTTAACTTTAAGAAGACTAAATGCATATCGCTAGTCTTCTCACACAAGTTTGTCACTGTCAATGGAGTCCGTGCACTTTCTTTCTTTTCTTTTCTTTGTTTTAGTAGAATGCGTTAAGTGCCAGAGCCGAGGAATAGAGTGACACAACTAAAATTTGGAGATAAGAAACATTGAACTGACACAATAATTTGACAAATAAATGAGATATATTTACAAAGTGGAATAATTACAATCTCTCAAACTATAACAAGAAAATAACATTAAAACTTATATATGGAGATTATAAATACACAAGGAAATATACTAGGAGAGACCTAATATATTTCTCTCTCTATAGCACTCACTCAATTCTTTCTAACTTCCTCCTCGACTACATCTTTTGTGGTGCATTACACAAATGACACCATTGGCTCCTATTTATAATGCTTTGTGGCTGTAATCCTTGCTTAATAATTAAGCAAAACAATTTTATCCAACTAGTGAATACATGGTTGCAGGTAGTAGAAAATTGGCATGTTTAAATTTGAATTGCCCTTGACTAGTTTGACTATATATTAACCATCCAAGTAGCAAGAGATAAGATAGAATTTAACTTGAATTTTTCTTTTTGCAAAGTGACACATATTACAGCCTTCCATAGGTCATCAAATTTGACTTTACATATTCACTATAAGGACATCTTCCCACAACCACCTTCGAAGATGAGCTTCTCCACTCCTCATCTTTTTATATCCTAGTGTAAGTGTAAATAATATCAGAGTTCATTATTATTCATTTCTTCCTCCTCCTACCTTGTCTTGAATTAAAGGGCCTACTATTGTTACTGACATCATCAAAGACCAACATTGAAGCCTTCCAAAACCCAATAATGCCAATCATAGTTTCCAAACTCTTAAGCTACCCATGGCTATGGAGATTAACAGGCTTTGTGTCAAGCATAGTTGGGTTCATCTGCCATGCACTCAGGCCCTCTTTCCAAGGCTTGTTCGGACAGTGGAACCCGCTGAAGATCGTTGTCTACAGCTTAATATGTTTCCTTTCATCCATCTTGATGCTCTTTGTGAAAACATGCAAATGGGGACTGGTGAGGAATTTCTTGGTGAAAGCACAGGAGGGTTTCGTGGTGTTGACGCTCACCTCTCTTTACTCCTATTTGGAAGACCGGGGTGAACAAGGGAAAGAGGAGGCAATGGGATCATACGGGAGAACAATGAACCTGACTTCAACTGGGGCATTTGCATTGATGGCAATGAGCTTGTCCATGCAACTCCAACTTGGGTTCGAAGTTGGTGTGTTCAACTTCTTGCTTGGTTGTTTCTTGGTGACAGTGATGAAGATGAACCTCAAGTTAGCCCCAGTTGCTGCATTCTTCTGATATATGCTTGTCAACATCCGTTCATTCTCTGATTACCTGATCGAAATGCGTGGCAACAACACAGGACATGCAGATGGGGGGAATGATTCTTACAGTGAGTTAGCTCGCGCGGGTGAATCTCACAACCAAACTACAGATAGTACAGAAGATGATAGCGATACAGAGAAATTCTACATAATATAGATGAGTAGCAGAGAAAGCAGGGTCCAAGGTATGATTTCATGAATATACTAATCCAGACAACGAAAAGGATGGCATAGCAACCCAATTACATTGCGCTTATATTCATTATAAACAAGAGGCAATAACGAATAATCCTTTCTAATCTCATGTTCCAATAATTAACTATGAGACCAAACAATAGAAGGTGTAGCCTCAAAAGGGAAGTTAGAAGTTACGGCATTAAAATCCATCCTAAAACTAAATACCATAGCTTTAGTTAAATATCATGAGAAATAATTCCGATTGAGTTCGGCATAACTATTTAAGTATTATTATTGGAGTAAGATAAAAAAAAAATGATCTTTTGTAGCGTCCAATGTGATTGACTGAATTACCTATTTGGCATCCTTGAAAACAATAAATATTAGGGAAACCGGTTTAATTATGAGCAGTATTTTAAATTACAGTTGCAGTCGCGGATGCGGTTACGAGAATGAGGTGTCACAACGTGTATTGCGGCTAATGCGATATGAAATTTTTTCTTGTTTGCAAATTGGAAAAGAGCTCATTGCAGTTTGTTGCGGCCTTAATGCGGTCCCTTGCAGCTCTGATGTGGTCTATTGCGGCCTGTAGCTGTCCTGATGCAGTTGCATTGTAGTTACATTACATACAATTTATAGAAAAATGCATCACACTGCAATTGCGGTTTGATACGGTTGCGCTGCGAACCACAACCACACTATTACTATCACAACACGTGATGCGGTCCGCAATCTAAAACCTTGATTATGAGTGGAAAAATTGAAAGGAATTATGAGATTTCTTTGTCTCCATCATGTATGCTTCATAAAGATAGAAAGGAAGACAACAAAGTCAGAGGATGATAACACAAAACATTGCGCCAAATATAAGGTAAGTGAATAATTAACAAGGTACATTTATCTATTTGGGATCTTCAACAGACAATATTTCCCTGATTTTAACCTGGGATAGGACATTGTTAGAAGAATTGATATGTTCATTTCCACAAGGAGACATGTAGTGAATTATTTGACCTCCCCTCAACCAATCACACACTAAATAGAGAAGGTTTAGCATATCTTCAACTGTGCCTCAGAGTTCTGTTGTAATTTGACAATATGATCATATAAACATCCTCCATAATTGAAGGGGAAGAGAAGAGAAAGTCTAGTAATATGATATGCAATTCCTGAAGACCAATATGATGTAGCATCTAGTGGAACTTATTCTTCTTGGTCTTGCCTAATACCTTGCACCTCTAATAAACAATTCATAAACCTTTCTTTGTGTTGTGTTTCTCATTTTAAAATTAACCAACGAAAAGTAACACTAATTTCCGAGGCTAAAATTTAATTTGTACAAAAACATGTAAATCAAATGGAGTGACAAACTTTCTTAATGCCTTTTAATAAGAGATAAAAGGCAACACTTATATTATCATCATCATTAGTGTTGCCATTTGAAGGAAAACAATGCTCAGAAGACGTTGCCAATGTTTTAATGAAGGCAACGCTTCAAAAGTGTTGCATTAATCGGAAATTGTTTGCCTTCGACCAGAAGATAGGCCACGCTTTTGAAGTGTTGCGTTAGGCGAAATTTGTGCGCCTTTGACCGGAAAATAGGCAACGTCTCCAGAGTGTTGCCTTAGTCAAAGTTTTGTTGCTTTTGACCAGAAGATAGGCCATGCTTTTAGAGTGTTGCGTTAGTCAACATAAATAGGCAATGCTTTTTCTCTGTCCAAGCGAATCCAACAATGCTAATTTCAACAGGGATCTTGATGTGGATGAAGAGCATGCTCATGACGAGAGCGAGTTTGATAGATGAGACACCAGCAGCGGTGAGCGACAACTTCACAGTGCTTGGTCTGTTACGATGATGGAGGGGAGCAGGATCCCGATCCCAAGAAGCACGAACATAAACCCTGACGATGATTCCTGCGACGATCATGAAGTAGGTGAGGAGGACGAAGTCAAAGACAAGGTTGGCGGAGGGGAGAGAGAGGACAGAGGTTTGTGTGGGAGAGTCAATATCAGTGTGGACTGACTGAGACGCTGACTCTGCTCGATAGATGGTTGTAAAAGCATGGCAGGAAGAGATGAAAACATAAGATAGATACGGCTCATCTTTCTTCGTCTAATTGCAATTGCACTTGCAGTGAGTGTTGCTGATTCTGCTTGCTTGTTGCATGGCATTGATCTCTCTCGTGTGATGCAGCTTCTTCTACCTCATTTCATTTGTTGAGAGAAGCTTCAGGGCAGGGCAGGGCAGGGATGCATGACAACCTCGTAACCCCTGTTCTGTTGTGTTGGTGATGGGGTCAGGGGTGGCTATTCTAATCTAGATCCATTGAAACAACAAAACAGTCCTTAGCTACCTCATCCTCCTCACGGTAATGCAACACTCCGCAAGTAATCGTGGGATCATTCCAACAGAATCCTTTCCCGCTCTTCTCATTGTGACGCCTTCAATTCCCATGAACCTGAGATCCAAGCAGCCATTCTATGCAGCAGCAACAAACTTGGGCTGCAAGTCCGAGTCAGAAGTGGTGGCCAAGATTATGAAGGCCTATCTTCTAATTATATATAGGATGGATGAATGACATTTCGGAATCTGAAATCCCTTTTTCGCTTCTCCTAATTCTTGCACGTCCCAAGCACAAACTTTGAGCCAACGGTTTTTCATTGTAATAACTCGTAACAGTCGTCAATGCTGAAGACACCGGACGAGCAGAGCCTGTAGAACACATTCACATGCTAATACCACACGACCGTACGTTCCCACTTTCAAACTTCGCGGAGTAACTTCTAAGGAAGGAAAAACACGATTAAACTTTAGAAGCATGTTTGAAATGAAAAATAAGAAAATGATTTGATTTATGTTTGGAATTGTACAAAAAACTAAATAATTATATTAATTTGTAATCCCATTAATTTATTCTTTTAATTCGCATATCTTTTTATAGGATTTAGATGAAAATAAATTAATTTTAAAACTACAGCTCTCAACAAAAACACAATCAAATATACACATGACCACCAACAAAGTATTGGTCCGATTAGAATGGACTTGAGTACCTTAAGTTCTATATTCAATCCAAGGATTCATATACATATAAAAAAAAAAAGGGAGGAATTCCCACTTGGGCCGTTTGAGCCTAGCCTCTCACCTCATGGATGAGGGAATTCTCCGTATACACACATACACGCAGTCATAGGTAAATATTACTTTCCCATAAAAAAGAAGTGAAAAATGCAATTCTATCCAGGCCCTTATCTTGATTTAAGTAAACGAAGAATAGCTGGTGCTGATGTGCATCCAGTGAGAAACAAAAAGACTATGACTACAAGGCACCAACGAACAATTTGGTCCTAGAATAGCTAGAATACCAGAAAGCGGGTGCAGAATCAGACATTTTACTTCTCAATCAAAAACTAAATATACAATTCTTGCCGGTGTAACGGTATGGGCAACTAGGGGATGAAGAATCAATACATTGCCTCAACTAGAGCAAATGTAACCGTACATTAAAAGCACAGCACACTTCTTTTTTCTTTTTTTTTCCCCGTCCTTCAGCAGAACAATTACTTATCTTCTGAACCAAGAACTTCTTCCTTGAGCTCCTCGATTTTAGCAACCAATTCATCCCTGTTTTTCTGGAGGTTAACAAATCAAATCAATATTGGTAAACAAGATATACACCAGCCCGAGTTTCAGAAATTAGGTAAGTAGACAAGTACCTTGAAAAGTAGATAACGGGAAGTGAACCAAACTGTATATCCAAGCCCTACAACTTCCAACAACTTGGGTAACTGAAGCAATGAATAACCAAAAACCAATTAGCATTCAAAAGTAACATTCGGGTTTGAAATACTGCTGACATTTCAAGTTTGATGCTCACCAATGGGACAGAATCGATGGCACCAATTATGGCTGATGTTAGCCACAGGGCCACTATGGCACCAACACCATACACAGCGAGAGAGCCAGTGTCATCTGTATCAAGCTGTAAATAGGATAAAAAGAACAGATTAGATAAACTGCAAATCAAATTCTTCATAGTGAATTGGTAGTGTACTGCAAACATGATTGGCTGCAAAAATTTCAGTAACCCTCCTTGCCAAACATGGGCATAAAACCAGCCAATTTCACTGGGGGCAGAAAGTAATAAGTCAGCACAACATCAAATAAGAAGCATTTTAATGATGCCACATCCTAGATTGACCAAAAATTACTATCGAATACACAAAGAAAAATTATGATTGCCAAGCTTTAATTGTTCCCTTAAGAACAACGTTACACAATGGCTTCACACAGTGAGTTTAATGAGTAATGATAGATACAACCTTGCCAATGCAAAATACAAAAGTAAATAGTTAACATACACAGAAAGCAGGATCCAAGCCATGATTTCATGAATAGACTAACGCAGAAAATAAAAGGATTATGGATTCACACAAGATTATTTAGGTCATAATTGGGTTGATCTGGTAATCACTTACCAATGATGTCATAGCAACCCACCAAACTGTGCTTATATTCACTATAAACAAGAGACATTAGCCAATAAACATTTCTCATCTCATGTCTCAATAATTAACTATGAGACCAAACAACCGAAGGTGCAGCACAGCATTAAAAATACTCAAAAGGAAGTTCCGGCATTAAAATCAACGAGATGAATTCAATAAATTAATAAGGTATATGATATAAGATAACAGATAAAGAGACATACAGAACATTCAACACCAAAGGTTTAGCTAAATATGATGAGAATTTCAAGTTCAGGATAACTGCATAGCACATGCAGATTGTCTCAAAGGAACATTTATTTGTAAAGGGAATGCTCAAGTAAACTTGTCATAACCATGAACAACTTCATCAAAACAAAAGAGATTTTATTTTTCAGTTTAAAAAAAAAAAGAAACAAAATAAATGAGAATTGCTCAGGTAACCGCTCAGGTTCGACATTACTGCCGAAGCATCATCAGGCATTGCATAAATGCCATCAATAAACTGTAGCCTCATCATAGCAACTCAATCTGGAAATACATCTGAATCAAAAACACATTGAAAAGAGTACATCCACAGTGTGTAAAGACACCACACACACAAATAAGTAATAACCAACAAACACAAAAGCACAAAACAGGTTAAGTGGCAAAAGTGACCTTTATATTGAGCTTATCAAGAAAATCCAATGAAAGGCCTTGTTCCTCTTCCACAGGCAACTCTCTCTCCTTGTCTTCTTCGGTTTCATTGAAAGAATTCTTAACATCAGGTTTGACATCATCCACAACTACAACACCATCACGTTTCTCGTCAAAAAAGGGGCTCACCCCACTTGATCTTTCCTCAGATGTTGATGCCCTTCGCAACACATTTCTCTGGCTGATTGAACCTGGCACAACCAATAACAAAAGAAAAAGCCAAGAACTTCACACTTCCCTTCACAATTCTTCACTAAAATTCTGCACTAATAATGAGAAAAACAAAAGAGAAAAAAAAAACCATTTCCTCAAACAGCTAAATGGACATAAATAAGAGAAAAAGAAATGAACACTTTTCATTTAGAAAAATGAAGGTCGGCTCCAATCTGAAGCACTATGAGCTACAGATAAGTAAAATGAGCTAAAAGGATGAAAAATTAAGAAAAATAGAGACATAATGAGAAACATGAAAAGATAAATCCTAGGTCTTGGTTTCTAGTAGATAGGAAAATGAAGAGGATTGGGGAACATACGAAATGAGAGAGCGGCGGAGGGAGTGAGAGGAAAAGAGGGGTTAAGGAGCAGAGGTGAGCGAAAAGAAGATGGGGCGGAGAGGGAATTTGGAAGCTTCGAGAAGGTCATAGCCAGAACAGTAGAGAGCCCCATTGTGTACAGCATATGATTGTCTTGCGGAGGGAGGGACTGTGAATTGAGTCTCTCGAGTCGGGGATTTCACACTCTTTTATATACACGAAACTGGCCTCTAGGGTTTTCAGGTTTTCTCTTTTTTCCATTTTTGCTCCTTTTTTTTCGAAAAAAAGGCTTCTATATTTTATTATTTTGTTGCACGTTATTTTTTTTAAATATTATTTTTCAGGGAAGCCAGTGCACTTAATTATTTGTAGATGAAAATGAACCATGGTCCTATCTATCAAAGTTATTAAGATCTATAAGGTACCATTTATTTACTATTTTTAGAATAAAAATAGAAAAATATTGGAGATACAAACTTGTTTGGTGGTAGAAATAAAAATATGATTGAAAAATATAAAATTTCTGTACCTCCAAAATATGAAAATAATGAAGACAAGATATATAAATAGAAATTTAATATTTTTATCTTTCAATAATACCTTTATACATATTTATTATTTATGTCTTACTCTTTACTATCCCTATCCTAGGACAGTAAACTGACACTATCTAAAGGTGCTGGTATTGTGATAACATCAAAGGAAAATATTTGGGTAAATTTTACTAACCTCCCATGAAACTTTGATGCGAACTTGATCTTGACTTTTCTTTATTTGTAAAATTTATTTAGGAGATCTATGAGTTTGTGAAATTATTATATTGATCTCTTGAGTTTGTAAAATTATTAGACTGCTCCCTTCTCTATCACATAATACATAATGTATTCAAGGGAGTTTAATGTCACCTGAACAAATATAGGAAAAGTGGGTGAATTTTACCAAACAACAATGAAGTTTAATATAATTTGTTCAAGAGTAATGTTATACATCTAGAAAAATATGTATAAAATCTTTAACCTAAATGATAGTACTTATCGAATGAAATAAACTGATATGACCTAATAATTTATTTAAAGACTAATTATTATGCCAAATTATTCTTGATACAAAATTCTTGATAAGCTTTTGGTTGTGAAATGTTTTCCTTTGCTCAAATCCTATTTTCATCCCTCTACTTTTATCTTATTCGGGAAGATGAGGGTATGTGATTACAAATTTAGGAGAAGAAATTACTAGGCTAGTTATTAAAATGTAATTAATTCTCTATAATTCATTTTAAATGTAATAAAAATATTTATATTTATGTTTTAAGATATTAATAATTTTTTAATAGCGGATTTCATAGTATTCTTCCATGCGTGATGAATGCAAATTTAGAGTGTGCAGGGAAACATTGAATTCAATAAATTATTTGGTATAGAAATCAAAAAACTTCGTTTGGAATGTGTTTGAATGCAAATTAATTTGGTTTCAAGTTATTCCAATTTAAGTTATGTGTATTAAGAAATTCATAGAAATTTGGATGAATTTGAATGGATTTAATTTGATTTTTATCTTAATTATTTTTTTCAATTTTATCATTATTGAGTTACCAGTATACTTATTCTAATCAATAGTAAGAAAATAAAATTTTCAAAATTAAATCGATTCCATTCATTTTCATAGAACCATAAAAATTGAATTATAAATTAATTATAATCCCTTTTATAATATTCTGATTTAATGATTCTAAACATGATTTGAAACTGTCATAATTTGTTTTCCATTTCACCTTTTATTTATTAGATAATGCTATATATTTTTGTTTTGGGTCTAATGAGGATAAGATAGAATTAATTTTTGTATCAACCAAGATTAAGGGGCCAATCAAATGAGAAAAATGGTACATTGTAAAAGTGGATGAAATAAATTTTAACCATCAAATCTTATATATATGGTTAAAATCAAAACATATTGTTTTGATGTTTTTTATATTCTCATATGATCATTTAATAACTTGAGATCTTGATTATTAATGCATAATTATATAGATCCAATTTAATTACCACTCTCATAATAAATCATTCAATTTTGTTGAATCGACCCAAGATTAAGTATTATATTAAACCATCTTAAGAATATTATCTTAATGGATAAATACAATATTTATACGTAAAAATTAATAAGCGAGATGAATGTTTATTAATTAAATGGATCATGAATAGTTTTAAATTATTTATTATCATAAATAAAACATTATTTTATTTTCAATCCATCAATACTAATTCAATATAAAATTTATCTGACCCTTTCACGTATCATCCTCATCATACATTGACGTAATGCATTTCAATATAACTTCCCTCAAATGCCTACCCAAAATTATAAACTTAATCATTTTAGCCTTTCTAGTAATGTATTTAAACTCGAACCGGATCGGCTGGTTTAGCCAGAAAATCGATCGCCTGACAGGTTCGGTTCTATAGTTGGATCGGGCATGCATGTGACTCGGTCAATGCTGGTCAAACCCGATCAAAACTAGTGTGACCCAGCTGATTTTATAGTCGAGTAGTCATTGAAGCATATTGGCGGCGGCATGTAAACCACTCACATGGAAATTGATGCATTTATTCAAAAATTAGTAGGCGCGCCTAACCACTAGGCTAATTGTGTTGTTGTGTCTTTTTGTCAAAAAAATTATATATATTTAATATATTTTTATACAATTATTTAATTAAATTCAATTCAATCGGTTAAACCAATGACTCTGTTCCTTGACCGGGTCAATCATCCAGCCGAGTTTAAAAGCTATACTTTCTAGGCAAGGAAGACAGCTCCAAAAAATTGTCTAAAGACAAATTGAGTATTTAACCTGGAAATATATTAGCTTACCTTTTCAGTTTTAAAAACAAATTTACTCTGTCGTGGAAATATATTGCAAACTTTCTTTGGATAAAAGTATTTTTATTTTCCTGGATAATAGGATTTTATTTTTGGTCTGAGGATAATATTGCCCACCATTGCAAAGACTCACGTCTTCACTCACAGGCCCAAGGATTGTATAGGTGACGTTTAAATGCTTGTGGTCACAGACCCAAGAAAGACGTTTGTGTTAGCAGACAAAAATTTGAGCGCTTGTTGTCCAATAACACACCGTGGGCCTCTTTATATATTCGATGGTTTGAGGTTTTCTTTTTGGTATGGAGTTGAGTAAATGCACATTTTAAAGAAAAGCGAGGTTAGCACTTCAGAGGCTCTGGGCCGGTGGTTTGTCCGCCTTCAAGAAGAGAAATGCACCGGGCTCAAGCCAGCACATTTCGAGGCTTGCTTCCCAATCGGTGCTTTAATTGGTAAAGATGAGAGGATTGGGCCAACGTTGTTCACAATACCCAACATAAATCAATCAAATTAACAAAGTAAAGGAACACAAGAAAATTAATATGGTTTGACCTTAACTGTCTACATCTATGATCTCACAAATGAATCCACTAATTTAATGAGGAATACAATCAGTAATCTCAACAAATCTATCGATATTCACGGAATACACCGCCTAACACCACATTGCTAAGAAAAATTTTAATATAAGCTATCCTTACTTACATCACCGCTACTCACAGAACATAACAATATCAATACAACTTTTTTAGCAAAAGCTGCAAACCTGCCATCAAAGCAAATTTTCTATTGAAAGTTGTAAATCTTCTACCAAGGCAACTTTTCTGGCAAAATTTACAAACCCTTCATTAAGACAATTTTTTTTTGTCGAAAGTTGTAAACCTTCATCAAGGCAACTTTCCTAGTCAAAATTGCAAACTATCTATCAATGGTGAAACATTACATAAGTCTCATCAAATTTCTTTTTCATCATTCGTGTCATCCTTATCATCACCCTCTTTCTCTTCATTCTCTATTTTTAATCTCTCAATTATATTTTCCTCACATATATCTAAATAATTCTCAAAACTATTGTTTATAATAGTTTACACATTCACAAAAATTCGATATCAATCGTAATAACTAATAATTGCCAATCATAGATAAAAGCATAATAAATTTTCAAATCTTAATAGATTTCAAATCTAAAAAGATTTCCCATATTTTTTTTCTTTCAAATTATTTTCAAATCCTTTCTAAATATTTTTAAAATCAGAAACTATCAATAGCAATCTTCAATTAGAAATTTGAATCAATTTCAACTTCTAGTAATGGTGGATAAGATGTATTTATTGTTTTTATGTTTAGGTGGAGGTGCTGCTTAAGTAATAGGCCTTTGTTTTAGGTAGTCTAAGGTCTAACCATTACTTTTTTCGTTGCTGTATTAGCACCTATCACAGTACGAGCTTGGCATCTCGTTTTCAACACATTGTTTCAGTGAATTCTTAGACGAGTCTCTTTAACTATGGATTATAGTGTGTTTGGATTAGAGATTGCAAATGAGGGTTTCGTGTCAACTTGATTTTGCAAAATTGATTTCGACTAAAATTGAGTTGATATTAACGTAACTTGCGCTTGAAATTTTTATCTTAAAAGTGATTATAATATTCACCAACTCCGTATGCCTACAAATAAGATGGAGAGCTTGCTTTGTGTGTGCAGAGTGAACTCGAGTGTGAGGGAGGTGAGTGAGTGCAAGTGAGGTGAAGTGTTATATCACATAAAAGTGTAATATATATTGTTTTCTGTATATATGCAAGAAGGAAAACGTTATTATTTGAAAGACTTACCTTTGCCTCTGCTTAACATGGGATGGCTAATCTATTCTGGTGCATAGTTTTTGGGCTCCTAATGCTATATATACCTATTTCTAATTTTTCACTTAGGTGTCAATTTGATCATGGCTACAAGATGCTCATAGTTATCTTATTTTCTTGGCGACTCATGCTACTTGATCATCAGTGTTAAGAAAGTAAGATAAATGAGGACAATCGTCACTATCTAAAAGTAATAAAGTAGATATCTGAATGAGATATCCACTTTTGGATGTTTAAATATTATTTTGCTTTCTTGGCTAACCAAGTTGCTACTAAATCTCAAACTCTTGGACTGCACACAAAAACTCTACTCGGATAGAGGCTGAAGTAGTGAATTAGGCCCACCATGCATATGGGGTGGACCTTGATCACCTCATTTCAGACTTCAAGTTCACTCATTCTCTTTGGCTCAGACTCATCGCACATTCGAGACATGTTCTTTCGGTAGTTGTTCAATCATGTTTCTTTCCTAGCAATAATAAATCACTAACATTAGCCCGGCCATGGTCAATTCAATTCAATTCCCTCGTCTTTCCCCACCCTGTCCTCATAGTCCTTTCAAGTCAAATACCACTGTCTCTAGAACTTTGTTTCCTGTTGGTGGGACACTGGAGAATCGCTAACACCAAGGTAGAAAACCTCATCATTTTCATCTAAGCAACTCAAATTTCAAGAAGGGCGGGTACTAAATCCCACATGGATCATTGATGTAATGGGGAAAAAGCTTCTTTTATTCAAACCAATCAGACTCGTTGCTAGAGCGGGAAGTTCCAACACATCTCCTAATCAAAGCACAATTGTCAATGTTGGTGTTAAGTGTGTAGTCTCTGAAATCCAAACTGATGATCATTCACTGATGTTACAAGGTGAAAAAGTTTGCCCTCATTCAAGGACAACGACTCCTCATCATTTCCCTTCAAAGCAATCATGCCTTGAGTCATTGGCCGTGGATTTCTAGTTAGGCTTATTATAATTAGAAGGGGAATCATGACCCAAGAAAATAATGCATCCACAAGATTACTGTTTTAACACACAAAACAAAGTGTTACCAAGAGCAACGGATTATTGGACTGATTCATAGTGTAATTAAATGATGTCAATGTATGACAATGAGTACCAAAATAAATCCGATGGAATTAAATCTACCAATCATTGTAAGCAATGAAAATAAATATCAGGATGAATAGTAATTCACGGTGGGACCCGCTAATCACTATTCATGGTGGGCCACTTGTTACTATTCACGCGGGCAGCACTCAACAATGGAACCGTATCACTATTATCGTGAATAGTAAATTCAGAGTTACTATTCACTGTGGTGGGACCCACGTCATTATTCACGCCATCAAAACAGATCAAGAAATATGCATACCGAATTTTTAACCTGGAAACCCCCAAATACCGGAGGAAAAACCACGGGACAAACTCTGAAAAATATTCTACTATATTCAGGATAATTACACAATATCCTTTTCACACTCTCCAACCCAAGAGGTAAATATAGTATTTCCCGGTGAGAACCCTCCTATTCAAATACTACACTTTTGCAGTACCAAGGAGTAATAAAGATGATACCCAAAAAATATTCCCGGTGTATATACCCACACCCTACACTCTCTGGGATTTACTCACACTTTCAATTTTCCTCTCACTCTCAGAAAAATAACACAAGCTCTGTGTATTTTTCTCTCATTTGCAGCTAATTCATCCGCGGCTTTGATGATTCATCAACTGAGCAAACGTCTCTATTTATAGAGGGAGCTTAACGCGTGCACATTAATTAATTTACTGTTCACGCGTTGAAAATTCTCCTTCAACACCGAACTCTTCATTCGTGAACAGTGATTTCACTGTTTACTCGTTGAAAATTCTTATACCAGTACTGACATCATCATGCGTGAACAGTGATTTTACTGTTCACGCGTGGGGAAATTTCTTTCCCGGCTGCTTCAATCTTGTCGACTGGACCCCACACGAATATGGTATAGCATTACATTGATCCTTTAAAAATATAAAATGTGACTAAAGGTAAATTGTTGGTTCAGGTGTTAATATTTGTCTATCTCATATTAAGTATTAGTTTCAAGTTGTATACATGAAAAGAAAATATAAGTTTTACCCTTGTGGCAAAAATTGACTCGAGTCAAGTTAATTTGGATCTAATTGAATTCAAATACTATTTTCTCTATTTTAAAATAAGTATCTTTTTCACCTTTTAGATTAATCCATAAAAAAAATTATGTATATGGACATAGGTTTTGCAAATAAACCTAAAAAAATGAAAAAAGAACATTTATTTTGAAACGGGTAGTAGTAATTTTGACTAAAAAATATAATATGAGGCATTATATGATTATAAAAATTTTAGCTGGACTAAACAAAAAATCTTCTTCAATAAGATTTAGATGGTTAAATAATCACCTAGAAGGCTAGAATAATACTTTAGGATTATTGTAGAATTTATATCATAAAGAACTTTTTTATATAGCATGAAAAATTTTACCAAGTAGGTACACAAGTATGATGACATGATTTTTTAGTCGTAAAACTGGCAGAGACTCCTCTAACTTAACAAGAGGTTTTGGATTCAAGTATTGTTTGATTACAATGTCAAATTTACCAACTTCAATGTAATATGCAGCAAAAGGTTATTATCTTTAATTAGCACGAGTGGGATGCCAAATTAGCGAAACTAACTACTAAACTTTTTAATCTAAGATTCTAAGTGGCTGAGGAAGTTTTATATACTAATTCACAGGTGGCAAGGCATGAGGGCAACACATGAGGCAGCATTGATCTGCAAAGAAACAGAGATTCTTTTTTTTTTTTTTTATTCCAGATCTGTGTTTGTGGAACTGCAGGAGCTATGGCTTATCTTCTGGCCTCATTCAGCATCAAGGCTTTTAATTTGTGCGTGTTTGTAGGAGGAAGCACTCTCAAGAGAATGGATCTACCAAGCATTTATTACTACTATATATATACTACTTTGGACCACCATGCTTATGCCATACAAATCCAAATATATGCATTGACATATGGTGAGAACGCATAGATCTCTAACAACCATAAAGGGCTGCTATTAAAATTGATAATACATGTGATTTGGTGTGCGTTATGAAGCATCTCATATATGGCCATATGGGGAATTTTTGGGACACAACCCCGTGAAAGAGGTGGATGGAAAGGTAGAGTATCTATCTAATGAGAGAGAGGGCAAAAGGGAGAGCATCTCTAGGCGAAGAAAAGTGTTGGGAGTTTGTGTTGCTAAAGCTTGAAAAAGGAAGAGCGTGCATCTTTTAGATTTTCATTTGAAAGTAACCTTCATCACGGGGAGATTCAACTTAAATAGTAGGTACGAGTAAGGGTGCGTTTATTTCAGATTTATAAAAAAATAATTATAAAACTTAAATTTTATATTTAATTAAATAAACTAAAAACTGATTTTTTTTTATACTCTAATTATTTTTAAAAAATTACTCAAATATAAGAAAAGTAATTTTTTTGAATCAAAAAATAATTTTGGGTCTGCAAAATTCTAAACAATTGCACCCTAAGTTTGTTTGCTTCTCGCTATATCTTTGGTGAGAGGTTTGCATATTCAATTATTGAAAAGAAATAGAAATCAATGAAATTTGGAGAAAACCGGTTTATGGTTTTTTTTTTTTAGTACTCAAACTTCTAAGGGAGAAACACATGATGGATCAAGTCAAAACTTGCAAATTTTACTCTTTTTATTGTCCATGAAGGATTAACTATGTGTATATAAGAGTGATTAATCTCCTTCAAAGTATAAAGATCATCAAAGTGGTATTTACTTGATCTTCTAACAAAACATTTTCCATACACATGGTTATTGACGGACTAGTTTTATTGGTAAATAGAGATTAGTTCATGTATGAAGAGATCGGATATAGTACCCAAAAGGTTGTCCTTACAACGAGGAATCTAATAAAAGATACTTCTCTATTATAGACTTGCTCCTAAGCATTAAATGTCTAGAATCTACACTATAATTATCCTAGATTATGTAGGGTCTCTTTATACAAGGAAAACAAGAAAATGATCTCCTCCAAATTTAGGTTAAATTATTTTGTAACTCCCTTAACTTTTTGAAAAAATTTAAATAGGTCTCTATACTTTTAAAATTTATAATTGGGTCTTTAAACTTTCAAAACATTTGTAATTAAGTCCTTACCCTCAAATTTTTATTAAAGGATTGTTAAAAAAAATACAATATTCCAATATGCCATCTATATGTCATGTGAATTGCAATGGGATCTCATTATATTAACCTTATTCACCTTACATATCACTTTTCCCTCCATTTAACTCTTCTAAATATTTATCCTTTCAATTTCCCATAGTAATACAGCACTTCCAACTTAAGTCTCAAACCCCATCTTATTCTAGTATTATTTTTCTTTCTTTCCAATTCAAATCCCCAAATCCCATGCTTCTGTTAGCACATGTGGGACACATTAACCAAGAACATATTGTCATGTTAGAGGAGTGGCTAACCCTGTTGTGTATGGTTTGGCTTATTGCCCTGATATTAGTACTCTGCATACATTCTTGTTGAATTTACTGCAACATAGGAATAATGTCATTGGTGATTGATAGTTGCAGAAAGATCACTGAGCAAGTTATTTTGTGCACTTGTTAAATTACACAAGATGTTATCACATTGTTAAACAACAACCTTGGATGAAGATATAGGCATTTCTCTTTGACTATGCATACCAAGGACTGCATATAGCATACAAGGATATCCTTGTTCCTAGCAACAACTCAAAAGTGAATCATGAGAAACCACAACAAACTATTATTCGCACTTGAATGTACCAAAGTTCTCTAAGAATCACAAAAAAGTAGTTCCAGAAGTTTTGCACTCTGCATCGCATTAGTATAAAAATATAATGTGAACTGCTAGTTAATTTTAGAATTGATAAAATGGAAAGAAAAGTGGTGTGAAAAATGATTATGGTTAATATGATGAGATCGCATTTCAATCAAAATTACACATAGATGACATCTTAGAATATTCCATTTTTTTAATGGTCTTTTAGCGAAAGTTTGCGATTAGAGACTTAATTACAAATACTTTAAGAGTTCGGGGGCCTGACTATAAATTTTAGAACTATAGGGATCTATTTGAATTTTTCTAAAAAGTTTAAGGACCTAGAGAACAATTTAACCCAAATTTATCTACACCATACCTTTTACTATATAGAGGACTTAATGCCCTAGATATGGTCACAATTCATGACGCTTATCTTATTTCCTTTGCTCTTTGCCTCTTTGTGTTTTTCTTAGCTTCAAGAGTGATTTGCCGTTACCAATTTCCTAGGAAGAACAGACATCGTGTTTACAGCACACTGTAAATTTGAATTGTTGAAAACCGTCTTATGTTATCATATATAAAACCAAACACTTTAATTTATAAGAAGGAAAGAAAAAGTAACAATTATCTTCTTGTTTTTTCCTTTTTAAACAAACCCTCAAAACTGATCCCTCTTAAATTTTCTATCGGATAAATTGATCCATTTAGGAAAAAAAAAATTCAAAGAACTCCCTATCCATTTAAAATATTGAAGAAACTTGTTCCTCTAAAAAAAGAATAAATTAACCCCTTAAAAGTCATAAAAATGTCAAGTTGATTCTTATATGAAAAGACTATGTTGTCTATTTTTTAAAAAAATCTGCAAGAATTTCTTTGATATTTTTTAAATGGACCATTTTATCCAATTTTTTTTTTGTAAAATAACTAATTTATTCGATATAAAATTTGAGATGAACCAATTTGAAAGATGTCTCCTCTTATTTTTGTCTACTCAAATTTTTACGTTAAACGGACGATCAAGCTAATGGCCCTATCAATTTCTGTCCAGGTCAATTTCTGACCTAATTTTCGCAATTATACTTGCAATTTATTTATAGCTACCCGTCCTTACTTTTTGTCGCTTTTCATCGGGCATATGTATCTATACAGGTGACATTAGCAAATTACGTGTATCTTGGGGTCATTGTGGTTTGGTGAAAGGTACGTCCGGTCATACTGCTGGCACAACTGGCATATAAGATTTTTTTTTTCGTGGCACTAATATAAGATACAATTTAATTTAAAAATATTATCTTAACACTTAAAAATAAGATATGGAATGAAATATTCATTTTATTATTATTAAATATAATAATATTTTTTATTTATTTTTAATATTTATCACATTTAATAATTATAAAATTGATATCTCAATAAATATTCACTTTTTAAATATTAAAATAATATTATCCTTTAATTGTGCCTCTCTTTTATACTAAAAAAAAGAGGGAAAAGTGTATTCTTTAGTCAAATTTGGCCATGACCGATAAAAAAACGTTTTGTAAAGATTTGGTATGGTCTCAATTTTTATTTTTACTCTATTTACGTTTTTCACATTTTCAAAACGTAGATAAGTTGTATACCCAAAAAAAAAAGATCAATTTTAAATTATAATTGAAAATTTAATAGTTTATGTCTTATTGTAATGTGACATTTTATATTTTAGTGTGACCTTTATTTAAGCTTTTTAAATTTATAAGTTTGTACACTCTATCAATAGAATAAGATTGAAACGTCTTGAAGATATTGTAAATGTAAAGTGGAACCAAAAAAAAGGACTAATCAAAACTTTGGTAAAACATAAGAAAGTAAACAAAGCTTTATCCTAAAAAGAATATTCAATATTTATGTATTTTTCCCTTGTTTATGTCTATAAAAACATGGAGAGCAGTGAAATTCAATATAAACTAGTGATAATCTCGTGTCATACATGGGTCTGTCTCTATTTTTTTATAACTATTTTTAATAAAAATACTTTTAAAAGAAAATTCTGATAGTAATTAAAAATATTGGAAGCTAAACAAGATAAAGTGAAAAATTCAAAGTAAGAAAAATTAGCACTGTTAAGTTAAATAATAGTTGTATAGTTATTTTAAATATTAATTAAAAAATAGAGCAACCAAATTTTTCGAAGGTGATTTATAATATTAATAATTACACTAAAACTACCATTGTATTCATCAACTACAATTTATTGCAATAATGTATTTTATCTTTTTCTTATAGATATTTTGTGATGCCCTAAATACATGTATCCATAGACAAGTTTAGTATGTTCCCAAGATCCTTTGGGACCTACCTGTGTAACCAAGAAGGCCCCGGATTTGAGAAACCATGTCACAACTAGAATTCTGCAAATTTTTACAGAATAGACTCGCTACAGTGAAATATGATAGCTGCAATCAGCATGTGGGCCAAAAGGCTCGCTACAGTGAGTGGGCATTGTAGCAGGCTCGCTGCAGTGCAATAGCGAGCTTTACTCATTGCAGCAAGCACCCAGATACCAGCACAGTACCAAAATAGCACAATTTCAATAAGTGAGATCCCCACCCTTTTAAAACGCCCAAAGCTCGAGTTTCTCACACAAAACCCGAGCCCTAACAGCCCCAAAACACATTTCCTCCCTTCCTCTCTGAATCCCACACCATTCCTTGTTCTTCCAAGGATCAAAGGTAAGAGTTTTATTGGTTTGTTATCTTCTTCCTCTCCATTTCATGTTCTAGGATTTAGGTTGTTGTTGGTCTCCATTGTTGTCAAGTGCGGATGTTTCTTCAATATTGTTAGAGTTGATCTGGAGCTAACTAGAGAGAATTAGAGTTTAATCTAGAGTTTTATGGTTGTAATGGCAGGCGTTTGTGCTATCCTCACTCCACGGAACCTAGTAGGTGTTGACACCGTTTCTTCCTCCCTTCTAGGTGAGCGTGTTTAATCTCATAGCCTTTGTTTCATCATTATGAGTATATTTCTTACATGATGATTATTAAATATGAAAAATTAGAGATGAATATATGATTTTGCAAGTTATGACAAAAATAATGATTTTGAATATAGCATGAAACTATATTTTCAGGAACTCATGAGACCATTATTGCTAAAATGATTTTATGAAGAGTTGGATTTTGAACATGAATATATTTAGAGATTTTGTGATCACCATGACGATTTCAATAGTAGGGTATTTATATATAATAGAGTTTAAACTTAGAGAAGAGCTTAGTATAGAGTTTTAGAGAAATAAACATATGGAACAGAATATGAATTAGTTTTTGAAAGCCTATGTTATTATAATTTAGAAATTCAGTCAAATGATTTTAGAGCATGGATCTTCTTATAATTCATAGCAGTTAGCGGCTACATACTTTGTGGGCCACGAAATCAAAATGTCTGCAAGTGACTGATCCCTTGGACATAATTTCATAGCCGCAGTCATGATAAGGTTAGACTATCAGAGTCATGTGAATCCAAAGCTCTAAGAATATTAAGAGTTTTCAAGAAACTAAGAAATATGAAATTTCAATATTGTTGATTTTATCCCTTTTCGATTAAGTTATATATGATTCATGTTTAGAAATTCGCTAACCTTGGTACACCTAACTGTCAAGGAGGCAATATACTAAGCGGCCATGGAGGTAGTTCTATGAAATGTTAACCTTGATATACTTAACTGCCAAGGAGGCGGTGTATGAAACAACCATTGAGGTAATCCTTTAAAACCTTAATCTTGGCATACCTAGTGGCCATAGAGGCGGTATGTCAAGCAGCCATGGAGGCAACCCTTTAAAACCTCAACCTTGACATACCTGATGGCCATAGAGGTGATATGTCAAGTAGCCATGGAGGTAGACTTTTCAGAGACTAGAGAAGTTCGGTACCTAATGAGGTGCCCATAGAGAACAGAGTTATTTACAAACAGCTATTATCATTCTTATGCATATAATCAGTTAAGAGTACTCTTAATTATTATGTAATTACTCTTAATTATGATTTAGATATACCACAAGATACGGTCCTTAAGAGGACAGCCTATAAGAGAATGCTTATGGATTATGAATTTAGTTTTTTAGTAAATTTTCTTAAAGTTGGAATTTTATTCAATTAAGACGAGGATCGAATGACTAACATGAAAATGTTATTATTATTTAATTACTCGTATTTCTATGTTGTTTGTATTATAAAAATATATATACTTCTTGATTATCCTATGTGGATTATGAGTGAGAATCCACTCACTAAGTCTGTTAACTCACCTCTCTCCCTTCCTTTCATAATTGTACATACAGCTACCGTTTCATCGCCGATCTAGTAAATACAGTTGTTACCAGTGGTGAGCCTTATTTTAAAGTAAGGCTTATTTTAGATTCATATTAATATTAGAGTGTTGTCATAACCCGATTTAGGAACATGACCAGCACGTGAGAATTCCCATTCTCATACCAGTCTTATGACCTGTTAATTGTTTCTACCTGTATACTCTGTTCATAAAAACCATGAAAATCAGAAAATTTCTCTTTTTCTACATATAAATCACATGCTCTTTAATTTCAAAATAATTAAAATGATTGAAATAATCAATTCTACTATTTCATAGTTTGTCTCTAAAGTTTGAAATTATAATACAATATAAAACCAGCTTTGCTTCAAAATGTTCATGAAATTAATACAGTTATATCATTAAGTACAAAACATGACCTAAGGTCTGCGATCCTGCCTGCATCTACACTGGAGCACTCTAGATCAAAATGACAGCAAGACTTACCAACTGAAGTCTGGTTGTGCTGGGAGAAAGGGGGTTGAAGAGAATCCGTAGCAGTGGCTCTATCTGTAAAACAGGAAAAAGAGAGAGCGGTGGGTTTTGTTGCCAAAACTCATTGAGTGAATCCCCACCTGATACCCCCTTTCATGGGACATCAAAGAACAATGCATAAAATCATAATGAATCAGTAATTACTCAAAAGTATTCATAGTCAATTATGCATACATATGTATATGCATTCCAATCATCATGTTACATTTCAAAACCATTTTCTTAACTTACTTTCATACTTGAAATTATATAAGCTCACATTATAGTAGCTCTTAGAGAAACAGTAATATCTACTCTGTGGGTACCCAGTTCCTCGTGAACAAGGGTCCCTAATTGAGATCTTAATGATTCCTCGTGAACCGTGCCCCTCGTGAACTGATCTCAAAACTTTGAATATCAGGTACCTAGTTCCTCATGAACAAGGGCCCTTATTTGAGATCTTAATGGTTCCTCGTGAACTACGTCCCTCGTGGTCTGATCCATCATATATATATTACCCCTCTGGGCCTTGATACCAAAGTTAACATTTGGTTCCAACCATTAACTCGTTGGCCATTTCTCTATAACTACTATTTGAGCTTAACTAAATAAATCCATATAAATTTGAGAATTGGTTGCCTAAATCATCTCTCAAATTATTCCAGCTTGCCATAAACTTGAAAATCTTTATATCATATACATAAATCAGTTCCAGAAGTTCAGTCAAATAATCATATAAGTTTCTAACAATTATATATATTTCATCAATTCCACATAACATCAATATAACAAACATGGTGTCATGAGTTTTATCAAAAACCAGTTTCATGCTCTAAAACTAGGCGTTCTAAAACATATAAGCCAATAGAAAACTCAAATTTCTTTGCAGAAATCTCTAAAATCAAGCAGTAAATGATATCTTTATGAAAATAACTCTAATGCATAACATAGAGATTACAGGTGCGAACCCACTCACCTGGAGGGATGAACGGTGAGGGACTTTCACCAACAGCATTAGCAGGACTCTTAGAAGCAGGAGATGACACCACTATCTGACAAAGAAGCAACAAAACTCTAGATTAACCTCTAAGTATCAAAGAATCTAACTCTAGCAAGGTAGAAGGCTCCTTTCCCTTGAGAAGCATAGAGAACCTCCCTTGAACAAGGAAAACTTGAAGGAAATGAAACAAAACTAGCAAGATAACATACTTTTAGGCTTAGATTACGGAAGATTCCAAGTTAAACTTGAATGAATTAGAAGAAAATGAGGTTTGGAAGGTGAAGAGAGGTTGAGGGACGAAGTTTATGGGGTTTGGGGGTGAAGAGGCTGTGAGGAATGGTTTGGAATCCCGAAATGGGGGTTTTTATAATTTTGTTGACCGCTGCAACGCTCAAGAGCTATAGCGCTCACCTAAGAACCTAAAAATCATTCCTTGCATTGCCTTACTGTTCCATTGACCACTGCAGTGCTCCTGATCACTGCAGCGGTCTCCAGAATACTCTCTAGAATGCATTTATTTATTTTACTCTCTATTAACTTTAAAACATAAATGTAAATAAGGAAATACCCCCCATTTGGATTCAAATAAAATATCAGAAAAATCAAAATCCCAACAATTCAGAATCCGAATTTTAGTTTTTAGTTCAAATTTGGGAATTCTTATGGTTTTATAAAATCGTAGGCTAAAAACGGAAGGTTTAAAAGTTTCATAAAATTCATTAAAAATCACTCTTCAACTTATTTTCCTCTGGGGAACCATTACCGGGACTTTTGATCCCAAGATTATGACTTTATCAACGTAATATCCCAAAAATAAGTGTTATTAGGAAGGTCAAGTCTAAGCTATGAGAGTGTAGGATAAAACATAAGAGAGATTCAAATGCCTTATATATATAGTTCCCAAAAAGAGAAAACAAATCATAAATTTATAATGAATTTTGTACATAAAATTTTTTATATGCTAATATTCAGTTATTATTTGAATTTGATGATTATTCTTTTTATAAAGCTAATATTCAGTTTGTGATATGATGTTTGATTTTAAATTTTGAAGTGATTATCTTATCGAAATAGATTCAATATTATTTATAATAATTGGTACTGTTTAATTTTCAAACTCTGAAAATATTATCTGATCAACTCTATTAGATTCAATACTATTTATAATTATCATTGATATTAATATTTGTATCGGCATTATAGATATTGCTAGAATTAGAAAAGGTACAACGTACTAAATTTTCCTTTTATCATATAAGCTCTTCATAAATTAGTTTTTATATCATTTCTAAGGTTATGTTAGGATTTACTTAGATATATATCACTCATATTTATGATGTTAAATATCAATTTATATTTGAATATATGTATATATATGTGTGTGTGTAAGTGAAGTATCAATTTGAGATTGGTTTCCTTTCATTAGAGATTATAATTATACTATAAAGATTTAAATATTAGTGTATATATATAGTATTCACAGATACTACTTTAGTAATAATGATGTTAGCATAAAGTATTTTATATTAATAATAGATATAATTTTTTAAGTAGTTATAAAATAGTCAGATATTTTCAAAAATACAAATTTATAGTATTAAATGAATATGTTAGAAAAATATGTTTCTGTGTATGCATATCATTTTCATGAAAATTTGGATACAGACAAATCTATAGTTGAAGATTTTTAAAATGATTGATAATTAACCAAAATCATGACTATTGTAATTTAAAAATGATTTTTCAAGCATTGTTGAACTACAATGATACTTACTTGAAGATATTAGATATTATTGATATTTGACATGTATTATAAAAATAATTGGTTAGATACTATTTTATAGAGAATTATTAGATATTTTCAAGAAGTTATTTATCACTAGAATTGAGTACAAAATTTGTTCATCATGTAAATCATCATCATCATCATTATTGTTGTTGTTGTTGTTGTTATTGTTATCATTATTATTATTTCAAAAGAGAAACAAATACATAATGTGAATATGCCAAGATAGATGTTATTTGTTTTAGAAACCTTATTGGCATTTCATTTCAATATATATATAGATATATCTGTGATACAAAAAATAATTGAAAGATATGTTAGAGAAATTTGAATTCGAATTATCCAAGTAGTTATAAAAGATATGATTAGATTTAGTCTTGCTATTATCCTTATTTCATTGTTGTTGATATCACTCATTTAATATAGCTTTGTTCTTGTGCTGTCAAGTATGACCCCTGAATAGTATTTTACAAATATCTTGAGTTGTAGATGTTCTATTGACACGATTTTTATGGCATTAGAAAGTTAACTCAATTATCTACAAGTTCTATCTCTAGCTTGGAGGCCAAATTCTAACTGCAGGAAAATTAAAATGCTTACAAAAAGTTATAAAGAAAAAAAAAGAAAAACAAAAAATAGAGATAAAATAAAAATAATAAAATTTATTAGTGATATCTTTCACCTCCTAGTATAAATTTAGCATATTATAATCCTTCTAAACATTATTTTAAAAACTCTAGCTGTCCAAGGATTTTTCCTTACAGAGAAAGACACAATTTCTCTCAGTCATCTTCGAATAATCTCTTCCGATAGGTCTTCTCATCCTTATCCTTATATGGTTATGAGTTTAACAAATCTTTAGATAATTGTGTATGCTTTCTCTTCCCGTTCTATTCCAAGTCATTCCTACTTCTTGTCTATAATTCTATGGCAGTTGATAGTGTCATTCCAATTCCCCAGTATCATGTAGGCAGTGGTCAGGCACTCCCGGCAATGAACGGTGAATGAGTTTAAACTCATGACCATACTTTTGGTCATTATTATTATTTTTTCAATATTATATAAATTATTTATGAAATTTTAGAATGATTTATGTCCAGAAAACATGCTTTTATGGATTATAGAAATTTTAGAAAAATTATTATTTTCACGGTTATCAAGAAAACCTTATTTTAGAAAGCTCATGGGACCATGTTTGATACCTTGCATATTATGAAATATCTTTTTCTAGTTTATGAAACTATGATACCTCAGTTTAATGTTTATAGCAACAATATTGAATATCATGTTTTCAGACTATGGATTTCGTATTATGATTTTAGAACATCAGATATAATTTATTGAAAGTATTAAACAAAGTATGATTCATAATAATTGTCAGATACATACTTTGTTAGCTTTGAAATCACTATGTCTACAAGCTAGTGATCCTTTAGGCATGATTTTAGAACCTCAATTATGTTATAGTCATATTGTTAGAATTATATGAATTTAGAGCTTTTAGATTTATTTAATGTTATTGCAAGTTATTATTATTTTAATAATTAGTGAGAAACAGAACAGTGAGTTAACGACTACAGGAATGATTGTTAACCTTGGTACCAAGTGGTCCGCTAGAGGACTATCTCACCTACAGTAAGGAACCTAGTGAGGTGTCTATTTATGGGACCTAGTTAGGTGCTCATCAGATTAGCTATTGGCTCATATTCAGCTATTCAGCTTAGATATTATGTACAGAATAATTCATATTTCTCTACTAGTTATTGCCATGATTTCAGTCGGATATATTTTTATTTCAGTATAGTTATATGTATCTAAATAGATAAAATATTTTTATCAGTTGCATGTATATGTTATGTATGTTATTATTGTCCCATGTGAGTTGTGAGCGGAGACTTGCTCACTGAGTTTTGATGAACTCGCCCTCCTTTTTCCTCGTCCTTACAGTTACAGCTGCAAATCTTATTATTGTTCAGCCTCAGCATCAGAAGCCATGTAGCTGTTCTATTAGTGAGCTTCACTTTGTAGTGAAGTTTAAATTTGGATCATGTTAGAATAGAGTGCTCCAGTAGTGTGTAGGCATGGTCCTTGAACATTATTTAGCATGCATGATTATTTTAAAGTTATGTTATTTTACTATTATGATATTTTATGTAATTTCTTCCAGAAACATGGTTTAAATTGTCTATTTCAGTTATGGGTTTTGGAACTCTTTAGAATAATTAAATATTATATGTATTTTATTAATAATGTTTACAAGAAGTTTTGAAATTTATTTATTTATTTAATTATTTATTTTTATAATTTATTATAAGCATTAATTTAATAATTTACTATGCATGATTGCATGACATTAGTTCTAGAAGGCTTCCATAAGGGACAATATCCCTTATATGCCGGTCACGGATTTTGGGTCGTGACAATCATAGAGCTCTTCAAGGACGTGTAGGGTCCAGACTTAGTGAAATCTGGGACTTGAACGACCGATAAAGGTGATTGGCACTACTTCTAGTTCGAAAAAAAAATTTCTAATCTTTTTATTTAAAACCTAGGGTATTACATTCTTTTCCCCTCAAAAAGATTTGGTCCCCAAATCTAAACTCACCTGTTATACGATTTCAAGAATAGATTCGGATACTCGGAACATTCTAATATAGTGCTTTATTTGAGAATACTCTGGTTAACTTTCTCTAAGTGGTCTCGCCTCCTAAGGCGACTCTTTCTCTAATGTAGGTTATAGGTAAGTGTCTATGTTACCTTTATTCTTGCTTTAATTCTCCTTCTCTATTTCTGATTCTTTCTTTCTGAAACTTTCTTTGGAGACGAAACTCACAATTCCCTCTACCCTAGGTTTATCAAACTTAAAGGATGACAGAGAAGTATACTTGATTCAACAACTGAAAAATAAGAGTATATAAGGTAAGGAATACCGTTCACAAGAAGGGATATAACTCTATTTCTGAACTTAGACACGACTGTTCCTCCTAAAGGCCTCAAGTAATGCTTCATTAATGCAAATAGGCGTGCTTCTATTAACATAAATGATGTACTACTTGTGGACACTTTCTCTAGTGATATACAGGGAAACCCAATTTCGGGGAAACCTAATGCTTTGATACCACTTTGTCACGACCCGATCTAGGAACGTGACTAGCACGCAAGAAATCCCATTCTCACACCAGCCTCGTGACTTGTTAACTGTTTCTACTTGCATACTCTGTTCATAAAAATCATGAAAATCAGAAAATTTCTCTTTTTCTACATATAAATCACATGCTCTTTAAGTTCAAAATAATTAAAATGATCAAAATAATCAATTCTACTGTTTCATAATTTGTCTCCAAAGTCTAAAATTATAATACAATATAAAACCAGCTTTGCTTCAGAATGTTCATGAAATTAG
The DNA here is from genome assembly GCA_031216125.1 of Dalbergia cochinchinensis. NCBI lineage: Eukaryota > Viridiplantae > Streptophyta > Magnoliopsida > Fabales > Fabaceae > Dalbergia > Dalbergia cochinchinensis. Next base: position 81,984,244 of record CM062377.1, read on the forward strand.
TATAGTTATGTCATCAAGTACAAAACATGACTTAAGGTCTGGGATCTGCCTGCATCTACACTGGAGCACTCTAGATCAAAATGACAGCAAGACTCACCAACTAAAGTCTAGTGCTGCTGGGAGAAAGGGGGGTTGAAGAGAATCCATAGCAATGGCTCTATCTGTAAAATAGGAGAAAGAGAAAAATATGAGTTTTGTTGCCAAAACTCAGTGAGTAAATCCCTACCTAAAACCCCTTTCATGGGACATCAAAGAACGATGCATAAAATCATAATGACATCAGTAATTACTCAAAAGTATTCATAGTCAATTATGCATACCTATGTATATACATTCCAATCATCATGCTACATTTCAAAACCATTTTCTTAACTTACTTTCATACTTGAAATCATATTAGCTCACATTACAGTAGCTCCTAGAGAAACAGTAATCTCTACTCTATGGGTACCTAGTTTCTCGTGAACAAGGGTCCCTAATTGAGATCTTAACGGTTCCTTGTAAACCGCATTCCTCATGGACTGATCTCAAAACTTTGAATATAAAGTAACCAGTTCCTCCTGAACAAGGGCCCCTATTTGAGATCTTAATGGTTCCTCGTGAACCACGTCCCTCTTAGATTGATCCATCATATATATATTGCCCCTCGTGGGCCTCGGTACCAAGGTTAAGGTTTGGTTCCAGCCGTTAACTCACCGACTATTTCTCTATAGCTACTATCTAAGCTTAACTAAATAAATCCATATAAATATGAGAATCTTTAAAATCTTTAAATTGGTTGCCTAAATCATCTCTCAAATTTTCTAGCTTACCATAAACTAGAAAATCTCTATATCATATACATAAACCAGTTCCAGAAGTTCAGTCAAATGATCACATAAGTTTCTAACAATTATATATATTTCATCAATTTTGCATAACATCAATATAACAAACATGGTCCCATGAGTTTTATTAAAAACCAGTTTCATGCACTAAAATCAGGCATTCTAAAACATATAAGCTAACAAAAAACTCAAACTTCTTTGTAGAAATCTCTAAAATCAAGCAGCAAACGATATCTTTATGAAAATAACTCTAATGCATAACATAGAGATTATAGGTGTGCACCCACTCACCTGGAGGGATGAACGGTAAGGGACTTACACCAACAGCATTAGCAGGACTCTTAGAAGCAGGAGATGACACCACTATCTGATATAGAAACAGCAAAACTCTAGATTAACCTCTAAATATCAAAGAATCCAGCTCTAGCAAGTTAGAAGGCTCCTTTCCCTTAATAAGCATAGAGAACCTCCCTTGAACAAGGAAAACTTGAAGGAAATGAAACAAAACTAGCAAGATAACATATCTTTAGGCTTAGATTACGGAAGATTCCAAGTTAAACTTGAAGGAATTGGAAGAAAATGAGGTTTGGAAGGTGAGGAGAGGTTGAGGGACGAAGTTTATGGGGTTTGGGGGTGAAGAGGCCATGAAGAATGGTCTAGAATCCCAAAATGGGGGGTTTTTATAATTCTGTTGACCGCTGCAGTGTTCAATGAGCACTGTAACACTCACCCGAAAGCCCAAAAATCATTCATTGTACTGCCTTACTGTTCCGTTGACCACTGTAGTGCTCATGACGCTGCAGCGGTCTCCAGAATGCTCCAGAATGTACTTATTTACATTTACTAATTTTAGGTTAATATTTTCATTTATTTTACTCTCCATTAATTTTAAAATATAAATAAGGTAATACCCTTCATTTAAATTCAAATAAAATATCAGAAAAATCAAAATCCCAACAATTCACAATCCAAATTTTAGGTTTTAGTTCAAATTCGGGAATTCTTATGATTTTTTAAAATCATAGGCTAAAAATGAAATGTTTAAGAGTTTATAAAATTCATTAAAAATCACTCTTCAACTCATTTTTCTCTAGCGAACCATTACCGGGACTTTTAATCCCAAGATTATGACTCTATCATAGAGCCCTCCAAGGACGTGTAAGGTCCGGACTTAGTAAAATCTGGGACTCAAACGACTATTAAAGGTGACTGGCACTACTTTTAGTTCAAAAAAAAAATTCTAATCTTTTTATTTAAAACCTGGGGTATTACAAGTGCTCCAGTAAATGTGCTGGTAGGATTTGAACCATGCATTTATTTTCAAATTATGTATTTAATTTCAAAGTTAGAAATATTCATGTATATGTTTACAAATTTCAAGTATAGATTTGAAAATTGAATATTGTAACTAGACTTATGTAACAAGCTAGAGATGGATTATTAATTCGGTTTTCAAATGTTAAACAAATTTTCAGAGCTTTGTATATTAAAGTATTTTAGTTTTATGATTTTAGACAGTAAGGTTTGAATAAAAAATTTAGATGAAGCCATGTTTTCAGAGTGAAAAATATGTTATTTTATGCATATAGAGAGACTCAGAGGTCACGAGACTTATATGGGAATATAATTCCTCACGTGCCAGTCACGTTCTCAAGTCGGGTCGTGGCATATTTGAAACTATAAAATGAAATGAAAAAATAACATCATTTTTTTGCCATTATAATAAAATAAATAAGCTGAAAATAAAACAAAAAACCAAGTTCCATACAAGTTTTTATTTATTACTTCCGATTGCAATAATCTCGATTAGAGTTTAAGTTTGATACTTTGAGGGTTTTAGTTTACAGAGTTATACAATTGCAACAACATGAAATTGCAAAATTAGACAACAATATAAAAGGATTTGTTCTTATAGCGCTTAGGATACTAGGGATTTGCCTTCTTTCTCTCAAAAGAAGCAACATATAAAGAGAGTGCTACTAAAAGGAGAATTTTATTGAAGTCTTAATAGTGGATCGCAATAAGAGGATCACACCCCAAAAATCTGACATATCAAAGGGGCGCACATGGGGTGGGGGATTTAGCATTGGTGCTGGTTCTAGTAGTGAGAAGGCCAGACTTGAAGGAAGGGATGGTTAGGTGACTATTCGAGGGCCAATCGATCTGGATTTTATATAGAGTATTGATACTAATTTTTATGCATTTAAAATAACTTTGTACTATCGGCCAATAGAATTTGAGAAAAATGATAAATCATGGTGAGTAATTTTCAGGATTGATGGTATTCATCATAATTTTATTATTTTTCAATTCTATTGACTATCAATATTAGAAATTAAATCTATTAATAATATATCTAAATTAAATATGTTTTTATTATTGCGATTTATTTTTTTATAGTTTGGTCACATTAGATCGATAGTTATCAAGAAGTAGCTAAGATATTTTATGAAATGATTAAGTTGGTGTGATGTAGAGCTTGATATAGACTATCAAAATTACCATTTTTTTTTAATTCAATGCAAAGGCATGCGAAAAGGGGCAGAAGGCTTGAAAGTTTAAACTCATTCATTTGTCATGTTTAATATAGATTATAAAGATAAATAAAATAATAATAATGCTTGTCTATATCATATTTTTATTGTCATACTCAATGTTCAAAACAACTTCTATGGAAAGAAAGTTTGAATTTCCCTTTTATCAAAGCCTGATTACATTGAGCAAATTATTATGAATCAAATAGGCCCTTAGCTTAACCGTTTTGCAAACTAGTTATGAAGTTAAATCAATGTAATACCTTAGGTACATGTGTTCCTAAGTAAATCTGGGACCACCAAATGGTTTTTCGGGACCCACTAGTGTTGTTGGAAGGCCCCACTTATATTATAACTTAAAAATTTGGAAAAAAAACCACTCTAGAGAGTGTTGCAACCCTAAAAGGAGCGTTGCAATGGTCAAGGCAAGTAAGGTGGGGCAAAACAGGAGAATATGCGATTTGGTGAGCGTTGCAGTGCTTAAGTTTTCATAAAAACCCCATTTTCGAGGTCCAGACTAGAAAACACAACCTTTATCCCCCTTTCAGCAGGGAAATGCAATTTTCTCACGTTCCAACACCATTTCTTCACCTTTTTTCTCATTAAACTCCATTTTTCTTCCTACAAAAGCTTAAGGTATGTTTAGCTTATGGTTTTGCTTCATTTCCTTTCAATTTCTCATGTTCTTAAGGAGTACTCTATGGTTTCTATGTTATAAGTTTCCTTCATCATGGATAAGGTAAAATTAGGGTATTTAGATATTGATTTAGGGTTCTATTGATTCCATGGCAGATAGTGGTGCCATTCCTGCTCCGAAGAGCTCAGTTAGTGGGGAACCTTTACCTTCCACCTCTTTAGGTGAGTGGGTTCAAATGTGATCTCTATGTTGTCTATTAGAGTTATTTTCATGGAAATACGGCTTAAAGCATGATTTTAAAGATTACTATACAAGATTTGAGATTATTGTTGATATATCATGTTTTGAACTGCTAGTTTGAAAGCATGAAAGATATTTTGAGAAAACTCATGGGACTATAATTGATTTATATAGAGCTTGACAATGAATATAGATATTTAGAAATGCTATAACTTTCAAATGATTTCCAGAGTAGTTTGTTTTACATAATAGAGCTTTTAAAACCCAGATATAGAGCTTTAGAGAAAGGAACTAGTTTTATGATTTTATATTAGACAGTAAACTATAGAGAAACAGCCAGTGAGTTCATGATTATAAAAAGATCATTAACCTTGGTACCAAGTTATCCCTAAATGATAATCTTATAGAGTAGAGCAGAGGTGGAACCTATTTAGGTATCTGATTTAGATCCCCAAGGGATATTAGAGTAGAGAATTTTTATGCCATGGATACCATGCAAACTAGAGATTCTGTTTCTCTATTAAAATGTTATTGTTATTTTTGGGCAATAATGATTTTGATGATATATATGTACATAAGTATGAATTGCTTTAAAGCCTTATAATTATTATTATGATTTTATGCATTGTTCCTTGATATCCCATGAAAGGAGGTTATAGGTGATAATTCACTCTCTGAGTTTTGAACTCACATTCCTTCCTTTCTCCTATTTACAGATACAGCAGTTATTGTGAGTTTATCCTAGCCATCTCCTTCCCAACAATGTTAAATTTTAGTTGATGAGCTTCACTAGGTGAAGTGTCAGTTGTGTTGATCAGAGTGCTCCCGTGTAGATGCAGGTAGGATCCTAGACTGTAGAGTATGTTTTATGTTTATGCACACTATGATATTAATTTTTGGTTGTATCTATATGAATTTACCAGTTAAAGTTGCTTTATATATGATGAACTCTATATATTTGCTGGCATTAAGATTTCAGACTTTAAATACAGATTTTGAGATTTCAGTTTTGGACTATTATGATTTAACAGAGGAGGGGATTTGTGTGTAGAAAACGAAACTATGTTTTAAACGATCTTATGATTAACTGTGCATATAGAGAAACCCAGGTCACGAGACTTATATATGAATGGTGTTTTTCACGTGCTCAAATTAGGTTGTAACAATCAAGAACACGAAGTTATTAAGTGTAAAAATCTCATTACATACCCTACTTAACAGGCTTCATGGAATCAAACCCTGTACATTTTTATTTAAAATTGAAAATATCATAAAAGATTTAAAATTAATCTTTAATTATATTTTTGATGTAAACTATATATTACTAATTAAGCTCAATCATTATCTTCTATTATCCAAGTTTGTGAAGCAAAAATCAAGCTTGAGACTATTGTAGTGGCTAATAATCTACTATACAGTTTATAAACCTTAAAAAAAGTGTTTAATTAATTCGCCATTCCCTATAATTTTACCGAATTTTCAATTAGATTTTTATACTGAAAATAAATGTTTAATTAAGTCATTGACCTCATCACTTGTTATAAAAATGTGAGAATTAACATAATATTCCTAGAATACTCTTTTACTATAATTTTATATTTTAAAAAAAGGAAAATTCCACTTCACCTTCCCCTTTCCCCCTTTCCCTTTCCCTTCTTTTCCCTTTCCTTTTCCCTCTCCCTTACCACCACCACCATGACATACAAAAGAAAGAGGCATAAACTAAAGGGATGAGGCGACAGTGCACTATGGGGAAGAGGTGACTTGAGTTCACAACTGCAGTGAGTTGCGATGGTTCAGGGAGCAACACGAGATTGGCTTCGTTGTGGTTGCTATTGTGCTTTGCGAGTTCCAGGGTTGAGCTTTGTGCTTGGTAGTAGATGATGATCATAAAAAACAATGGGGGTGGTGATACGAGGAAGAAGAAGGGGGAGGGGAAGGGGAAGGGGAGTAGGTTTTTCTTTTTTGAAATAAAATTGTAATATTTTAAATTTCATGTTTTTGTAATAATTGACGAAGTCAAAGACCCAATTAAATATTTATTTTCACTATATGGATCCAGTTAAAAACTTTTTAAATGTAAGGACTCAATTGAAAATTCAGTGAAACTATAGGAACTGGCGGATTAATTAAATAAAAACAAACCATCTACTATACGATTTGCAGTATTATACGATCGAGTAGCAATCGTTTGTTCATATTTGTATTAGTATAAACTAGATAGCACCCATGCACTATACGAAAATTTAGTTTTCAAAATCCTGTTTAATTTAAATTTATTTAATTTTTTATTTACAATATATTCAATTAAATTTAATAAATTACACACACACACACACACACACACACACACTCTACCTACACACTTTTAACTTTTGAGTAAAAGCTGATACAAATAGTTTATATGAAAAATTATTATTTTTAGTTGAAATTACTTAATTACATATTTCGTTTGCAAAGACTTGCATCGACTAAATATTGAAAGTAGCATATATGCAAAGTGGGGGTTTGGTTACGTACACCCACCCTCCTTAGATTCCACCATGTGGGAAACCTTATGCACGGAACCACCCTTTTTGTTTAATTTATATACATTGTTAATAACAAATTTGCATAAATATTTAACTATGTATTATCATGTCAGCAAAATAATTAAATTCAGGTACTTACTAATTATCTTCAAAGTCTTATAAATATGAAGCATATAAATATTTTATTCAACATCCTAAAAATATAGCAAGATTGTTTTTTGTCATTCACCTAAATTTGAGTTTGTAGATCAAAATAGAATTTATTTTATGTGCACCATTGATTAAAAAAATTATGCATTCATCCAATCATACAAAATTATATTAATTTTTACAGATTAAAGAATATATAATTAAATGACAATGTAATGCCATGACATCGATAGTAATTTTTTCAAAATAACAAAATCTACTTTTAAATATTTATCAATATCTAGTCATTTTATGCTTATATATCCATAAATTCATTTTTTGTTAAAATTTCATTGAATTGTTTAATTTTTATTATAATTATCTTAAGCAAAATAATTTAATAATGAAATGTAGTTTAAATTTTATTACAAATAGAGAAGAAAGAAGAAGTTGAGTGATTTTAGGGGGGAAATTCTAGACTTTTCATATATAAATGAATAGTTATAAATTTTTGCAATTTAAATTTGATTATAGGTAGAGAAAAATAGGAAGTAGAGTGGTTTAGGAAGTTAAGTTATTTTAGACTTTGTTTACTAATTTTTTATAGTATTTCTTTTATATATTGATATGGGAAGATAGATTTGACCGAAGAAGTTTCTTTCACAAATTTATCTAGTGACGCGGCATTTATTTAATTTGCGTTAAGAACCAATTGAACCAAGCGGATCCTCAAGAGTTTATGTGAATAAACTCGTGTTCACAATATTATATTGGAAATAAATACTGGTATAACAATACTTTATGTGAAATTTTATGTGAATATTAATTTAAGACTTTCAGCATAATTTAAAAGTTTAATTTTAATATACTAATAATATAAAATTAATTTATTCTATTTGTATTACCTTTTAGAGTTTAATTTTAATATGCTAACAGTCTAAAATAATTTTACACTGTCATTCAATTAAAATATTTAGTTTGGATAACTTTTTAATTAGTAGATATAAAAGTTAATTATTATAGCTTATGTGACAATATATGATTAGATGACTGTATAAAAAAGTTATACACTATCAATGCATAACAATTAAATCTCACTTTTTAAGTAGAGAAGTGAATGGCAACCATATGATATTATATGATGGGATATTGATATAAAATTTTCAGTAAGCACTATGATTTTAATTCCTATTTTATCATAATGTCAACAGTAACTTCCGATAATAGCTGTGATTTTATCATGAAAACCCAAGAGGAAAAAAGGTTAAAGACGTGAATAAGGAATGACAATCAGAATGCAATTATGTCCCTGAAAAAAAAAAATTCAAAAGAAGATCAAAAATCAAAACAAAAGTCACGACGGTTCATGCATTTGAGGGAACTTAATCCCAGTTCCACTAATTCGCCTTTCGATGCAAATCCAAAATAAATTATTTGCCAAAAAAAAAAAAAATATTTTGGCAAAAAAAAAAACAGAAAACACCTTGCGCAAAACGAGAAGCGTCATATTTGATTTTCACTAGATTCTTTTATTGGCTGGGAATTTTCTATTTCCGCTAAATCACAGTCCAATTTGTTTTTAAGTAACCAAAGATAAAAATCTTTTTTTTCTTTGGTGCTTCTATAACTCTTATTTATTTATTTTTATAATTTTCCTCTGGTTTTTCTGTTGTGGTATCCATGGACACCACCCATCTTTTCTTGTCCCATTCCTCTGTTTTTACTTTTTACCCAAAAGCACGCTCTCTTCCTCTACATAAAGCTCACCCCTTTCACCACTCTCCCACTCCATTCTTCTTCTTCACTCTACACTTCAATGCTCAAACAGGTGTCATATGGGTTTTCCATTTTTTTCCTCCAAACACCCATTAAACCTTTGTTCTTATAATCCACACTTTTTTTTGGCAGAGCACTAGCAAATTTTGATGAGGTTCCTTTGTGTTCTGTTCTGTTGTTAGCATTTTGTTCAGAGGGGGTCTTCCTTCTTTCCAATGGCTGAGAGCTCAAACCTTTTGTGTTTTGAGAATAACAGCACCTGCTTTGATGATGATGATGATTTGGAGTTTAATGGTGTTGCTGCTGATGGGTCTGGAATCTCACCTTCCTGGGACCACAGGAACCTTAACTCCAACCATCCATGTCCGAGCCGGGACATCCTTGGATCGGGTCCCATGTCGTGTTTCTTGGTTCAGAGTGAGGAGACAGTGAGGTTCATGGTTGAGAGGGAGAGGGAGCATTTGCCAAGAGAGGATTACCTCAAGAGGCTGCGTAGTGGGGACTTGGACTTGACTGGTAGGAGAGAGGCCATTGATTGGATTTGGAAGGTTGGTTCATTGCTTTTTTCTCAAATGGTGTTTTTATTTTTGTGCCTTTTTGATTCATTGGGCAAATGAATTTGCCCCAAGTTCCAGTGTTCATTCAATGGAAATGAATAGCAAATGCCCTTTTAGTATTTGTTTTGTTTTTTGGGTGGGGGTTTACGTGAATTCTTTCTTATGTTGGTGATTCAAGTAGTACTGATGTTATTTGATGTGATTGAGCTTTGCTATTTCAACACCTCATTTTCTCAAACACTCAACACTTCACTTATAATACATATGAGTCCCATCACTTGTTTTTTTTTTCAATTTATTCTCTCTATCATTCCTCTTACGACCGCTATGTATTATTTCTCCATTTGAAAAGGAGTGATTTTTCACTTTGTTTTCTTTTTTTTTCTCATTGCCGCTGAATTGGCTTTTGCAGTGAATCTTCCAGGGTTTTCCTTTTGCCTTTTTGACTTTTGCAAGTTGGTAATGGAAGTATCCTAGACTGGTTTTGCGGCAACTTGCTGGCGTCTTAAATTTTATTTGGATTTTTCTTCATTGCTTTGCTTGTCTGTTCTCCACCCCCTTCTGTTTGAATTTTGTTTTGTAGTTGCTGAAACTGTGTGGTGCAAGTCTCAATCTTGGTTTTCAATTGGGTTATTCCGTTAGTGACTTATACTTTCGTATGATGTGATCGACAGGTTCATGCTTATTATGGTTTTGGACCCTTGAGCTTTTGTCTGTCTGTGAATTACTTGGATCGCTTCCTTTCAGTTTATGAATTGCCAGTGAGTTCGAATTTCTAAAAGCATGCTTGGATTCTACTAGCTAGGTTCATGTCTCTCTGATCCTTCTTTGATAATCTAATCGGTTTTTCTTGCATCCTCCCTTGGTATATATGTTCAGAAAGGTAAAAGCTGGACTGTGCAATTGTTAGCTGTAGCTTGCTTGTCAATTGCAGCCAAAATGGAGGAGATTAAAGTGCCTCAGTCTGTCGACTTACAGGTTCAGTAGAATCATACTATGTTCTGAGGCAGTTAAATATGATTTTGATTGTATTGCCCTCTAATTATCAAGTTGATATTGGTAATCGGCAGGTTGGAGAACCTAAATTTGTATTTGAAGCTAAGACCATTCAAAGAATGGAGCTGCTTGTATTAAGCACATTGAGATGGAAAATGCAAGCCTTAACTCCTTGTTCCTTCATAGACTATTTCCTGGCGAAGATCGCTTCCGAGCAGCATCCCGTGAAGCTATCCATTTCAAGATCAATACAGCTCATCCTTAGCATAATCAGAGGTATTCTTATCACTCTCTTTGAATACTTTGTCCTTTCGGACTCCGTCGTTCCTTGAGGAGTAACACGTCTAATTAATGCCGGGGAACTAATGCAGGAATTGACTTCTTGGAATTCAGGCCTTCTGAAATTGCCGCGGCGGTGGCAATTTCCATTTCAAGGGAATTGCAAGCGAAGGATATCGAAAAGGCCATAGCTGGCTTCTTCATTACAGAGAAGGTGAGGCGGTGGTTCCCTACACACAGCAAAGAAAGAGGGCCAGGACAAATTTGCTTTTGCTTTTTGTCCATGTAGTGTTGATAATTGGTGCTTGACATCATCATCATCATCTTCCCTTTGTGAATTGTTGTCATTTTTTGAGTTATGGGGTGTTTCTCATTTTGCAGGAGAGGGTTCTAAAATGTGTTGAACTGATAAGAGATTTGTCCTTGATCAATGTTTCTGCTAGTTTGGTTGGCAAGTCTGCACCATTCGTGCCCCAAAGCCCTGTTGGGGTGCTTGATGGTGGATGTTTGAGCTATAAGAGTGATGAATTAACGGTTGGTTCATGCCCAAATTCTTCACATAATAGTCCAAACACTAAAAGGAGCAAATCAGATGGACCTTCAAATGGGACCTAATAGTTATGAAATGTGGATTTTGCTCCTTCACCAGAGTTCATTTTAGTTTGGTTGAATGGGAGATTAGTGTGGCCTTGGAGGCCACCCTTAGAATGGAAACACTCAAAGAAGTGTGCTTTGGATGAATGAGGTAGGATTTTAAAGCGGTATCATCATGCTATTAGCATGGACAAGAGGAGTTGCTAGTTGTTTATAGGGAGATTACAGAAACAGCTGCAAAATGCTTTGGAGGGGAGATGATGTGGTTGGTGGAGAAAATTTTGATGAAACGATGTTGGTGAGGCACAGCATGTCGAGTGACACAAGTATGAATGTGATGTTTGGAGCCAATAGCTATAATTGTTTTATTTATGTCCTAATGTCCTAACTTGCCTTTGTAGGACGAAGAGAATTAATATATAGAGAGGGAATTTTTCTTTTTTTTTTTTTGTCTTTCCTTCCCTTTGGTGGGTTTATTTCTGGATTTTGAAGGAAAATCATAAAATAATAAAACTTTGTCTATGCCTATTTGATTTAAACAAAAATGTATCATGTATCCCGTGCCTAAAATTTGTCCAAAATTTCAAAGGTACTTATATGTCATAGGATAGTGTTATTTGTATTCATATTTTATGGGATATTGTATCGAAATATTTTTATTTATTATTGATGGATGGAATGTGAGTTTTTAATTAAATAAGATTTATATTCTATTTAATAATAAATAAGAGTGTATTAATACAATGTCACGTAAATGATAAAAATAACATTTTATATGGTTGTTTGGTCATTGTCACTTTGTCAGTATTTGCGACCAAAATCTACACAGGAAACGCAAAATTCGTCTTTGCCGCATTTTGGGATTGGGAGCCACGCTCTGCCGCGTGGCCCACACAGGCTGTTGTTTTGAGTTATTGACCAGTCAACTTGTAGCTGTTGGCTTTAGGGCCCGAACGACATTGAGCAAACTAAGGAACTTGCATCCTTTCAATAAACCTATATTGCCCAAAAAAAAGACACACCTATATTGGTTGACAAAATTTTATCAACATTTCATCCAATTAAATTCTATTTATATGACTTTTAAATCAATGGATGTGAGTCTTAACCACATTCATTAATATAATAATATATATTCGGATGATGATATAAAATTTTTTATATTATTTATGTATAGATATTAAACTTATTTTCTTAAAAAAAAATTCTTATATTGATATCACGACTAATTTTAGGTCTTATTATTCAATAAGTTTTTGAATTTTTTGAAACAAAATAAATAAGTTATATATTTTAAAAATTTATAATTGAATCCTTAAACTTATAAACTATTTGTAATTTGTAATTGGCTTGCTAGACACTTTTAATCCATTGTTATATTATTAATTGATGATGTTTAATGATTTAGTAGTAATATCTTGAATTTTTCATATTAACTTTCAACTCAAGTATTATATATATTTAAAATAACATTTGAGAATATTTCATTTCATAATATCCAGGGACATAATTACAAATCTCAATTAAATTTTTTTAAAATACTGAGGCGCATTTGGATTTTTCCAAAAAGTTTGGGACCTATAGATTAATTTAGCCTAATTTTAATTTGGATGTATTAGCATAAATATTTCAATATAATTATTTAATTATATTTTTTATATTATTAAAAGCATTTGATTATTCCTAAAACAAAAAAAAGCATCTGATTGATATATTAATTATTTTAAAAGGAACACATGAGTGGACATGATATAATGCATTAACAATGCATTGCATACGAAGATATAATGATTGATTAAAAGTAAATATGTTTTATTACACTTTTAGAAGTGTGATTGTATTTCAATGTTTAGTACTTGAAGTTGACGCAATAATAGAAAGGGTCAATAATTTAGTGACTATAGTACTTATTTTTATTAATTGACTATAATACTTTTACATAGCATAGCAACATGATGAGAACAGCCCCTCTAAAAACATTATGAGACTAGAGGGAGGTATGAGTGGCAAATGATATTTTGGTATTTCTATACAAAAGGAATCGAACTTATTGTTTCGGGAAGGAAACAACCCTTTTCAACTGAATGAGAATAATATATTTATCTCTTAACAAATAACATTAGTCCATCAAAAATTGATATAATAATTAAAGATCAATATTTTTTTTCAAGGAATAATATGTTAAAAATAAATGTTTCCTGGGCTAACGTATGTATGATTTTCCCTGGTACGGATTAACTTGTCTGATATGAAATCTTTGAGGAGTGTATGCATTTAACCTTATTAAAATGTTAAAACAAAATTTGTTTTGGAGGGTAAAGTATAGATTTAATGAAAATTAAGGAGGGAACTCCAACCATCCATGCCTAAAATTCATCTATAAAAATTTATCTCATTTTTATTCATAAAATTCATCTATAAAAATTTATCTTAAATTTTACTCCTCAACCAAACACACCCTTAATGCTAAAGCTTTTGGACTTATGGCCCCCTAATTTTTTTTCTTTTTTTTTTTCGTGAAGCTCCCCTGCTGGTTGTATACACTGCTTTAATTTGGTATAATAATATTCTACTAAATGTTAATATAACTATTAATTTGTCGTTATAATATGGAATTTTGTAGAAGAGAAAATTAAAAAAAGAAGGGAAGTGGGCAAAACTTGGGACGAGAATAATTCTCTTTCCCTTTTGTTTATGGCAGTTTTCTGGTCTTTCATCTGAGGGGCACTCACTTCGTGCATGTGTAGTTCTGTGCAGTGTTGGGTAGTGGGGACCCGAGCCATGGTCAATGCCACTGCCATTCTGACTAAGGTTGGTGCAAGGTTTACAGCTTTGAGTGAATGCAGTGACGAAGGCTTTAAGTGCCCTCTCAGTTATACACATGTTCAAAGCACCTCAAGCTCTTTTTCTTCCATTTCTTTAGTTCTAAATGGTGTAGAAGATAATTTTTTTAAGGTTCAAATCTAGCCATGGTGCTGGTATCACACTGACTGAACAAACTTGCTTTCAGTCAGGTGCAGGCATTGAATTCACAAAACAATGCGACACCCAAGACTGGTTATTTTAGAAGCAGTTTGTTTTGTCTTTTGTTTTTATTTAATAATTTATAAAAAAACGTCGAATTATTTTATTTTGATTCTTATTTTGAGGTTTTTATGAAAAATGATTTAAAAAAAATTTGAGAATAAGAAATACAATAATATTTTTTTATGAGTAATAATCATGGGATTTGATTTTCATAATTTTAATATAAAATAGTTTTACAATATTATCCAATTATGAGTTAATATGAAACTTTTGAGCTAGTGGTATAGAAGTTAAATAACTTTGTAAATATAATAATATATGGTTGTATAAAACTCTTTTAAATTGATAATGCATCAAAATTAATCTCATATTAATAACATAATTGAGCTCTTCAATAAATAAAAAAAAATGATTGAGAATAAAAATAAATAATAGGCTTACATATGAGTTGTTATATATGTTTTGGTTCCTGAAAAATATTTGGTTCCGGTCCAACTATTTCTAAAGTTATTTGATTTTAGTCATTGTTATTAAATTGTCCATGTAAAATGTTAAACTAGCTAATAAAAGATCTAATTGTTCAATTCTACACAACAATCAATCAACAACCATATATGATAGACACTAAAACCAATTATTTTAGAAAAGCATTTGGACTGAAACTAAAATATAATTGAGAGACAAAAACCATATTTAATCCTAAAAATAATTCAAACAACTCCTCTATTTGTTTATTTTTCTTTAAAAACGGTAAGGGATATAGAAAGCCCAAAAGGGCTTCCAGACATGCATGCATATCAAAAGCGTCAGAGTTTTAGAACCCATGTAATTGAATGGCATGTTCTGAAAATTTGTTCGCAGATGCTGGATTCCTGGCTCTCGCATGCAGGAATCTACCATTCCAACCGATTAATTATAGAAGTTAAGTGCTTTAACTCTTCAAAAGGCGTAAAAGAAGGAACAATTTTGTGGCTCAGCAACTAAAGAAAAATAAAGGGAAATCAAAATATAAAACATGGATGAACAGAGATATATAAAAGATCACTAGTGTCGACCTGGGTTGATTCCCCTTGCCAGAGAAGAAAAGTACTTTTACCTGATCTTTTCTTCGGCCAAATGTTTGTTATTAGTTAATTAATTAATTAATTAATACGAGGCAGTAAAAGAGAGGGTATATTCGTGCACTTTGACTGAAGCCTCCATCTCGACTAATGTACAGCAAGTATAAGGTTAAAGTAGATATATTCCATGATTATGTATTAAATTTAAGCAACGGTCTTCAACTGAGGCTCCAAAAACACTACATCGAATTAATTACTATCTCAATTTTTTTTATTAATAGTCATTTTTAATAAATGGTGTAATTTTGATATATTGAAAAGTTAACATATCTTACTACAAATTATAGCCACATATTAACTTTTTAATATATTAAAAATATGTCATTTTTTAAAAATAATTATTAATAAGGAATAAAGCATTACACGGGAAGAGAGCACTTTCTCAGGGCTTTTATTCGGGGATCGATCTATCCAGTGGGAACAAGTGGGGGTTTGTTCCAAAGCCGATGTGATTTAATGAGTAGTTTGTTTAACTCCTTCATAGTTTTCTTGAATTTTACTTTTCTCCGTTGTTTTCTATATCTTCCATTCTAAATTAATTGTCATTTATAGTTATTACATACAAATTAAAGAAATTATTGAATAATTCTGATTTTTTAAATTAAAAATTAAACTAAAAGATTAAATTATTCCTTTAAAAAATTATAATTGGTCAGAAAAATGGAAAAATAACAAATACTATCTAATATAATAAAATTAATATAAATTAATTAATACTTTATTACAAATATAAAATTAAAATTATTTTGAAACAAAGGTTAAACCTTAAAACAACATTTATTTTAATATAACAATGAGTACAAGTAAAACCTAATCAGAGGTCACTACTTTTTGATGAATAAAAAGAAAAGGGTACAGGAATAAGATCGTTAAATTGCACGTCAATCTATGTAGAAAAACACCAAGTTTAACTTTATGCTTTCATGTTTCTATTTAACTTCACTTTTATTCATAAGAAAGCTGATTATTTATTATTTGAGAAATGCCATCATTTCAAAAAAAAATTAGATAGAATAATAAATAGTTTAAAAATGAAAAATATATTATAATTTTATAATGTATGCAGTTTATAACATAATGAAAAAATATTTAGTTAAAATGATTTCTCAACCTTTGATATAGCATAGCCACATAAATTCATGTATCATATGCATTTTCATTTCATTTTAGATCCTCGTTGCTACCATCGTTTTCAGAAGAAATCCAACCACCGTTAATTAACAGAAACAAAAGATCAATAGTACTTGATTTGATTGTTTGATATAAAACATTATGCCCTTTTATCTAATAGTTTAACTTTTGAATAATGATTCATGATATTGTTTCAAAGTCTACATAATCAAGTAACCTAGTATTTAATCTTTATGTCATCCATTCTTTTAAATAAAATTTAAACTTTATTACAAATATAAGCATGTTCACTGTCATGCTTCAAGCCCTGTCAAGTCTCAAGTGAGGGTCCGTATTAAATATAAAAAAAAAAGACCACTGCTAGGCATCCCGAAAAATGTGCTAGAACTATAAAAACCCGACTCGTGTGTTTGCTACTTATTGGAAAGTATGAAATGTGAGCCAACATGGATGGGTGGTTGCAAACTAGTTAGCAATCACACAATGCCATCATTCGGTTCTGAAAGATATTCAAGGACATCTACCATTTTTCTTGAAAAAAAAATGTAATAATTCATATGTCTTTACCTAACAACTTCAAATTTTGGTATAGATACCTCATAACATATTCTTAACACCAGATTTTTTAGTCTTGGTGAACAAAAAATTCAGGATGAGGAAAAATTGCAAAGATGTTAGTGTAAATGCAACAATAAGCCTCTAATACACCCAAGAGCATCTTTAAATAACTACACTACCATCATTTTCGAAAAAAATCTAACCACCATAAGTAAACAGAATCAAATGATCAATGGTACTTGATTCGATTATATTAGACATAAATCATTGTGTTCCTCTATTTCACAATTTTTTTAAGATAAATGATTGATGATATGGTAGTGGGATCTATACAACTAAATGATTTAGTGTTTAATCCTTATTGTCCTCCTTTCTTCTAAATGAAAATCAAATTTTATCACAAAAGTGAGCATGTACATTGTTATGCTTCAAGCCCAATAGGGCACTGAGTGAGGGGTCTGATTATATATAAAAAAATCATTTGTATGCTTCTATTTGACGGCTTAAAATTTTTAGATGGCACCAAAGCCTGACACACACAATTAATAGACTTTCCCACACGAAATATTCTTATAGTACTTTCTGCATAACTCACGACCAAGAAATTCATGATCAACTGCAAATATGAACAGGCAACCCAATAACTGAGCCATGAGTTGAAATACAAATCATCAGTTTGATCTCCTATCTACTCGCATTAAATTTGACACCTAATATCGGTCGCATCACATGTCACAACTCGATCAAAATCAAGCAAAAAGTGCTTGGTGATTCCTCTCATATTTTATTTTGAATGCAATTGGCAGGACTATGAAATTGCCATTGCCAAAATAAATAACCAATTTTCCGAATAAGGAGGAAATGTCATCATCCTTTGTGTTATTGTCACCTATGTATACTGGGTAGATTTACCAAAAGTACTTTGAACCTGTCTTGCTATGATATGCTCTGTGGAAGCCTGAACTCTCAAGCCTCTTGAATATATTGAAAAATTAAAGGAAGATTATCAAATGAAGTCGGGTTGGCCTGTTGAAGTTAAACAACGATGCCACATTCTACTGTTAGGGTCCACCAACCTGGGATGAGAGATTACTTCCGGGATGGGAAAGTAAGCATAGTGTGTGTTACACAGGCCTACTGTAATGCCACTATATCCAGCAAAGGCACCATGAACCTGCAATACCAAATAACAATTTACGGTATTAGGGTGATAAATTGCTTCATGAGAACCAATGAAATAACATGAAATCACACATATGCAGCAACAAGCAAATACAAGGAGGGAGAGTAACTAACAGCATTTTGGCCGAGTACAGTGCACAAAATTCCATCTGAAGCGTTTGCCCGACAAGCACGGATCATGTATGTTGGATCAATATATTTCACATCAGCATGAACACCGATCTCCTTGAAATATTTTTTGGTCTGAAACGAAACAACTGTTAGTATCAAATGCTCAGAATTATACATTTTCAATGAAGCCAATGACCTACATTACAAATTAACTCAATGCTATATCCATGTTGTTTGGCATACAATACGCAACAGAAACCATACCTATACGTGATATGCTTGTCGATCTCAAAAAGTGAAGTCGGATTTTACTCATTTGAACAGAAAATAAGGGTAGGAAAGCAGCTCAATATCAATGCTGAGGTTCAAAACTGTATCTTATTTCACTCATTTCAGAAAGCACCCATACATTAACTAAGCTGTATAAGCTGTATTATATAGATCTAAGATTTGATAAGAAGTGATGGTGCCAAAAATTTCCCTTTTTTACCCGAAGTTATTATGCTTAGAAGAACTAATTGATACTTCTCCAAAATAGTATCAACTTAACGAACTTTGTCCCTAGAAAATATGAAGCTGTAATTATTCAGTGTACCAAACAAAAGTAGACCCTGGACATATATGAAGTAATATATGAAACTGAAAGGTATTAAGCTCCTTAAAGAAGGGAGAAACGATTTCAATTCAATATGAATAGTTACAAAATAAACTTTCAGTTTTAATAAAGTCAGGGACAAAAACCACAGGTAAAATTGGCACAAAATTCAGTTGCCAAAATATTGGCATAGAATGATGACTTAAAATACCAATTGGTTAAGCTTGTGAAGAAATTATAAACGAGCTATTCCACATATACAGAGCTAGGTCCCCTGTTTTATATTAATTATAGTCTAACCTGAAATACACTGACAACATATATCCATTTTCATCAAGCATCAACCCATTTAGATTATTGTAAGCGCCACAAACAAGTAATAACAAACCTCTTGTTGAATATATACACCAATGTCTCCTAATACAGTATTCCCCGAAGCATCAGTGGCGTTAGTCTTTTGAAGTAAATTCTGCATCAAGAAGATATGTCAGTTTGCAAGTTTAAGTTTTCAAAAGAAATTTCAGTTACACTTATTACTGGATTGATCTGCCAAGCCCTACCATAAGAGCAAAAATTTAACAAATGCAAGCATTGTTGATTTATTGTATGTGAAAATGACTACATAGTCTAAATCACCTGTCCAGCCCCCTCTGCAACACAGACTACAGCTGATCCCTTTGTTTCTATAAGGTACTTGAGATGACTCAAAACTCCATGTGGTCCATGTAAATTGAAAGGAACCTTTAAAGCACAGCGAAAATTGTATGTTTAACAACATGACAAACAAGAGAGTTCCAACCAATTTTCAGCATATATACCTCAGGTATTAGACAGATGTCAATCTGTCCACTAGCTAAGGAAGCATGCATTGCTATGAATCCACTGCTACGCCCCATCAATTTCACAATCCCGATTCCATGATATGCACTGTGTGCCTAATAAGGAAGACATGTAAATATTTCAAATGGATTTTAGTCAAATTGACTCAGACTATTAAGTAATTTACCTCAATATATGCAGAATTTATTGCTCTTTGTGCTTCTTCAACCGCAGTATCAAAGCCAAAAGTTTTGTCCATCAATAGAATATCATTGTCTATAGTTTTAGGCACTCCAATTACAGATACCATAAACTGTCTTTTGCGGCACTGAATGGGAAAAGAAATCTTCATTAGATATTCGGGACAAGCATATATTATAATTTATAACAATATGGAAAATATGAGCGAGGACTCTTTAATGTCAAACATAATGCACATTACAAAACAACTGCATATTAATTTACAGTTAAATGTTAAAAGTGAGTGATCAGAAAAGAAAAAGGTGCCAGTGAGTCAAACCAAATAGGAAATCAACTTCTACATGAAGTTCAATGAATCTGTTTCCAATAAGTGATTTCCTCATGAAAAACTCATCACAGAATGATCCAATGGAATGCAATCAATTAATACAAGGTTAAAGGATTAACAACCTCATCGTGAATTGCATTTGCGCCAGCATGCGTGCCATTTCCTCCCAACACAAAGAGCATGTTGATCCCTCTTTCCTGAGATCAATAGTATGCATGTCAAACAATATAGTCCACAGCAAATACATTACCTAGTATAAACAACATATTTTTTGTGAAATCATTAGTTTCTTAATAAATATGGATAGATCAATCACCTGCAGGCTGTCCACAATTTCACTGACTCCAGGTCCTCCACGTGAAACTCCCAAAAGGCTTCCACCAGAAAGATGAATATTCTGAACGACTCTCCTTGACAGCTGCAAATGAACACCCAGTAATATAGTAAAGAGTCATCAGCAAGCAGAACACATGTTCAATAGATATTTAGTTAAATCAACTCATGTTTAGACCAAAATAGGGAAGGAGAGAAGCATTAGATTACCGGCACTTCTATCAACTCGTTGTCAGAAAAACCTCGATAACCAAAAGGAATACCCACAATCTTTTCCACACCATATATTTCCAGGGTGATTACAATCTGCAGCACATTCATCATCAAACCAAACATTGAGAAACAAAAGAACGGTTGAAGCCAAACTAGGAACATCATAAACTACAAGATATGAAATAATTTGCAATTTTAAACCAAAATGCAAAGGGTGGGGGAATGCTTAAAGCATAATTTAGATAATTACATTACTTGACAGAAACATAAATGCAAAGGTCTGCTTACAACTTCAGGAACAAAATAATTTCACTGCCCAGAAAATTGAGTTAAACTCATTGTCATGATGGAGCAGTGAACAGAAAATTAAAATGTTATACTTCTCAAATAACTTCTTGTTACCTTAACTTCAAGAGCAGTTATGTTCACTATAGTACAGCTTTAATCTTTTCTCAAGAAAATGCCTAAGCTATATGCAAAGCAATTTGATCACAAACTAACCTGTCTGATGACATCATTAAGGCCAGGGCAGAGCCCTCCACAAGTAACAATTGCTGCCTTTACTTCTTCTGGTCTAAAATATATCTTTTGTCGAGGTCCAGCTCGATGAACCCTAAAAGGATTTAGGATGTCAGAGGCTTTTACTAAATATGCTAATCTTGGGTACATTAATTCATCAAGAAGACTTAAAAAAGATATTGAACAATACTAAATAAGAAAAAAAAAATGATATCAAATGTTGTTCATATAATAAATTTCCACGAAACATCTATCTCTCAATCTCACTTTCTCTCCTTGCCAAGAAAAGAAGCAATAAGGCAATTGTGATATTCACATCCTGCGGTCCCAACAAATTTGTGATTTTTTTTGGGACTCGCTGTCAATGGTTAATAACTTGTGCATCAGATATGCAATGCATCAAAAGCAAAGTTATATAATTTCACTCTGCTTCTTTGTTTCATACATCAATGACAGGAAGATTTGCCAATATTGTCTTTGTTTAATTTATCCTCATGTCAGTAAACGAGTCAACATTCGGGCAACTGAGAAGACATGTATAACATATTAGACAAAAGTTATAAAAATATGCGTGTTTAAATGATAGAACATAAGATTATGATTAAATTCAATGGTTATTGGAAGACATATAGAAATGGATATAATAATCGAAATTATGGTTCTGGTATCTAGTTAGGAAGGAGCATTGAATTCTCAAAGGCCTAAACTTCCTCATTAGTTTTGTACAAGAACGAGATTTGATGAGAAACATTTTTGTTTGAGGAAGTGATTTTATTGCCACTTGATAAACAATTACATCCCCTGGCAAGCACTAATTTCAATTCAATAATCCACCTCCCAAGTTCCAAAATAACACACAAATAATTATTAAAATGACTAGCATATGTATAATCGGTCATTATATTCCAGTTAAAAATTGGGACGGAAGTCAAATACTTTACCATTGTTCCACCCAACTACAACCAGGATCAATGCACTCAGCACCAGCAGATGAAGGTGATGAATAATATATTGTCTGAAATATCAAAGCAAAAGAAAAATCAATACTCGGCAATTCTAGCACAATTTTTAAACCTTAATCGAATAGGATCATCAATTAATATCCAATGGTATTATATTACAGCAATTCAACTGAAACATAAGACAGCTGACGCAAGGATAGGTGAAAAATGCAAAAAGAACTGTTTTCTCTTGGATGATAGATACCGGCCTAAGTGCAAGAAGAAGCGCACATATGTCGAGGCAGAGGGAGGCATCTTTTCAGTCAATCAACTAGGCAGCACATTCCAACATAAGGTATCAAC
This sequence comes from Dalbergia cochinchinensis, assembly GCA_031216125.1. NCBI lineage: Eukaryota > Viridiplantae > Streptophyta > Magnoliopsida > Fabales > Fabaceae > Dalbergia > Dalbergia cochinchinensis. The sequence goes on from CM062377.1 coordinate 82,006,786, forward strand.
TCATGCCAGTCCAATAGTATACATGTGCTCACATGGAGAACCAATTCTATCCAAAATCATTGAAAGCAACAAGAAAACCCAATTATCATGGCCAAGGAAAATACAACATGATGTCCACAAACGAACCCAAAAATCAATGGCACACACATAAATGCAACAAAGATCCACAGAAAACATCATCAACCCTAATAATACAGCCACTATGAAGCTACCCCTTCATAATCAACTTAAACTCAATCAACATGAAGAATGAACAGAACACACCTTAAGAAGCACTCTGTCATTGTCATTAATGTATCCATGCCATTCCTCACCCGAAGGGTAATTACCAGCAAAGTCTCTAGTCAAGGGAGTTCTGTCACATACACACCGAAATCATAATAATAATAAGAATAACAAACAAAATTGTATGCAAAACAAAACACATTAACAACAGAAGAAGAGCACAAAACATTCCAACGTTAACGCACCAAAACAGCAACGGGCAAAGCAAAGCAACCAAACGAACCTCATTTGGAGACAAAAGGTAGACGGCATAGGAGCAGCATCATGGAAGATGTCAGTGACATGGGGGAGGCTGAAACGTTGCTCAAAGTCGTCCTTGAACCTGGTCTTCCAGCCAGGGTCACTGAAATCAAGGGCCGTGGTGCACCTGCGATCAGTGGAGTCATCATGACTCTTAAACTGCGCAAAGACCCCGACTTTACCGCAAACTCTTGCTGATTTCGATGCACAAAAACTCAGGTAGGAGTGAGAGCAGCCATATGAGCTGGAACGGGTAGAAGAGGTGAGGCCATGAAGAGTGATGTTGTTGGGGGTGATCACGTTCACGCAGAAAGACATGGACATGGTACGTTCCAATGAAACAGAGGGTAAGCGATCAATTCAATTCAATTGAAGGGCAGGGTATGGACGAGAATATGTAATGCAAGTAGGAACAGAAAGAGAAGAATCGGAGGGTGTGGCTGGGCTGGCTTATGAAACCGACGGAGGGGAACTTGTGTTAGGGGTTGCAGTACTTGTTTGCGGCATGCGGTGATGTTATTATGACATACATATCACAAGGAATGGAACAGAACAAGAGAGAGAGAGAGAGAGAGAGAGAGAGAGAGAGAGAGAGAGCGTTTTGACGATGAATACGATGGCAAATTGCTCGGCGTGTTTATAACTGCGCAGCCCTGTTGGCTGTTGTCGTTGTGAATGTGTCGTGTACTCAGGAATCTTCCAACATTCAAGGAAACTCGGAATTTTTTATTAAGAGCTATTCTCCTTCTTTTGCCCCAAACAATTTAGTTTTCCGGTTCTGCGTGCGCTTCTTTGACGCTATAAAAAAGTGTACTGATTAAATCCAAGATATTCTTCCTTTTCTACCGAAGTTCAAGTTTCCTAATGTCATTCCCATTGGAGTTCGTTCTATCCGGTGTTAATCCTTCAAGATAATAATCCACACATTGTTTTTCAAAACAAAACGAAAGATAAATCAATAAGCAGCTTAATTCAAATTTATAATTTCGCCTTTATCCAAAAAAAAAAATTACACACCTTAACCACTATAGAAAAAGATTTAATTTTGATTTACTAAACAAATAAAGAAAATTTTACACCATCATTGAATATTATATTAATATATCAATAAATATAGTTAATTCTTACGTCCCATTACTTAAAAAATTATATAAATAGAAAAATTTTATTGGATGATTCTGTAAAAAAAAAATACATTATCAGTATATTGGCAAAGGTTTTCTAAAGTGAGAATTTCACTTTATAATATAAAGTAAGAAGATTTTAATTTTGAATTAATAAAATTAAAAATTAAGTCTTCTTTACTCTATTAATCTAGAAGTAAAATTACTCACTTTAATTACCCTCTGAGATGAGATCCTTACTCTAAAGGATTTGAATCTATAAAATTAAACTCTACTAAAAATGAGATTCATATTGAAACAACGAAAGAAGGATTCAAACTAACTAAAATACTCACTCGTTTTACTTTATCTATATATTAAATATATATATATATTAAAAATATAATAAATGAATCTTAATAATAGTATACTAAGGATAGTATTAATGAAAAAACATTTTATTAATATGATAAATTGATGGATATTTTGCAACAAAAAAAACTCAAAAATTTGATTGATAGAATAAAACAAAGGGAGTAACAAACAACGTTTTAACTAGCTTCTTATTTTTTTTCCATTAAGTTTCATTAAAACAAAAAAAAATTAATAATATAAAGAAAAATGTTGAAAGCGAGTATTCAAATAAGTGCATATGTAAGTCATTAAAATTAGGCCAATTATGAACAAGTTGAATAGTTTATATGAGATTATAAATTTAAATTTTATTATCTTTCAAATTCTTATCTGCAAAAAAGGTTTATACAGGTATATCAAGTAAAAAACTGATAAATTATTAAATAATTGAAAGAAAATACTAGGATGAATAACTTTTATAAAATTTCACTTTTTTCTCTAATTTATAGGTTATGTACAACTTAGATCCTAAACTTTAAAATGTGCAAATTGATCCCAAAACTTTCTTGAATATATAAATTGATTTTTTGATTAATTTTTTTTAATCAATTGTTAACAAAAAAAATCACAAATTTAAGATAATATACAAAAAGTTTAGGAAGTCAATTTACACTTATTTCATCATGTGGGTACAATATACTTATTTTGTTTAAAATACATATTTGTGAAAGGTCATGGCATTGATTTGTATGTATATATTTTTAAAATTTATGGATTAAATTACACATGACTTATAGTTTAAGATGATAAAATGTAATTTTTCTATATAAAATGGTATCTAAATTATGCATAGGTTAAAAATTATTTCCCTCATATGATGTAGCTTCTATATACATCGATACGTGCATAGAAGACATTTTTCCAAGTTGAGAATCTCGTGATCAGATTCGCATTTTCGTTGCATGGTTCCAATTGCTGGCTGATAGGTTAGCCAAATACGCATGCTAATGCGAATGAGGTCGCGTCACAATACGCCATAAAGAAGTAATAAAACAAAACACTTTTCAATCAATTATTTGTTTGGTTCTTACTTAGCGAGAGCAACCACGAGCAGGGTCTGAATCGTCACCTAGCTAGACACCCTAACCAACCTCAACTCTTACAAAGACTGAAGACTAAGTTGGGAAGTAAAAATAAAGATAAATTTTTTATGATTGATTTTTATATATAGTTTTATACATAAAGTAATAAAACTCGGTCAAAAAAAAACTTATCTTTAGTTTTACCTTCCAACCAAAGATACCCTTAACTATATAACTTGGAAGGTAAGCCAACTAGTCAACCAGTGATACACGAATGTGAAAAATGTGGGGGATCAATTCATCAAGCAGCTCCCTTCAATTTACAAATCTGCAAGTCAGCTCATACGAATATCACATTTTAATTAAAAACTAATTTATTGGTTCGTAATTTACCGTGCGTTTGATTTAATTATAAAATTATTCTCGTGACGCAATTTATAAATATTTTTTTCAAAAGTTATTTTTTAATTCAGAAAAGTAGTAAAATGATTGTTGAATTTTAATTTTTTCCACACTTTATTTGACTATCATAAAAGTTTTTATGCATATCTTATGATTAAAAAATATTTTTCTTGAAATAAATTTAACAAGCGAGCCTTTGCTTTGCAATCCATAAAAGATATGGTTTGAAAAAGAATCCAAGGACGGAAGGAAAAACTGTTTTCTAAAAGGAGGAAATAAGTGTTAATCAAGGCTGCAGCACACACAATAATACACACACAAAAAGCCAACAATACTCTATCACATGTTTTAAGATTCTTTTCTCGTTATGGAGAGAAATAGAGAACTTGTTGGCTAGATTTTCGCGAGAGAACCAATCAGATGTTAGAAAAATCCTTAGTTGAGAAAAACTTTAGTATAAGGAAGAGAGGCAAGGTGTAACACCCTAATATTTAACTCAACACGCCTAGAACGCATTTAAATTAATTATTAGTCATTACTCTTTTGTTCTGATTTTCTTTAACTCAAACTTCTTAAAATACTTTAGTAAAAATATGGGTAAAAATTTTTTTGAACTTAAATACCAAAATCGTGTGTAGCATCTTAAATCTACCTAACGCCATTACCTTCCTGCGTAAGAGAGATGTTAAAGCGAATATCGGTAAATACAGAATCACAACCATAACATAACGCGTAACTCGAATAATGATGACGTATCGAATAAGCTGTATCATAATAGTGATGTCTTGTAATTTTAAGGACATCAATATATATCCATCAATAATATCTGGCTGATAAGCTGAGATACAATTACTTTAAGGAAAAATATCCAAAAGGAAGTTATCTCAGTAGCTCTCGTCACTCTCGAGACAAATCATAACTACCTTCGTATGCGGAGCGACCGAGGAAAAGAAAAGGGGTGAGAAACTTATCTGAGAATCCAAGAGGGCTACCATTATAACACAAGTGTAAATCGTCATCGTAACAGGGAATCTCGGGTTTAATTATGAAAATGGTGAACATATATAAGGTTCGTTTATTAAGTTCTAAATATCGTTAAGTAGAGACCAGATCTTTTAGCGTGAATCTTAATGTCGTGAATCAACATATTAATCGTGGATCGTCAACATATCATATACATAATATCATAAAATTCATAAAACAATGCATATGATATAAAACGTCATAAATAAATATTCTTCTAGTGACTTAAACTTTTCCTGCTTTTGTAGGGTAGCGCCTTATAATTCTCTCTTTTCTCGAGAGTTACAGGTTATGAGCTCATACCTAAACAATCGTCATTAAATAGATTCTTATCCCTTTGATAAAGATAAATTCCGACTCTTAAGGCACGGGATAGAGGCGTTAGGATCGCTTCATGCGGCTTTAATTCGAAGTCTAAGGATCATTCTGTTGAATCACCTCTCATAACGCTTTAATTTAGAGTCAGAGGATCGTTTCCATATGTGTATATCGCCTTTAACCTTGGCATGTTATATAGAGATGTAAATATGAATAACTCATCATTTCAACATTTAAATACGCCATAAAGCTTCATGGAATCATCCATCTCAATTTATCAAGCATAATTATAACATACCATAACTTAAACTACATAAACATGCATCATACTTCATTGCATATATGTAAAAGCCACATAAGTTTCAACACATGAATATAGCCTTCACAAGATATCAACCGCATTAAATGCCATCAAATTTATCAACATTTACGCTTAAGCCCAAAGGGTCAAATCACAATTTCACAAAGGTTCTGGGTCAAAAATGCAATACCCCCTTTGTAACACCTTCTCACAAACTAGAGATCTTTAACATTAACCAATACTTTTAATAGACATATAACTATTAGAAACCGTTATAAACTCATCGTAAAAACCTTTTAAGGCCATAAACCAAATTTCAATACATTTTAGGGGTCAAAGTGCAAAATCGCTTGTTTTTAATATTTAACGACTAATCGAATTTCTAGATCTTTATATAAACTTCATAAATGGTATTTTGAAGTTATGGACACATTCAACATCATTAATAGCTTTAAATAAAATCATTTGGCTGAAATAACATAGTTGATAGTTCAAAACACAACTTTCTGCGTTTTTTGCAAGCCCAAACTAACACTTGTAACTACCCTTTTATGCCATCTATGGTACCAAAAATAATTTTTACAATAACTATTAGCGATTTAAACTCATCTAAACATCCTAAATCAGTAACCTTTTAGAGTTCTAAAGAGGTTAGATCGAGAATACTACAATTTTAGCATTTAAAATCATGAGAAAAACCGTATTCTTAATCCTTTATAATTTCTAGGTCTTTCAAAATTTCTTTGTACAAATTTAAAGACAAGATCATGCCTAAAAATAAAGTATATCAAGATTTAAATCAAGAATTATATAAGTGCCAAAAATAAATAGATGAGAAGTGTCCATGATCAAAGTTGTCATTTAAAATAAAACAAGTAAATCTTGAACTTGAGATTTAAATGATAACTAGAATCATAAACTTGTCTTGTAACCTTATTATTATCATTATAAGGTGATAACTTGGAAAGATAAATATGAAATACAAGGCTTGAGATATAAATATAAAGATACAAATTCATTCTTAGGTATTTATGATTTAGGTGACAACTTGAAAGTAAATATGAATATGCAAGTTTATATTATTATCTTCAAGAATTAAAGTGATAACTTGGAATATAAATATGATTATGAAAATCTTGAAATATAAATATGATATGCAAGAACTTATAACATAAATATGGATGCAAGTTCATTTTTATGTCTTATTAAACTTAAAACTCAAGACTTAGTAACTCCTTTAGAAATCTTTTGTCATCAAGAATTAAATCTTGGGCTTTAGAGGACATTTAAATGATGGATTCACAACCACCACCATGATTCCTCATCATCAAGCCATGGTCATTATCAAATCATAAAAATCAAAAATATAAAGGAAGAACAAAAGAAAGAACATGAAATAAAATCCCTACCAAGTTGTTTCTTTGTTAATTAGAGTAAGAGCTTGATCTTGTATGAGATATCAATGACAAAAATCTGATCTTAGTGATGGTATATATTTGGCCAAGTGAAGATGAAATGGTGGGAGGATTTTTGTTGTGTTCTTGTGTTTGGATATGGAAAGTTTAGGTGCTTGGGGGTTGGTTTACGGTATGTATGTGTTTGTTTGAGCTTGGGAACTTGGAGGGATATCAAGAATGGGGTCTCTTGGAGGTGGAAAGGAAGAAGAAGAGAGCTTTGTATTTAGAGAGAGAAGAGAGAGGATTTTTTGGCTAATTTTTGTGAGCAAGACTACAACCAAAAATACAAATGGTAAGAATGAATGTTTGTGTGTGTGAATTAGGCTTGGAAAACACATATTTATAGGGATTTTGGGGGGTGAGGCAGCTGCATTAATGGCTATAATGGGGAGTATTTTTTTCAATTTTTGTGAGTGGTAGGACATATATTTGATGGGTATTTAATTTGTAATGGTTTAGAAATGATAAATTAGTATAAGTGGCTTAACCATCAAGAGTTTAAAATTCCTCAAGACAAAATTAAATGGCCAACATTTATAGTGGAAATTTTAGTGCTAATAATCTGAAGTAATAAAATAAAAATAAATTTAAAATATATTTTATTTTTGAGAAAAGAAATTGTTAGTGGAAAAGAAATTGATAAACTAAAGTAAGTGCTTAATAATCAAATATTTAAGGTGCTCCATTACAAAATTAAATGACCAACATATGTAGTGGAATTTTTAGTGCAAATAATCTGAAGTAATAAAAAAATAAATAAATCTAAAATATATTTTATTTTTAAGAAAAAGAAATTTAATACACTAATTTCCTATTATGTGTCTTAAGAACCCCTTTTTAATTAAGAAAAAAAAACAATATTTTCTAAAATAATTTTATGCTTTAAAATTACCTCAAATAATTATTTTGACTCAAGATAAATAAATAAATTTAATTTATCTTTAATTAGACCCTAATATTGCCTATATTTATTTGATTACGTAAATAAGGTCATTTATTGTTAATTAGAAAAAATGGTAATTTCACACAAAAGCTACGAACCACTGAACATTTTCAAATATCAAATTACACATGTAATAAACATTTTGAAGTCCCGGGCGATGACTAGGTTCAGAAATTACTTAATCTCGTGTTAAATTACCACACGGGTATTTTGGTAATTTCACTTGCGGTAAAAAAAATTGAAGTTAATATTTTTACATCTACAAGCACACATAATCCTTCAAGCATAAAACTAACCCCTTGAGGATAGCACAGACTGGCGAGTTCTGATTCGTTCAAGCCAAACGACCTGAGGCGTTTTGGTCATTTGCACACTGAAAAATTGAAAATCACGATTTTTGCACATATTGCTATTTAATCATCATATAATGTTATTCTAATATCAAAATATCCTATTGAAGATGGCCTGGACTATTTTGGCCTCAAATCTTGTGTAGAAATGACCTAGGGGTATTTTGGTCATTTTGTATAGCAGTAAAAATCGAGACGTTACACAAGGATCCTCTAAACTTTGGTATAAGGAGATTTAACATTAAATCAATAAAGTTAAAAATAAGTACTTTTTAGGCTATTGATTTATAAACAAAATTGTTTGCTTTATTCTCGAAAGTGAGATCATTACTTTCAAGAATCAAATTTTGAATTAGGTATATTTTTTATAATTAATAAGCATTTAACTCAAGTAGAAAGAAACTAAAATAAACATTCAAACAATACAATAGAAAACAAGACTCAATAGCATAGTAAAAAACAAGCTTCCAAACACAGCACCAACAAAGGTGGTAAAAACTATTTCCCAAGAGAGACCAAACACAAAACCAAACTGTACTAAAGTATCTTTTGCCTTGTGCGATCTCGGATCTACATCATTGCCAATGACAACAAAACAACGCCTTGCTAGGAAAATGTTGGGTACCAAAGTTATGGAAACATATCAACGCAACTAAAATAGAGTTGAGAGAATTGGAATTGACACCAAATATTTACGTGAAAAATCCCCTAATGATGAGGGAAAAACCACAGGTAAGACCGAAAAAGATTTTTACTATGTGGAAGATAAAAATTACACCTCTCTCTAAATATAAGGAAAAAACAATAACACCCTTTCTGATACTAGGAGAATACATATCTTTCTCTATAAAAATAGGAGAAACTCTTAGAAAACACTATAGATATTCTCTCTGGTTTTTTTTTTTGGTTATTTGTCTTTGCTGAAGCACCTCTATTTATAGAGGGCTTCGGCAGTATGAATGTGATCTAAAATGAATTTGGCACCGAAATCCTTCACGCATGAACAATAACTTTTTACTGTGCACATTTGAAACTTTTGCCTTTCTTTATGCTTCTCTTCACATGTGCATAGTAGAAATTCTACTGTGCACTTTGAAACTTTTGGCAAAAGTGGCTTTAATCACGCCACTGACAATCTCTCACTTAAAGTTGCTTTTGGTGAGTTTTCAAAACCTTTTCTCATCTTGTCACTTTCATACTGCTTACGTTTCCAATAGGCCATAGGAAGATCTATACCATTTAAACTTGTCAATGTTGATCGATTTTGTCATGACATCTACTAAGTTATCTTTAATGTGAATCTCCTACATATCCACATTCCCTTCTTCTACTACTTCTCGAACAAAGTGATATTGAACACCTATGTTCTTCATCTAGGAAAGAAAAGCTGGATTCCTTGCAATGTGCAAGGCAATCTAACTATCACAATACACAGTAATCTTCGACTGTTTGTGCCCAAGTTTCTCTATTGACCTTTGAATCCAAATAGCTTCCTTGTAAGCTTATGTAGTCGCCATATATTCAACTTCTGTAGTAGACAAAGCTACAACAATTTGTAACTTGGATAACCAGCTCATAGCTCTGCCTGTAAGTGTGAATACATAGCCTGTAGTAGATTCTTTTATCAAGATCACTTGCAAAATTAGAATCAACATATCCCCTGACAATGAACTTTGATCCTCTAAAATATAGTGTAGCACTTAAGGTTCCTTTAATGTATCTTAGGATCCTCTTCACAGCATTCTAATGCTCGTTACCTGAATCTGCCATAAATTGATTGACCGACCTAATTGCATGAGAAATATCTGGCTTGGTACAAATCATGGCGTACATAAGACTTCCCACCATAGATGCATGCGGTACTCGAGACATTTCCATCCTTTCAGCTTCACTGGTAGGACACACACCCCAAAATAACTTTGTAATTTATAGGAAGTGGGATTGAAACTGACTTACAGTCTTACATGTCCAAGAGCCGCAAGATTTTCTTCAAGTAATTCTTCTGTAAAAGCTAGATCTTCCTGTCTTTTCTATCTCGGTGAATTTGCATCCCTAAAATCTTGTTTACAGGTCCCAAGCCCTTCATATTAAACTCCCTAGCCAACTGTGCTTTTAATTCTTAGATTCGATCTTTGTTGGGGCCTACTACCCACATGTAATCCACATATAACAACCAAATGATGAAAACATTGTTACCAAACCTCTTGTAATATGTACAATTATTTGAACTCAATCTGTTATATCTGAGGCGAATTATGAAGGAATCAAATCTCTTGTACCAACACCTTAGTGCCTGCTTTAGACCATGCAAAGATTTGGCCAACCTACAAGCCATGTTTTATTTTCCTTATTCCTCAAAGCCTTCTAGTTGGAGCATATATCTCCTTTTCAAGTTCTCCATGAAGAAAAATAATTTTTACATCTAACTGCTCAAGATATAAATCAAATGTTGTACACACAGCCAACACTACTTTGATAGTGGTAAGTTTGACAACTGGAGAAAATATCTCATTGAAATCAATACCTTCCTTATGAGCAAATCTTTTTACCACCAGTCTTTCACGGTATCGTTCCACTTGATCATTGCCATCTTGTTTGATCTTATAGACCCATTTGTTGCCACTGGCTTTCCGACATTTTGGAAGTGCAACAAGTTCCTATGTTTTATTCTTATGCAAGGCCTCCATTTCTTCTTGCATTGTTGCCATCTATAGAGATGCATCTGGACTGCTCAAAGCCTCCTAAAAGGTTGATGGCTCTCCTTCTTTTATTAGAAGACATAATGCATCGTGACTTGCCATAACATAGTCTGACTGCCATGATGGTGGTTGTGTCTAGTGTGTTGATCGCCTAACTATTGTATCATTGGCTGCAATTGACTTGTTCATCATGCTTTGGTTTTGCTTTAGAATCTTTTGCTCCAAATTTCTCATCTATCTGAACTGTAGTTGTCTCCTTAACAATGCTGTCATTTCCTTTATCACTTTATAGATCACTTTCTGCAAATATAACATCCCTATTCACAATAACCTTGCGGGCAGTAGGTCCTATAAGTGATACCTCTTTACACTGTCAACATAACCTAAGAATTATTTCCTGGACCTTGGGTCCAACTTTATTTTTTCTTGGGAGTTGTACATCATATATGCAGGACATCCGAACACTTGTAGAGAAGAATAATTTGCCGACCTGCCATTCCACATCTCCATCAATGTCTTTAAACCAATCACAGTTGATGGCAACTGATTAATCACGTAACAAGCTGTTATGACTACTTTTGCCCATAAAGACTTGGCTAAACCTACTATTTTCAGGACTGCTCTTGTTCTTTCTAGAAAAGTCCTATTCATCCGCTCTGCTACACCATTTTGCTAAAGCGTATGTGCAACAGTGAATTACCTTTAAATATCCTCATGCTTGCAAAATGCTAGAAAATTTCATCTGTATATTCTCCTCAATTTTTTGTCCTCAAACACTTGATCATCTTCCCAGATTCAAATTCCACTCTTGCTTTGAAGTCTTTGAATATTAGAAACATATCTGACTTCTTCTTGATTGGGTACACCCATAATCTCCTAGAGTAATCATCAATGAAGGATACCAAATATTTTGCTCCTCCTAGAGACATTTTTGGTAACTCCTACACATCAAAATGAAACAAGTCTAAAATATGCTTACTCCGAGCAATTGATCTATCAAACTTTAACCTATGCTGCTTGCTTATAATACAATGCTCACAAAATGGTAAGTTCATAGATTTGAGCCTAGGAATGAGATTATATTCTGTAAGAACCTTCAAACCATGTTTCGACATGTGGCCTATTTTGCAGTGTCACATCATCATCATTTCTTCTTGATTTACTGATGCAACTAATTCATCTGCTTCCTACAACGTATCTCCTTTAAGCTTGTATAGCTTTGTTGTGGTCTTTTCTGCTTTCATTACCACAAGAACCCATTTAACAACTTTCAAGATCTCAAATTCAATATGGGTCTTGCATTCGAGGTCATCAAGCTGCCTAATAGACAATATATTCTTCTTCAAGCCTTTCACTTGTTGCACTTCTTGAATTGTTCGAATAACACCATGAAACATTTTTATTTTGACAGTACCAACACCGGTAATTTTTGAGGCATGATCATCTTCCATGAACAGAGATCTTTCCGAGATAGATTCATAATTGTAAAGCCAGTCACGGTGTAGAGTCATGTGCCATGTTGCTCCTAAATCCATGATCCAAATATTAGTGAGTTGTTTACCATCTTTAGAACTAATTGCTGCCTCACTACACAGGATTTCTCCATCCTCAAAGGTACTCGCAATACATCCTTGAGAGGTTAATGCTTCTGGAGCTTTATCTGTATTTTTCTTAATATTCCGACAATCTTTATTTAAGTGTCTTCTCATACCACATTGGTAGCATTTGAAGTTCTTCATTCTTCTTGACTTTGATCTACTTCGACCATGACTCCCATTGGAGTTACGCTCTATTAATCTCCCTTGCGTCACCAATAATGCCTCTGCTTGCTTTGAGCTTTCCAACCTATCTTCCTTATTCTTACGCCTGGACTCTTCTTCAAGAATAGTACATGAGACATCATCAAAGGATAGATAGTTGGCAATATTATTTTTTGTGATATTAATGATAAGTTGATCATATGAATTAGGTAAACTTTGAAGTAAAAGCTCTGCATGTTCATTCTCCACTATTTTATAATATGATGCTATAAGCTACGAGAATAAGGTGTTTAGATTGTTGATGTGGTCCATTACCGATATTGACCTAACCTCGTATAGGTTGACAAGAGCATCCCAGATCTCCTTTCCTATCTTCTTTTCTGCAACACTAGACAATACTGAATCTGTCATTCGAAGATGCAGATTGGCAACAACATTATCATTCATCTCCTTTCACTTTTCATTAGTAATATGAGCAGGTCTGTCTTTAATTGCTAGTAAGCAATTGTCCTTCCTCAATATTACCTTTACCTTCAGTTTTCACAGGGAAAAGTTATTCCCATTGAACTTCTTAAACTCAAATTTTGCTACCATGGTGTTTACGGCGATCTGTTTCTCTACTAGATCGATCACTTTTTTTCTCACTATGAATAGTACCGTATACATAACTAGTGTCATATGCATGAACAGTGCCATATATCATATATGAAACAAATCCAGTATACATATACAAATTTCTCCACTAAACCGACTTTCACTTTATCACCATGAATAATATCGTATATTTATATCATATATGGAACAAATCCAGTACATGTTAACAATACTGTAAAAGTATACAACTACACGTATGAACAGTAAATGTGTATAGTAACCCACAGCATGTACTATAACCCGTGGCTCTGATACTACTATTGGGCACCAGAGTTATGGAAACAGATCAACACAACTAAAATAGAGTTGAGAGAATTGGAATTGACACAAAATATTTACATAGAAAACCCTCTAATAATGATGGAAAAACTATGGGTAAGACCGAGAAAGATTTTCATTATCTGAAATATCAAAATTACACCTCTTTCTATAAAAATAAGAGAAACTCTTAGAAAATACTATGTATATTTTTCTCTCTGGTTGCTCTCCTTTTTTTCTTTTTAGTTATTTGTTTTCATCGAAGCACCTCTATTTATAGAAGGTTTCAGCAGTATGAATGCGATCTGAAATGAATTCGGCACCGAAATCCTTAACGCATCACAATAACCTTTTACTGTGCACATTTGAAAACTTTGTCTCTCTTTACATTTCTCTTCATGTGTGTGCACTTTGAAACTTTCGCCAAAAGTGGCTTTAATCACGCTACTAATAGAAAATCCACTTTGACCATCTCATTGACTAATATATTAACAACTTTCACTAAATCACATTGGCAAAACATGCATGGATTCTTTTGCACGTCTTGAGATTGTGTTAAGTTTATGAGCCATTGAAACAAAAGTAAATCACTTCCGGACATATCATTCTTCCTATTTTGAAGATTATCATTTCAGAACTACTATCAAGGATCCTTTCAACAACCATAATTGAAACTCAAGTGTTACAAACTCCATAGTCAGTACTAGTTTGACAAGTATTTGCACTTAATCAATATATATATATATATATATATATCAATCTTTGATATTGATTATTTTGACAAACAAGTTGAATCAAGAATCTTTTTCTCCTTATATATAACCCTCAAAATAGCAAAAAAGCTCATTACTTCAACAAGCACACCAAAGATCTCTTCTTAATAAATATGATCTTTTTGATGATCAAAATAGAATCACAAGGCTTTCTTTGATAAGTACTATTCAATCACTGGTCATCCAAACTAACTCATCGAATTAAGCATTTGCTTTAACCACATAATTCATTTAAGCATACACTACTCTTACCATATATATCACCACGTCTCGTTGAACCATTTCAAAAACACAAGGTTACATCTTACTGTCGAATTTGCATTCCACCCCAAGCCAACTATAAAGTTTTAGAATGGGTGAAAGTGATGATGTATATAAGGTGAACAAAATATCTCAAAAAGTATATTAGATTGTTTTAAATAATCTAACAAATTTTGTTAGAAAATTTAATCGATGTTGTTAACATTTAGGATAACAGTCATCAAAAACACAATCTTTGCAAATCAGTCAAGTAACATGTCTTAAATGCCTCGACGCCATTTATCAAATTTTGAAAGAACATGCTACTATCCATGTGACAACTTCTCTTAAAATTGGATAGAAAATGGAAGAAAGAAGAAACACAATCCTACTTGTCATTTGATGGCATTATCTTTTTCTGTTATTTCATTTTCCTTACAAATAGATAAGAGAAAATATCATTCTTCTTTTATATTTTTCCCTTTATTTTTCTATCAAACATGCTCATGGAAAATAAAAATTGTTGTGAAATGGCGGGCTAAAAGGCAGAAACAAAGTAGTGCAAAAATAAATATTCAGAAGCATAAAGCAAAGATGACATAAAAGGATTGAAAATGGAGCGTTGGCACTCTATAAATAAAGCTTGGTTCATCAAGCTCTAAACACAACACAACCAACAATCCATCCTTTCCTCCTCCTTTTAGTTATAGAGTAGAATTATTTGTTCATCGTGAGTTCTTCTCTATATTGTGAGTTAAGAGTATACACCGGTGAAAAAAGTACTGTAAGGTATTCTGGGTGCATTTGGGATTTGGGTATTGAATGGAGTGTGTAAAAACGTTTGCATCTCCATCATATTTCCACAGTGAAATATTTGTTGTTGTCTTTGCCCGTGGACGTAGGCTTTAGCCGAGCTACGTTAATCCTTTTGTGTCACCTTTGCTTTACGCTTCCGCATATTTATTTTTGCTTAGGCAAAGTTAGGAGAGGGTAGGTGAAAGTTAGGTCAAGTTAGGTAATAAAGGATTGAAAATGGTGCATTTGGACTCTATAAATAGAGCTTGGTTCATCAAGCTCTAAACACAACTCAACCAACGATCCATCCTCTCCTCTTTCTTTTAGTTATAGAGTAGAATTATTTGTTCATTGTGAGTTCTTCTCTATATTGTGAATTGAAAGTATACATCGATGAGAAAAGTACTATAAGGTATTCTGGATGTATTTGGGATTTGGGTATTGAGCGAAGTGTGTAAACACTTTTATATCTCCATCATACTTCTATGGTGAAATATTTGGTTGTCGCCGATACCTATAAACATAGGTTTTAGCCGAATAACGTTAATCCTTTTGTGTCATCTTTGCTTTATGCCTTCGCATATTTATTTTTGCGCTACCCTGTTTTTGCCTTTTGGGCCTGCCATTTCATAACAAATTGGTATCAGAGCTTTTGTAGAGTTCTGGGCAAATTTGTTCGAAGATGTTGTCCATGAAATTTGGTATTCAACAATTGGATGGTCACATCAACTATGGGATGTGGAATGTGCGGATGATGGTTGTTCTTGTATAGCAAGGCTTGAAAGTAGCGCTTTCTGACAAAGATAAAAAATTTAAAACAATGAAGGATTTGGAGTGGGAAGATATTGATCAAAAAGCTCTTACCACTATTCAGTTATACATTACAGATGATGTACTGCAGGAGGTTCTTTTGGAGAAAACAGTAGTATCGGTATGGACCAAGATAAAGTCATTATATATGACTAAGATAGTAGCCAACTGTCTCGGTTTTTTGCAATGTCTGTATATGCTTCGTATGGCAAAAGGGACATCGATGAGAACTCACATAGCCAAGTTCACATCACTTGTAGTGGAATTGAAAAATATGGATGAGACACTCTCTAGTGAGCAACAAGAAATGATGTTTACTTTGTTTTTTACCTCGTTCCTACAAGCATTTTCATGAAATACTCATCTATGGACGTGAGCATCTTGATGTTGATACGGTTAAGTCCTCACTTTTGTGTCGTGAAAGGATGGAGCATGATAACAGTGATCTTAATGGTGCCGCATCTAGCTTGGTAGCTAGAAGTAATTGGAAGAATGTTGGTTCGAGTAGTAGCAGAAGCAAAGGTAGATGTAGATACTGTAAGAAAGAACGGCATTAGAAAGCAAATTATCCAAGATTCAAAGACAAGAAAAAGAAAGATTTAAATGATATAGCACGCGTTGCTGAAGATGCCAGAAATGTTCTCATAGTATCAACTAGTTCAGTTGGTGATACATGGATGCTTGATTTAGGCTGTTCTTACCACATGTGTCCGAACCGGAATTGGTTTATAATTTACTGGTCAGTTAATAGTGGTATTGCTCTTATGGGAAATAATATATCCTGTAAGGTTATCGGCATTGGTACAATCCGAATCAAGTCATATGATAGATCTGTGTGCACTTTGTCTAATGTTCGACATATTTCTGACTTTAAGAAAAATCTTATTTCTTCAAGTACTCTTGATTCTCAAGGGTATAAAGTATTCTGCTGAAGATGGAGTTCTGAACGTCTCCAAAGGTGCTGTTGTAGTGATTAGAGGTAGATTAGTTAATAGTCTTTATCTACTTCAAGGTAGCATGGTTATTGGTGCTACATCAAGATCATCTTCATCTGATTTGGATATTAATCACTTGTGTCATAAGCATGAGGCAAGGATGTCTATGGTGAGCAAGCATGGCTTACTTAGTGATCGAAAATTTGTTATGCCTAACTTTCGTAAACATCATATTTGTGAGAAGCAAACTAGTGTCAGGTTTGATAGTACCATTCATAAGACTAAGGGTGTTGATTCTGATTTGTGAAACCTGGTGTCTGTTCCGTCAAGAGGTAGTTTGCGTATTTGAATATGCCTATTGGGCATATTGAAGAAGGCAACTTCAAAAACTTGATAAAATTCAAACCAATGTGGAGATTTGTTGATTGGTACTTTGAATTCTAAGCCAAATGAAAAATCAAACTTGATGGCTTGAATTTTATCGAGCTTCAAATTATCAAAAATCCACTCATTATTTTTTTATTTCCTTTTCTGTTATTTTCTTTTCTCAGTTAAACATAATGTTAGAGTACATGAGTACGTAAAGTTCAAAAGACGGTTTGGTACATTTGTTTAAGGGAGATAGTGTTGGTTATGATTGGGTTTGGGAGTGGTTTCAATTATTTTCTATATAGTTTTGTACCTTTGAATGGCCTTCGATTCCATAACTATAAATTTAAATAAAGAAACTTGGTGCCTTACGAAAAAGAGAAAAAAAAAAAAAAGAAACTTAATGTCGCTTGAACCTATATTTAACGAATAAATTCTTTTTATCATGTAAATTTGTTTTCACGAGATTTCTGTGGTACGTTTTACATATTATTATTATTTTTTTTTGAAAAAAAGGTAACTTTGCATCAAATGCAACTATACAGTAAGGGGATTCAATCTCACTTTTAAACAAAAATCACATATGTATAGCAAAATATATATTCTTTTGAGGTTCAAAAAGTGGGACACCCATTTTATACCATAGAATATGATGGTTATCTCTACTCATTTCTTCCATTTATCATTATTTAATAATAAAAAAAATAAATATCTCATATTTTACGAGTCAAAATATAACACTTCATTCATATATCGAATCCTTGCTCATGGAGGAGAAAATATTCGTTTTTTCATTGAAGCGAAACATCCAAGTCAAATCAAGATATATAACAATTTCACTCCCTCAATCCACTCGCACATTATTCATCGTCAGGGAAAATCATCTCAAACCACACGATTATTATTTCTACTAATTACAAAGCCAAAGAAAATCTCCAAACCGGAGAGATAAGAAATATATTTCATTCCCTCTAAACCTTCCACAGCAATTGAACTAGCTTCTTGTCCACACTCGCACTCCGTTTTGCTTGCCAAGGGGAACCAGAATTCTTTCCCCTCGCACAATCAAATTTACAGTTGGAGACAACATTATTAGGCTCAGTAGTCTTGTGCTTTGAGCTGCCATTTGATCTGTTCACAGCAACAGGACTTGAACCTTCTCGCAGTGTCTTCACCCAATCAAACTTCTTTGCACCAAAACCATTCATCACTTCTTTCACATTCTCTGGTACATTAGCACTCCTTCCACAACCCCTTTCAGCTACTTCTTTGTTCACCTCTTTAATTTCAACCTTGGTTCCTCCTTCCATTCTTATGCTTATGTTCAGCTCAGAAAGTGCTCTTGTTCGCTTATCAAGTTGACTTCCATATTCAGATGCTTCTTTTGCATTATTTCTCTCCTTCCGCTGCTTGTAAATTCGATGCAACCGAAGAGCAAGGTGGCATATACTTCCCTTAATCTCTTCTTCTAAATCCTTTTCAATCTCCATTTCAAGCTGGCTTCTTATCTTCAACTCCTCTGCTGAAACAAGAACTCCGAGTATGTTGTTACTATTGTTCTGCACCTTGTGACACTCTCTTGTGTGGTTTCCAGTTGTTTTCACCTGCAGTTCAACAATGCAATTATGATCAGAAAATAACCATCAGAAAAATCCGTATATATGTAGCATTCAATTCAACTGTGTAGCTTTTGAAAAACTAGAAAGAAACTTTTTGGGAGTCAAGGGTTGAACTAAGCCAACTAGTGCTTGCCCAGTCAATATCATGGTAATACTCTGATGACAAATCTGCAAAAGCAAAACCCACAAGAATTTTGTCAACAAGGCTTTAAAGAACTGAAATCAAAGACTTGGATTACAATAAAATCTAATAAGTGAATTACCTAGAACTTCTTCCTTGGTGAACTTTGCTTGCTGATCCATGTAACAACATCGGTACTTAGAGCTTTCACTTGAGCTAGCAGCATCAAATTGCACAATTTATATAGCTGAAGGTGATTTGGACCTGCTGAGATGGGACCTGTGACAGTTTGTAAGGAATAGGACACAGCCATGGGGTGCTTAGTGAAAATATGACAGTTAGAGACGTTGTTTCAGTTGGCTCATACAAATTTAGGCGCCAAATAGCTCTTAACTGATTTATTGTGCTATTTGGGCCATGCTTGAACAATGACGATATTGACGAGTAAAGACGATTTTCCAAAATTAAAAATATTCTGCTTGACGTGGAAGTAATAAGGCTAGCTAGTTGGGTTGCCCTTAAAGCAAAATCAATACAAGGGTACTATACCCACATGTGTTTGATGCATCTCCATTGGATGTATACCCTTCTATACATGTAGAGTTACTGAGGTTAGTTGAAGGGAATCAACTCAACTTTTCACCGCGTAACAGTTTTATATATTAACCTTTGCTTCCTTGCAAACTAATTTTACCATCAACGTACACACAACTAGATGATGAGGCCAACAAACTTTACTAAGAATATACATAAATATTTAAGACATTCATGTCACGCTAATAAGGTTTGACCTAGTGATCATTAGTTGCTTTGGTTCCGTGTCCATTTCTATTTGAAAGATATGAAAAAGAAATGGTTCGTCAGCAATTAGTATTTTAGCTTTTGCAAAAACATGGGGTTAATAATTGACTATAATTGATTTGATGACCCCCCTGATTCCATCACAAAAGTTGGTTAAAGATTGAAGATTTATAAATCTTTGTATATAGTAACACCTAAGATCTCCTTAACCTCACCGATGTGATGAAACTTGCATCATTCCAATCCCTTTAGACGATATCACAGGTGATAACCCCTTTAGATTGGTATATATGGACAGAGAACTGGGAAGATGGCCCGCCGACCTATTTAGAATGCATGTATGGAACAAATTAAAGAGTCCGGAAGATTTTATTATGGGCAGGGATATGATGGAACAATATGGGGGAGCCTAGACCACAATTGGAACGTCTTTGTCTGCCAAAATTGAAATGTGCAAATCAACTTGGCCCATACCAATGCCAACAAAGCCCAACCTCCCGAAAATTAAATATCAGCAAATGTAGTGTGTTTGTGCGTGGAAGGCCGGAAGCTAAGGACCCCAATAAACAAGAAGCATTATTCTTTCTGATTTTATTTTTTTCAATTTTAGAGGATCGAATTATGATTTGCGACGTTGCCAATGAATGCGGGTCCCAAAACATTGCTGTTTGGAATCATTGCGAAAGCTCAATGTCATTGTTTGGATATCGGGAACCAGTAGGGACGCCAAATTTGAAGGTCAGCTCGATCAGCTTCCTTCCAGTTGGTGAGCAAGCCAGACAGACAGCCAGCCAGCTAGCCCAGCAGGCATTCTCCAAAAGGGACACAAGCTGGTAAGGTGACAAAGCCAAGTTCCTTGGAACCTTTCTCCTTTTCCTTTCGAATCATCAATTTTGCTTTCGCAAAAGTTTGTAATCCAAACAAGAATCTATGATAGGCCCCTCCTCTTCTTGCTACTTTGCCCCCTTTGAGTTGACTCTCATCGACAACCATAGATTCTGCGGTTTTTTGCAGCTTTAGTTTTCCTGAATATATAAATTGAACTGACTGATCCACACCAAACCAAACCAACCAACAAGAACAAAAGTCACTGAATACTTTGTGTGGTACAAACGTGACAACTGGCTGATATAATAAGCTTTTACCCTAATTTTATGGATTGCATATACATAAAAATGCAGTCATTATTGAGTTATTAACTTAGATATATGATTAACTTAGATATATCATCATACCTTTGGTACAAATGATATTCTATACTAAGAACCTAATTAGTCGTTAGCTCATGATGACATATAAGTTCTTCTCCCCATTCTCCTTGGACCAACAAATGCAAACTTTAATTATTATAAATATGCATTGGGAAAGGAAAATATTAATTCTTATTACTTCTCTTGGTCATTTTAGACTATAATATAAAAGCACAAAATGATGATACTGTGTTCAAGACGGCCAATATTTTAGGCTTTGACAAGCTCTTAAAGATAAATATCCTTCACTAATATTTTTTATAATATGTTTTGAGAAATTTGACTCATTCGAAAACAAGCTATTTTGTTGTAATGAAGTTCCATATGTGCCTTATTGCTGCTGCAATACTAGACTAGTTTAATGGGTCAATCTCGTTGATCCACACATAAAGAACTTAGATATAGAGGTTTTTCTCATAACAAGGAATCTAATAAAAAATTCTTCTCCATTCTGAACCAAATCCCAAATTTTAAATGTCCAGGACCTACATCATAATCAACTTCGATCCTGAACTAACTTAGCAACAATACAAAACTAGGGTGTATCTGGTCTTATAACTATTGATTCTACATATATACTCACCCCACTTATTACATGAACCTCTTACACAAGAAAATAATTAACGGAATGATCATCACCCGATTTATTTACATCATACCTTTGATAATTATATAAGGGGCTTAATGTGCCCTCAGTATGACCATGACATTAATCCTATCTCTTGTAGTTCTCCTCTTTTACATCTTGAATTGAGTGTTAGTCTTTTTTGCATGTCCTTATGCCGCTTTCTCAACCTTTGGGGAGAGGCCTTTCCCTATCAATTTTCCTGGTAAGAACAGCTGCTATACATATATAGCACAATTGGGCAAACCGTTTTGCGTAATGTAAATTTAATTAGCTTTTTGTAGCAAAAGAAATTTAATGGATCAGTCTTCGCCAACAACCAAACAGAGAAAATGAATTTATTTTGTAACGTGTACGTTCTTTCCTCGCAATACAATTAAATTGTTTGGAACATGTTTTCACAAATTCTCTTTAATTTTGAAGTTTAACGATAAGATTGCGAACGTATTACTAGGATGTAGCCCACAAGGCCATTTAAAACTTATCTTTAACTTAAACTTGATGGTTGATACTACTACTAAGGAAATGAAAGAATCTCATTTTCATCTCATTATTGCAAATGTCTTTTGGCCACTATTAAATATAAGGGAAATAATATTTTGACATCCAAAAAATAGGTGTTTATTTAGACACCCACTTTATAACCATTTGATGTAAAGATGGTTCCCTCAATGATCATGATATCATCATTTTAATTCTGCACGCACAATGGTGTTTACAAGATTCTTTCATTTTTTTTTTATGTTCATGCAAAAACCTTGCAATTGGAATGAGCAAACTAAGACTGCTCCGATGGTAAAATGCTCCTTGATTCCCAGTTTCATTGACTGGGCAAATCTACGCACTCAAAATTATAGCCGTTTATAGTTAGTTTTTGCTTTATTTGCTATGATTCAGATTCAAATTTCACTCCTGCATAGTGTTAACCAGATTTCTACTACCTATTTGGTTGCAGTAACTACATGGAAATATGTACACCTATACATAACATTTTGATATCCAGATCTTTAACATGCTGTGTCGTAGACGATTGTACACTCATGAAAACTTGTGAAAAAATATCCATGCTCATAAATTCTTACATCCATCTCAAAACGCTGAAAGATATCAACCCCCCTCTAAAACTTCTATGGATCAAGTCCAATTAGTGGAATTTCTAGTAATAGAGACGGGTGAATCGGTGGACTACACCCTACTAAAAACAATCATATTTTTTAAAGACGGGAATACTTGTTAAATGGGGCTTCTAATATCTCAGTATAGGATTAGTAGGGGGACCCTAATAAATTTCATATATAATATCTAGACGAGGATTTGCCAATGTCCCTCAACTAATCGCAGTAATGAAATTTTGTAATCCCTGTCAATATCCGTCATTTATATAACCAAGTTGCCTATTTTAACACATTGTTTTCGGATATGCAGCTGAATGGACAAAAATTTTGTAAGGATACTAAAAAAAATGTTTTCCAGAGATCGTAAAAAGAGTCTTTTACACTTTTCTTAGATATATTTATTTTTCCACATTACCCCGTTGATCTCAACGTCATAAGACTGATGGTTAAAAAGAAATCATGCAAGAAAATTTCACAGTCAATGAGCACGGTCACTTTGTTTTCGTGTTCTGAGTTCTGACAGGAGAGCATAATTGCACTACGGGGTGCCTACTGGTCCAACATGGCACAAGCATGCCACTGATAAAGATGGAAATTACTTGTTCTTCCATAACAAAGATGAATTGCGGGTTCAAGCCTTCAACAATAATTTAAAAATGAGATTAAAAAAAAACAGTTTCTATTGTGAATTCTAGAGTAATAAATTAGGAAGGAATGAGCTGATTTGTTTGAAAAGGTCTAGACCATTTGATAAATCATGCTCTTGTAATATTGAATGGTCCAAGGGAGCATGTAGACAGTACCCGTTAAGTCATCTACATGTTTGTAGGGAGATGGATATGGACATTTAGTCCTTTTCTTTTTAACTGTCTGATCAGCCTAAACTTGCACCAAGGATTCCATTAAATTATATTGTGGACCACAGACGAAGCATGCATGCAGCTTTAACAAGCAAAGCATCTTATAACGCGGTATTGGTTACTAGGCAAAGGCTTTGGACCCTTAAGAAGCAAGCTGTCAAATAAAAGCATATCCTGCTACTACACTTGAAACATATTCAGAACCACTAGAGTAGAATTAGGAAAGGCTCCAAAGTAAGCACGGTTCTCCCATCTTTCCCTAAGTAATCAACCAGGTCCCCCCTTTAGCATGCACATTAAAGCTGAGCCATAAAGCTAGCTATAGCTAGCAATTGCATCAAAAAAAAAAAAGGCTATAGCTAGGAACAAGCCAGTTACATTCATTAACTAGCTAGTATGTGTGTTACTTAAGTTTATTAAGTACACTGCACCTTCGTTAGAGTTTAAATGCAACAAAGTTGAACCATGATTTTTGCCGGAGGGAACTGACACGACAGAGATTCTAGGGATCCTAATAGATTCTTTCCCCCAAGTCTCTCAATAGCACATTGATGGTAGTAGGTGGAGTACTGCAGGGAAAAAAAAAATTGTGTCCCTACACATCTCTGTACATATAGCTATAGCCTGGTTGTAAGCTTAGAAGGGAAGGATTGGTCAAAACAGCGGGAAATGGTTAATTTATAGGGAAAAACAGAGATGTGGAAGAAGAGCAGGAGATAAAAAAAAATGCAAGCGTCTGACCAAACTTTGAATCTATTAAACTTGAATTATTGTTCCAACATCAATGGTGCCAATACTTCTGGATTTGTCTGGTAGTTGTTCTTCCTCAACACAAAAGGGAAAACATCAACAACACTTCTTTATAAATTTCATAGAATTCGCATGCAATGAAACAAATCATTTATGAACAGCATACCCAGGTCATGATGAAAAACCAAGCTTCTCCATTATGGATTAAACCCAGCAAGTTAAGAAAGTGCACTACATATAATATTAACTAAAGGATTTCAAAGATACATTCTACACCGCCAAATAATTAATGCCCTATGTATTATGTAATGTAATGTAACAAAAATATTAGCATCTCATCTGATGGAACGGATATTCCAATTACCATCAATTTTTTTGGTGTTAAAAATAGCACTACTCGTAATGTAATGGATTATAGGCCTGACAACTAGGCCAACTCACATAAACATACATTAATATACAGTATTTGGTTAATTCATTTATTTTATACAAATAAAGAAAAGAAAATTAACAAAGCTATTAAGAAACTTGAAGGAAAAAAACTAGGATTCTGAAAAAGACAAATAGAAAATGCATGATGGAAATGTGCAACATCAGCAGCAATTCCCTCACTTTTTTTGTTTGGGTGGATTTGTGAGGGTGGAATCAAAAAGGTTAGCCGTTAGCTGAAGAAGTAAAAGAGCCGGAGACAAGCGAAGAAATATAGGAAGACACGAAAAAACGGAAAATGCAGGTAAGAAACGCATTTGATGCTACCGAGAAAAGTTGCTGTCTACAAGTAAACAACAGTTACTATGATAGAGCATGAATCAGCGCATGGACAAACAACTGTTACTATGATTGAGCATGAATCAGCACATGGACAAACAAACTAGAGCGAGGTCCATCTATTTTTAGAACTTTAGTTGAGCTACTCACCAAATCCTCATCTCCCTAGCCAGAACAGCTATAGCTGATATCATACATAAACGCGGAAAAGGTTCAAGTGCACTACTGACTCAGATCTTCGCCAACGTTATTACCATGACCATTGCTGAAAGTTGAAACTCTAGAAGCAAAATGCTAGTATACTATAACATGTTCCACAAAAAAAAAAAAAATTAAAACATAAAACTGATAATCAAAAACTAATGTTGGCACTGAAATTAAATAGAAATTAGTTCATCAAATATTATCCGCTCTAATTCGAGTACAACGCTTCCCTACATGCTAGCTAACACATCAAGAAAAAAACACTCTCATCTCCACCATTTCCCTCAATGAGAAAACCAGAAGAAGAATGAAAGAAACCCTAAGATCCCGAGCTATAGTAGTAGACTTCTCATACAGTCAGCAACGGAATTTCCCCACCTTCTCCAACTTCAACCCCAACCCACATAACATATTACTCTTTCATCCCAGAAATATTGAAGAAGGACATGGAAAAGTTGGGTGTGGAAGTGACCCCTTTAAACCCCTCGATCCATACCAACACCATTGTAGATACACATATATAAGGACAAAGAGAGAGAGAGAGGAGAACAAAAAATTAATCTCATTCTTCTTGTTCCCAGTACCACATATTCTAGGCCTAGGGCTTCTTACCGAGGGTGTGCTTGTTGTTATGCATCCAAACCTTGAGCACGTGACGCCTGACCCCAGTCTCGTTACAAAACTCCTGAACCACAGCCTCATCGTGCTTCTGAATCCGCCAACCCAACCGCTCCGCCAGTTCCAGCATCTTCTCCTTCTGCTCCTGCGTGAACTTCGTCCTGTACCTCTTCTTCGATGACCCTCCTCCACCACCGCCATCACCGCTCGGGTTCGAAACATCCTCTAGCTCAATATCCCTTCCTCCTCCTCCTCCTCCGGCGCCGGAGGTCGACGGCAGCGCCAGCGTCCCCCTCTGCTGTCCCCCCACGTGCAAGTACCCAGTCGGAGTCCGGTAGTACGTCGAAAATGGCGGAGGTTGGTGGTGATGGGGGTAAGGGTGGTGAGTCAGCAGGTAAGGGTCACCGGCTGCAGCGGTTTCGGTGGTCTCCTTGCGGTGGAAGTTGCGGTGGCAGTTGCAGGCGGCGCATTTGAGGGCGTCGAGTGTACCCTCCGTTCCAGCCGCCATAAACTCGCCGCAGCCGTCGAGGGCGTGGCCGCCGATCCCGACGGCGTGGTTCTTCAGACACTCCCTGTACCTTGCCTTCACTATGCTGTTGTTGTTGCTGTTACTGTTACTGTTGTTGTTTCTCAAGGGCTGAGCCACCATCATGGATTCAGCGCCGCCAGGCATTTTGAGTCGGGTCGGGTTTCCGAGCGGGTCATAACCCGCTCCTCCTCCTCCCATAGACAGCTCCTCCTCTTGCTCCTCGAATTCCATCCCAAAATCGAAACTTCCTACGCCAAATTATATTCTGATGGGTATCTATATTATGTGCAGTAACATAAGGTTGTCTGTTTTTTTGGTTTAATTAAGGTGAAGAAGAAGGAATGGACTCTGTTTCTCACTACGTACTGTAACTCTTTTCTCACTCTCTCTCTCTATTTTTTTTCCCTTTCAGCTGTGGAGAGCTTTCTTTGTCCAAAGGGATTTCATTCATTCATATACTTTTGCGGTTCTCCGTTCTTTCTCTCGAACCTCTATCCAAGCAATTAGCAATGGAACTCTCTCTCTATCTCTAGAGACCATTGCTCAACACCTCGATCCTTCCACCGGCTGTACCCGGTCACACGGTGATTTTCTGTTTTACTCGTGGCAGGTGAGTACGGAAATTTTAACCGCGGAAAGTTTTTCACTTTCGGTGTCACAGGCACTCTGCAGTGGTTGCAGCAGAGCATGAGCCGAAGATCAATTATAAAAACTTAGTATGTGTGGGTAATAACATTATTGGAAAACAAATAAAGGCACGAAAATGATGGGGAGGTAAGATAAGATGAATCGTGAACATAATTTACGTGAACATATTATTTTTTTAACATGAAATGTTAACGTATATTTAGGTGGTTTATCAAGTAATTTAATTTAATATTTGTAAGTAAAACATTCTTGTGAGGAGAATTTTATCTACAATAAATTAAATTAACTTAATGACCTAAATTTGTTGGAATCTAATTATCTTTAAATATTGATAATTTATATAAAATTAAAAATATATCAAATGAAACACCTAAATAATAAGTCAAGCTTATAATTTCAATATGCTAATATGTAATTTTTTTTTGTACATTATTTTCCAATCAACTCCTATTTGCATGATTTTTAAAGTCATGAGTGTAAAACATAACCATTTTTATTAATATAATAATACATAATTTAAATACATAAAAATTAAATTCTTAAGTTAAATATTTTTCACATTAATCATTCTAATTAAGTCTCATACCTATTTGAACTGCATGTCTCCTATTTGACATCATTCACTATTTTAGTTGGAAATAACAAACTTTGGGAGCAATAAGTCTATGAAAAATACAATTTTATGTGTATATTTAGATTTTTATTTGAAATTTAATTTCAAAATTATAATTTGATTAAAAGGTGCACAAAATAGAAAAATTATACAAATGTAATTTTAATATTTCGTATTTATAAAATATAAGATATTGATTTTTAATTTATATAAAAAAAATTCAAGAGATAACTCTTGCCGAAATCGCGATTTAGAGATTTTCAAACGAGATAAACTTTTACTATTAATTAATCTTGTTGATTAGGTTTAAGTTAATGAACTTAATTTTAAATGCACCGTTCTTATGATTCTCATCTTATGAAGCAGTACTATACTAACTAGTACTAGGAAACAAAAGAGAACTCGGCACGCGCTTCACCGAAAGGCCAACGAGAAAGCACTGAAACTGAAAACCCTGCGATAGATGGAGTCAAATTCAGGGCGTTGTTGAGTGCACGCATTCCCGCACCTGAACCGAACTGACGTTGGATGGGACCCACGACAGGAGGCGCGTGGGGTGGCGCGTGGTTAGAACCGGAACCAGATCAGAGTGGAATTCTCTCTTCTGTTTGTTTCTTTGTTCCTTCCCAGGCCAGTCCCGTCCCACACAGCAGAGAGGAGAGGAGGGAGGCGAGCGGGGGAGGTTGAGAGAGAATGTGTAGTGTGGTGTGGAATAAGCAAGAGTAGATTGACGAAAAAGAAGAGAAAGAAAATGGACACAGGGAAAAATGGATCCATCCTACGTAGGAAAATAAAAAAAATGTATGTTGTCGGCATCAAAGGCTGCTCCTGCTGCTGTGCTACGTGCGGTCTTCTCCGACATGCGTGACGAGCTTTTTGCGTCAACATGTCATGCATTTAGTATTCACATCCCCAGTTGTATTTATTGTTTTAATTCGATTTTAGGCCACTTGATCAAAGGGAAAATTTTCATTCTTGTAATCAGAGCTGGCTTGGAACAAATCAGTCAAAATTGGGCATTAATTAGGACATGGATTTTGACCCCCAAAAAAAAAAAGAAAAGAATTTGCGCGTTCAACTGTTTGGAAGTAAACGAGTGGGGTTTGAAGGGGATCGACGTTACGGGGTCATCATCAGCATGGATGATATCCCATTCCTCGATACCAAACTAAGAGGCCGATGTCTTTCCCAATCTCTGGTAAACAACATCCAAGCTACAGTGGTTCTCCGACGTACCAACCACGCTTAACTTGTTTCTCGGCCTCTCCGTGTATTGGGATTGTTCATCACTAGTCTTGATTTAATTTGACATGCATGATTGCTGTAGAATTTTGAACCAATCAATTTTCATAAGTTTCTAGCTTTAGAAAAAATATTTGAATTTATGAAAGCACATTTTTTGAGCTATAAGGAAGTCAAACATATGGAATCCAGTTATGTCATGAAACGGTTAATTTTCAACTTTTTTTAAATTGGTTTCCCTGTTCCTATATGTAATCAGTACCACTAAAATATACCGCTAAGATTTGCAGAGACATGGATAGGCACTAGGTCGCATGAAGTACTTTGTTTGATTGTTGATGTATAAATACGTATTTTTAGATATCGTGTAGTTTTATCGTGCATCATATAAATTTGTATCTGATGTATGGCTGGATTTCTCACTGATGAACTATTGGCTGATTTAGCACATTTATAAATTCGTATTTCAAATATATATATAAGCGGAGTGTTTATTAGACAGTGTTTACTTAAGAATTATGTTACATTTTTATGCTTTAACTTTGTAAAGCAGCAAGTTTTTCGCTAACAAGTGGCATATCTGATGTTCCTTGTGATTAGGAGTTGATGTGGTTTAGGTTAGAGATTTGATCGTCTGCCCTAATAGCCCGTTTAGGTACCTAATACAACGAGAATAACAGGAAAAGGGAAAAATTAAGTAGCAACTTTTCCTTCTTGAAATTTATTTTCCTTAAATAATGCAATACAAATATATTTTTTTTCATGCAAATACGATTCAAAATATTTCAAAACAAATTTTTTATGATTAACTAATAGTAGTTGATACATTAGCCATATAGACAATGTTTGAGTTCACCTACAATCACAAATTAGTGATGTAAAATGAATTTATCAATAAATAATTTTTTAGTATAACTATTAATAAACTGTGCAAGTTTTTTAGTTTTATGTAAAAAGTGATAATAATATATGACATTGCCTATTGGACATGATAGGCTTAAAGCCACTGCTTCTGCCTAACACATGAACCTCTTTCCAAATCAACTAGAATTCCAGTGAAGAGAGAAAAGGAATATTAAGCGTGCAAATTACATATTCCCGCGGCTGAAATAAACAAACAGAAATAAATCCATACTTGTTTTCAACTCCCTGTTCCTACTGCAAAACCTTTATTGTTTTACAAGTCATATTGCACTGCAATTAGAATATATAGAACTCAAGTCACTAAACAAATACATAATATTAAAGGATTATGCTCCAAATTAAGGGTAACTTAAGTTGAGTGTAAAATAAAGGAAATTTTTTTTCATAGATTTAATCTATAAAATATTCCATCCTATTTTTACCCCTATCCAAAAACAATGTAAGAGTTGAAATTTAACAGTGTAACAAATTGTTTTTTGAATTTTCTATTATATTATGAAAATATCTCTCTTAAAGTGAACAATTTATAAGAATGTAAGGATTGAACAATGGACCTTTTGGTCATAATTACTTTTTTCTATATGAAAGAAAATTTTATCTAGATAAATTTAATGACACTTATGAATTGAAAAAGGTGCTCTAAATCTAAATTAAATATGAGAAATAAATGTATTTCATATTTTGAAATAACTACTGATATATAACTTTACTACTTACTCAGAGACAATCAATGTCAAACACAACATTTTTTGCCAGTTAAAACATAGAGACAGATAATGTTTTTGAACCCTCATATACTAGATCTCGTACCAACCTAATTTAAACCATTAAATTCCCTGTGATTCCCTTTGAGAAAAGAAAATTTTGTTTTTTCATTCTTGGATTTAATTTGAATGGGTGTTAATAGACACACCACTTCAACTTGTCCGAACAACAAAACTAAAAAATGTATCACACGATCTACCATCTTTGTTCCGCTCTCTTTATTTCTAAGTTTTAAAGAGCATGATTGAACCTAAGTAAACATCCGGTAATACATCAAAACTGAAAGAAAATTAACTAAAAAATTGTGGACCTATATATGTAACTCTATCTTCTTTATATACATATAGATATATATATATATATATATATATATATATATATATATATATATATATATATATATATATTCTGTAAAAAAGAAAAGAAAAGTGATGGAATGGGAGGTGATGGGCAGTCTAATCACGGCAAAATCTAGAAATGGCCCCCAATAATTGATGCAGAAAGGGGCTCCATGACTTCCTTACTCTGTTAACACGAGAATGACCCCTGCCCTTGGATCAAATGGCCATCCATCAGCCCATTCCATCGTCGGATATCTCCTTTATCCACGGGTTAACTATTTCTTTTTCAAATATTCTTATATAATATCACTAAACCATAGGTAGATAATGTGTTTTGGACACATTATAGGGAGAGTTATTATTCAGTCAAAAAGAACTTCTGTAAAGATATAATTGTTATCGCCTCAAGGACTCCTGTCATTTACACTACTGCTTATCCGTTGTCGCTTCATATGGCAACCAAATCAAAATGGTAAAGTGGTTGAACTTTGAATCAAGGCATAAAGACTTTGGCAAAAATGAGAGAAAAAAAAATGATAGAGCATTCAGCTATTGACAATAACATGTGGATTGAACTCTTATTTTAGTTTCTCAAATTTAAAAAAATTTTATATTATTTTTTAAAATTTTATAAATAAAAATAAATTAATTTTTTTATAAAATTATTATTTAAATTATATTCTATTAATTTTTTATATGTACTGTTAATTTATTTATATATATTATTGATTTTTACGATAGTCCTAATTAGTCTCATTCTTCTAAATAAAGTTGTTTGGACATTTTTCTTCATCTTCTCTTTCACAATAACTTCTACTTAGAAGAAATAGTCTGACTTTAAGTTGTTATTTATTTTGTATAGAACATAGGAACAAGGCGTTAGAATTCACAATGAAAATTAACCATATATTTAAGCAAGTTAATAAAATATGTGAATATTTTTATTAATAGTTCAAATAATTTAATAGAGAGATTAACTTATCCTTACTTATAAAATATAAGATATTAATATGAGATTTTTCAAATATTAATGATTAATTTATACGTTACTGAATTGAATATTTGATCTAATAATTAGGAAGGAACGTGACTTCATCATAATCCTTTTACAAAACCCAAAGAAACTACTTCATCTAAAACTGAAGCTGCTTTGTGCCTTTCCCATATTATGGAAACGCGATTAGGAAGAATTTCATTGTTATTGATACTTCCTAAATCCTAACAATATTGTTATGCGAATTTTTTCTATAATAAAAAATATTTGACTCTAAAGAATAAGGAGATGATCAAGAGAGTTCAACAAAACAATGAATATGTGAAAACGAAAGGCTAGCTAATGAATTATTCATAATAATTATCGGGAAAATTCTCCTTTGTGTTTGGTTAAATTAAAGGTAAAAATGGAGGTTAAGCTTTTATCGATTTGAATATGAAACCATTCAGATTATACATAAAAACTAATCTCTTATTTTTTTATCACTCAATCGAATACTCTCATTGAAAATAACACTTACCATAAAACTTGTTCATAAAGATTTTTCAACATTCGTTTTTTAACCTCAAGCTAGTAGAAATAGGGACAAAATTTTTGTTTTATACATAAAATTCATCTATAAAGATATAAAGCTTTTTAATTATAATTTTACTCTTCAACCAAGCACACCCTAAACACATCCTAAAAATATGTTTGATTATGGAATAAAAATTTTATAAATGAGTTTCATTTTTAGTTTTAGATATTAGAACTAATCTATGAAATTTTCTCTAATTTTTATCTTTTAACCAAATGTTGTTTGTTATAAGAATAAAATAGGAGAGAAATTTTCGTAAATATGTTCTATTTATAAAATTTCATTTAGAACTCATACATAAAAAAGATCTTCCCTATCTTTACTTCCATACCAAAGACATAAAAAATAATTAATGATTATCTAAAAAGGTTTTCTTTTGTTTAACTCATGCAAGTAGAATGAAATCACGTCTCTATCATTTTTAACAGTGATACTTATAACTTCTTTGAAGTGGTTGTATGTAATGATATTGTGCAAGAAATTACAAAAGCAGACCCCTTTGTTTTTTTGTTATATGTTAAAATAAAGATGACATCAAAATAAAATGAAAACAAAAAGAGAAAAAAGGTAGGGTTGAAAGGTTGCACACATTGGTGAGGCAGCAGCAGATGGAGTTCATCATGTGATGCTCCAAAAACAGCCAAAACGGATGGATGGACGTCTGATGGGACGTTCTGACACACGCACACAGAGAGAGTACTCAATCTCTTTGTCGTGTATATGTGTGCTTTAGATTTCAAATTCATATTTTAATTTTATCTGAATTTTGTATTATATAGCAGTTGAAATTTATATGTTCTTATGATTTGCCTCAGATATATGATTACATTAGATATGCTTTAGTTCACTTTATGAACTAGCCAAATCATCTTAAATGTTCACAAATCAGAACCTAATAATCCACAAATATATGCATGGTTCAAAATCAAGAATGGCGTTATATTTTATTATTTTTACTGTATCAGTTCTTAGTAAAAAAATAATAATAGAAATGCGTATTATAACATATTCTCTTTATTTTTGTTTTTCCAAACTAAATAAAATGTAAAGGAGAATTGTAAAAATTAAGTATGATGTAGAAATAACAAATTCAGGATCGGTACCCTGTAGCTGATTATATATTCCATATATTGTTCTTACTTCAATTACAAGGTTGACACAGTTATAGCAACTGATTAAGGTTTTTTAGTATTCAGTAAGTACCATCAGCCCCCTTGTCATCACGTCCCACTGAAACAACACACCATATCAATATGCCATTACCATTTTTTCTCTCGTTATTTTAGTTTACCATGTAACTTATCATCATCTTCACCGAGTAAATTTTATGGGCACCTCTATGTCCATGCCATTAGACTTGATTCTTATACACGAATACATGTCTAAAAAATTTTCCACTCCAATATAATACATCACTAGAAGAAGAATTTATTACATTTTTACATTACATTACCATTTTCTCATTTATTTTTTTTCTTCCTTTTGTTATTCTTTGAGCTCATTGTGTCAGCTGGGGAAAGCGCAGGTGCAACAAGACAGAAGGAGAAACAAGCAACTTTTTTTTTTTCTTTTTTTTATGTACTGATCTGATGACTGTGTCTGTTCTGTGTCATCTCACCAACCACCATGACCATGAATATGAAACCGACGATGGATATGGATCCCTCCCTCCCTATTCTCTCTTCCTTGCACGCTAAAATCCCATAACACCATTTTTGCACCACCAACGCCCCTTCTCTAGCTATGGCTCTCTTTTATCCATCCAAAAAAGAACCCAAAAAAAAAAAATGGACACAAATACACAGAAAATATTGTAGATAATCATCAAGAATATCTCACAACAAATTACGGGACGGAAATTGAAAAGTTGTGTCCGTTGAGGTTGTAACTCAGACAGAGAGAAAGAGAGGGTGAGAGAGAGGGAATTGCGGGGAAAAGGGGGAGTGGATGGTGACAAGACGAGAAAAAGAGTGGGACGACCGTGATTTCCATTTCTATATTCTTTTGCAGCTTTGTTTCCCTCTTTCTCTTTCTTATACAGTCTCACGTACTAATAATTAACACAATCAAACAATATACGAGTGTTAAACACGGTCATGAATTTTATTTTTTTGAGCTTAAAAAGTGAATAACTTAAAAATTAAAGATAATATAGCTAAAATTTTAAATTATTTGGTTATATAAATTTTGATATCAAGTCATGAACTATTATTCTTCACAAATGCTTAATTTGTGGAAAAGGGATTCACAAATAATTTTTTATTTAGCGTTTACAGTGTTGGCAGCTTGCTTCTCGCACCACCGTTAAACCAAGATGAACCCTCCATTGTTTGCTTTTGCTGTAGTGTTTTGATATGTTTCTACTGTTTAGATTATATATGTACGTACATGATATGATATATAATGCATGCCAACTATCATATTATGTGCATATATAGTTGAGAATCAGATTCTACAGAGCTTTGTGAGCTTACTAATCAAGCACACGGTATATATATATATATGAGATCTATAAGTTATTGTCCTTTCCTTTTCCAATCTGCATCTTTTTCACGAAATTGGGTTTGTGTATCCAATACATGCGTACTGCGTAGACAGTGCAGGTGCTAACTAGAACGACGCTGATGAGTGATGCGAAGTTAAGAATCATCATGTACGTGACTCTGATCTGAAATCGTCAGCACAGAACCATAATTAGGACCACCTTTTGATGTGGCACGAGATATGGGGTGTGTGTGCTGTGTTTTCAATAATGCACAGAAAGAAAGGGAGTAATTATCTTGTTAGTATTTCTTAAACGTTTTGTCATCTCCAACCATCATTATTAATTTGGCAAATGAATTGATAGGTACACAAGGTTAGCGGTTATTCTCTCTTATAGAGTCTGCAAAGCTCAAACTCTACTACTGCTATATATATATTCATCATTGCTTTAGTAGTTTAGTGTGGCAATGTAGCAGCTCTCGGGGTGTAAATTTTAATTAAATTCAGTATAAATGCAGTATTTCCTCATTTCTTGCCTTTGTCTTTAGAAGGACCTGAAAAACATATTTAGCCTCTCCGCAGAGTACCCTTGCAACTAACTATTGGCGAGACAGAATGGGATCAATAAGATGGGAAAATGACAATAGAGAGAGAAATACTTACGTACTTCTAAAGCTCTAGTCAATTTGTTTTATCATATGATACTAATTCTATAAGTAATAATGAAGTAGGCACGCTAAATACATTTTTATTATTATTATCACTATTACTACTATTACATACTACCTGCAAATTGATAGGCACTTACCTTCTAATCAATTTTCATTTTTTATTTTTATAAAGTATTTAAGAAATAAATAATGAATTAAAAAATGAAAAGTTGATGTTAGGTTGCAATTGCAGTTACGGTTACAAATAATGCAGCTATCGCAATATGCATTATAATTAATACGGTGCTAAATTTTTAAATTGTAAGTTGTAGGTTATTTTTGAAGTAGTTATTGTGATAAGTTAAAAAAGTGATATTTTTGGAATTATAAAAGTTAAACACCGAATAGATTATTATCAAGGGGAATCTTCTTTATATATGTATATGTTATTAGTACTCTTTGTTTTAGAATAACAATAAAAAATCAAACAATAAATATATTAAGAAAATTAAAAAAAATCTGGATAAATATAGAAAATTATGAGTTAGTAAAATTATCTTTTTATAGTTATTATTATTCATCTTGGTATTATATTGATTACTTAACAAACATATTTATATTAAGGGTATAAATAGAAGAAAAAATTAATGCTATCTAAACATTGTAAATGGACATATATTTTAAAATATAAAAATATAAAAAATTAATAATTATTCTAAAACAGACAGTATTATTAAGACTAATGTTTGCATGTGCTAGAAAATGGTTGAGAGAAGAAAAAAAGGGTAGCGGAACATTAGGAATAATTGTAATTAAAGAATTTTAATGAATATCATAAAAAGGAAAAAGAGACAAAACATTTTATGCATGTTAGCTGAGACTAATAATTTAGCTCTTTTTCATTTATAGAATCTACTAATGATGTTGATCTGTTTAGATCTGTATGCAGATAATATTACACAGTATAGTGATCTATAGGAAGGTTTTGGGAGGGAGGAAGCGTGGTCGTCTCTCTTTCTCTGCTAATTTGTTTGTTGCTTTTTTTTTTTTTCTTGGGAGGGGATTTGATCTATTCCCAGAGACTAAACTCTAAAGTCTAAAGAAAAATATATTGCTATATTTGGGCTGACAATTTCAAATGCTTACTCCACTTGCATCCAGCTTGCACCTAAATAGAAGATATTCCCGCCAGTGACTATTCATCAGGTCTTGCGTGTAATCGATGCCCATACCCATCCCTATCCCTCGGCGCATCATGATTCGTGCATACATTTATGAGAATTGCATCACCATGTCCCTAAAATCTTAAATATTTACGTATAGTCCATTTCATTTTATTTATTTTGCCAAGTTTCAATTTTCTTATTTATTTTTTTGATAATTAAAAAATGTTTGACTCTAAAAAGGGAGCATCAAGAGCCTAACAAAAACACTTAAACAGTAAAACACAAATTTGTATCAAGACATCGAACACTCGGTCAAGATATTGGGTTACTAAATTATTGGTTCAACCAATGAGTTACTGGAAAAACCGGTTTAACCAGATTTTATTAAAATAATATATAAAAATATAATTAACTTTGTACCAAATATAGATATACATGTTTATAATTAATGGACAACACAACAACCTATCTTAGTGGTGATGCGACTTTTCTTTACCAATGTAGGCTGGGTTCAATCCACACATCTTGCTTTTTTTCCAATTATCCAGGATTTACAGGTTGGGCACATGGTTCAGAGCAGGTGCATGCGAGTTGGGTGGGATTTGGATGCAACTAGTCCGCGAGTTGGGCGCGGGGAGCAAAGTGCTTGGGATTTGGTTCCAACTAGTGGGGTTTGGATACAACCTAGAAGGTCCACCCCGGTTCACACCAGGTTTAATCAATAAGTGAACTGGAGCAGTTTAGTGACCGATTCGCTAATTTTCAATTCGAATTGGCCGATCTAGTCCGGGTTTAATTACTATGCCCCCACTAAACACAAACCCTAATCAATGAAAACGAATAAATGACATTTATGCAGCTTGCCTCAATTCCTCGGCGGGTTAATGTGAATCCAAGGAATTTTTCACCATGAATATCAAATGCAAACTTCTCAAGGTTCAATCTCGTATTGTACTTCTGGAACTGATAAGAAGGTCTCCATCAAGTCAGTATTATGTTTTATAGTTCTTCCTTTATGGTTTCGGCAACCATGTCAGTACTCTCCAAAACTTCGTTGATAAGTCCCTGGCAAGTTGCTCCTGTTTTGAACGAAATGGCATCACATAGCTTGATGATAGCGAGCAATATTTTGCATTCTTTGTTATGAATGATGTATTAATGCTCTTTATCTGTTGGATTCAATCGCATCTAGCTATACCAGAGTCGACATGTCGAAGCTCAGATATGGACATCTGGAAGCTTCATTGATGAGCTAACCAATGCTCATCGATCAGAGGGTGCGCGTCTTGGGTGAAGTCGGTGCCCAACCGTCATTTACCTTATGCCTCTTTATTTTAGTTTTACCTTGATCGCATTAGATAGTCAAGTGATAAATTGAATTTCTCGAAGCAATAATACTTGCACAATAAAAAAATTATAACATTTTTATAATTTTCACTTTCTCATCATCAGTTGAATGAGTAAATAGGTATGCATAAATATGGCTATTTATGATTTTTCTAACAATGCAATATATTTTGCCTCCAATAAAAAATGAAATATTTAGATACACCAACAATAAAAGATCTCGTGCTTCATATTCCATCTAGCGTATTTATATATTTTTTTAATATAATTTCTCTTTCATACTTTTTCACGTCTAACGGCTAAAATCCACTTAGAGCAATAAAAAGTATTTACTGTAAGAATCCACAAGACTTTTATGATTAAAAGAAAGTTTTCTTATAGCTTATAGTATTAATTGTGAACTTGATTTCCTCAACTAAGAAAACTATAACCAAAGAAAATAAATTTGTTTTTGATTCATCATCGTTGCGACAGTTTTTTTTTTTTACTTAATTATGTAGCGCCGCAATATTAAAAGAAGTTGATTCACATTAATTGATTACTTTAAAAGTCGCTCTTTTGGGGGCATTTGGATGAGGTTTTTTTTTTAGCTCTGCCTCTTTTTTTGTCCAAAAAAATTACTTTTGTATATTTGGAAATAATTTTAAAAATAATTAGAATATAAAAAAAATTAATCTTTAATTTTTTATAGAAGTTAAAAAGAGTAATTTTTGACAAAAATAATCAGCTTTTAATTTTTTCAGTTATATGTAAAATTTAAGCTTTATAATTAATTTTCAAAAAATCTGAAACACAGCAAACAAACTTTATAATAATACGACAATATATGATTTGTTCTGGTCTTTTATATGTGTGTGTATATATATATATATAGGAGAAAATATATTCGACACCACTGGGCACTTAAGTATGGGCAACTCCAATGGAGATCCAAACCATGATTTGCCACGTTCCCCTTACCACCAGACCAAATTAATTACTCCCTCTAGCTCAATACATGTCATTTTTTTTAACTTTTTAGTGTTTTGAAATAATTGTCCGTTTACAATATTTGGTTAACATTATTTTTTTTGATCATTTATGCCCTTAATCTGAATGTGTTAATATATTTACCCAAAATAAATAATAATAACTAGGATAATTTATATAATTTTATATATTTATCAAGATTTTTTTTTGCTTAATATGTGTGTTATTTAATTTTTGGCAAATATATTGATATAGAAGGAGTATATTGATAGACATTAGTTTTAATTTACTGCTAGTGTAAACAAGGGCAAATCTACTCAGGTAATATTGACGGGCATGTGCCCATAAAGATTTTAGAAAATGTTTAGTAGTAGTAGTGACTGTAAACACACACACACATATACTACACACTGTGTTTTACACTGACATACAGTTATATATTAGTATATTGAGATTTTTGAAATAGTAAGTGTTAAAGACAAATTTTTTATTAATATGATAAGATATATATAATTAAACAATTATACAATTTTTTTTCACAGTTGATATATCAAAAATAAATTCTTAGAAATATATAACTTATATACAATGTCATTCTTCACATATATTGTCGAATTATTGAAAAAACTCAATTATAGCAACTACAATTATGCCTAACTTTATAAGGAGAGAGAGAGAAATAAAAAAAAAGACTTGATGAAAGAATCTAATATTATGCATAGAAATAAGAATTAAATCTACAAAAACTAAGCTTTATTCCAAACCAAACTCGCCCTAACACTTATAAATGAAGACTTACAAACAATTTTATATAATTAGATGATAGATGATGTGACGAGAAGCACGAGACACGGAGAGAAAGAAACGGGGAAGAGAGTACTAAAAAGTCATTGTTGGCAATTGACACCTAAATCTGTCATATTTATTTTGAAAGAGTAGGGTTATTAATATATTACAACGGGGCACTAAATATAATACAATTTATATATATATATATATATATAAATTAATTATTTTAATATTCACACACTCTTGTATCAATATACAATGTCTGTACTTTATGAATTTAAAAAGTTTTTTCCTAGTTTAAAAATAAATTGCCGTAAAAGAAAAAAGAACGATTAAAAAAACAAGTTAGCACATCCACCTATGTTGCTATCTACCTTCCACCAAATGCAATAAAGAATTAAGAGGCAATAAGAACATATACTAGGTTACACTCGAAAGTGCTCTAGATATAAAAAAAAAAGAAGAAGAAGAAGAAAAATAACAAATTCAAGGGCCCAGAAATGATAGCAAGTTTAGACACAAAACAGAGAATAAAGCATAAGACTTATAATGACCTACGAAGTTATTAAGTCCACATAGATCAAGCGCACCGACATTCAATTACCAAGATATTGTTAGATTGGCCAAGAAGCAAATCAGAGAATCAATTAATTAAGGAGAGGACTGTGAGAAGAGAAGCAATGATTTATTGGAATAGTGATTTTGCATACTTTGATGCATGATAATGTTAAATAAACTGGTTTAAATGGTTGTGGCCACTGTTGCGGTACTATAAAAACACTATGCTACTGCTAAGCACTGTTCCTTGCATAGGAGAAGTTAGTAGACATTGATATGGTAAACTTGCTTATATATTCCCTTACTCCATCTACCGCTG
The DNA here is from genome assembly GCA_031216125.1 of Dalbergia cochinchinensis. Lineage (NCBI taxonomy): Eukaryota > Viridiplantae > Streptophyta > Magnoliopsida > Fabales > Fabaceae > Dalbergia > Dalbergia cochinchinensis. The sequence goes on from CM062377.1 coordinate 82,047,583, forward strand.
CTTAAGAAAATGGTAGAAAAACTGAGAAGACAAAAAAAAAAAGAGAGACAGAGATAGAGACCTTTATATTGATTTATAGATCCAAATTCTTTATACTATCTTTGTCTTCTTTTCTGTTGTAAATTTTCTATCTTAAACGCACAATTCTCTTTCTTGTCTTACCGTTCTTTTTGATCTCCTATACGGATATCATCCACTGAAAGTAATCTTAGTACACTATTGAACACTAATGTACACACCTATTACTATTATACTACCTTTCATATGTCAAAAAATGTGATTCATGAGATTGAGTAGATAGAGTTTGAAGATAGAAGATTTCTATCCTCTTTTTGCCCTTTACTTTAGAATTTGATACATGCAAAATGATGGGTGATTTCGAAAAGAAAAAAAAAATGATTCTGAGAAAACGTGGTAATGCCACTTTTATTTGATTTGACAAATCTTAAGTGGAGAGATGAAAATAACAGCAGGAAGATAAAAAAATAAAACTTCAAACCGAAAATTTATGTGACACATTACTGACCTAAAATGGTTAAACCCCATTCTAAAGCAACATCATTACAAGGTGACAATTCATTAACCCATTGTAAGGCATGTGTAAAATATACGAATAAATTAAGTTTCTCTGCTCATGAATTGACCTTTTATCTACTGATTCACCGTATAGTAACTTGTAGCCGAAGATCTATTTTCTCTTTATCATGATTTTCGGGGGGCAGTTGGGCATAAGCTTAAATGGTTAGCAACTTAACATTGCATGCTTCCCTAAAATAATTGCTTTGCTTTGGTTTCACTTTTTGCTCGCGGCTTTAATTTCACTTAAAGATGTGTGATCTTAAGAAATGACATTCCCGCGTGCAAATGAAAGATATAAGTGGGTCATCTAAACCTGCTTTATGCACAGTTAACTTGATTCATTGATTAAGACATTACATGCTCAATAATCATGGCAAATCTAAAGATTGATTAGGGCAAAGGCACTTACTTAGATGCCAAAAGAACACAATGGGATGCACCTGCCGCCAGCCCCCACCTCCTGCAGTGTCAGAGAGTAGTCTTGAATAAAAACCATTGCATCTGTTTCAAATCATACATTGGGGGCCTGTCAATTAATCTAAGGCCATAGTAGATTATGGTCCACCTTTGTTATAGGCCATGACCCAAATATGCCCCCAACTTGCAGAGGTCATAAATTGCTACTAAGTTGAAGTGGCACTGCCAGGCCCTAAACACCGGCCTATATGCGGTTTTTCCACACTTTCAAGATATAGGTTGACCAAAAACATATGACATCTAAGAGATAGGAAAAAGTTCATTAACTGGCAAATGATCTCTTTCCATAAGGGGCACCAACATTTTTCATTTAATTTAAGCAAAATGGTTTGAACTTAGAAGCTTCAGCCAAGCGTGTCGGAGGGGAATAAATAAATCAAAAAATTGGGTTAGTAGAAGATTGTAATGATTCATCACTGACCCCACTAGGAGAAACTTTGAGGGGTTCTTTTTAGTGAATGAATGTCCCTCTCTTAATTAAACATCTTTTTGACATTGTGAACTAATCTAATCATATAAGTCATTAATTAGTTAATGGTGCATGGTGCTTCTAAAGTCAGATCAACATGAGCACTTTCAATGTTCTTGGACTCGGTTTAAGGAGGTTCATATATGTGATAATTGCAGGTTTTTAGAAATAAAGAAAATATTTGTTTTACTTCGAGACGTGCCACTCTGTTCTCCATTATGCACATGGCAGAAGATAGCTGCACGACAAGACCTATCTATAACATTAGGGGACAACGTGTTTCATTCAATTTCTGAGGAGGCCTTTGGTGTGGAGAATCTTGTCACTGATAAGAAGAGTGGGGAATCATTGAAAAAAATAATAAAGTTATGTTATTTATACTCATTATTATTGAATAAGGTATAGATCTCATTCAAGTTGGATCCATATCACTATTGAATATAATGAGTGATAAAGTATGTAGTGTATATTCATTTTATAATTTTATTATTTTCATAACATTAATATTGAAAAAAAGAGAGAGGAGAAAAGAAAAAGAACAATTGAAGGAACCCGATTGAGCAGCAAGTATTTTAATAATCGAGACCGAGTTTGAAAACAAATCATAATACAGATGATTACGGATCGGAATATCAAAATGCCTTCTGGAATAGACATTATGGCATCTGCTGTTTAGATAACTAAGATCGGTTGATAGGTGAAAAATTGGCAGTTGAATGATGAGAAGTCAGGGACCGATGGTCCAAATAAGCCGATTTTGTCAATAACAGAGTTGTCATAACTGTACGAGTTCAATTTTAGTACAGAGTTTTACCATTTAATGATGTATTATCGTGTCATTTTAAATCAGTTAAAAAATTCTAATTTTATTTTTAAAAAATATATGCAGATAATTTAAATTACTTACCGCATCCACACCACTCAGTTTAACTATTATTATTACTATTATAAAGCCCAAGACAAAATTACAAATTAAGAAGAGCAGTAAGATGCCCGGACAAAGCAGCCAAAAAATGTTTCAAGCATGCAGCCTATGGCATAAAAAAAAAAAAACTGATTGTCAAAAGAAGCCTATGTCCATATTTAGTTAGATTATCTGCACATCTGTCGGCCTCACGATAAATGTGCTTCAACTGCGCATTCTAATCCAAATTCAGTAGATCCTGAATTGATCTAATGAGAGTAGAATGAAAATGAGAGTTCGGAACACCATGACTATGAAAAGCACTATATGAATCCATTTCTAAACAAATATTCCGATAACCCAAATTATGTCCAATCAAAAGGCTCTAATAGATCTCCAAAAGCTCAAGATTAGTTACCAAACAAGATCTTAAGTTGACACTTCAAGCATGTCAGAAATTTCCGCGTCGCACGAGGCAGACGAAGAAATATCTACCGTAGATCCATCTATAATAATTTTAATCCAAGAATGATAAGGAGGATTCCAACCCGCTTGTTTAATTGATGGATTAGAGATTTTCCTTATCAAATTGCATGAGTCCAACACGTTGCTGATACTCAGCTGCCAGCGTTTAGACGCCACGATCAAGAGAATCTCCAAATTCTATCTCATTCAGAGACACTCCTAATTAATCGTATCACCTGGGCACCGTTCTCTTTTATTTATTTATTTATTCAATTTTTTATTCCCAGCATAAAAAACTAAGAAACCACAAGACGATCCAAGCCATGTTTCATTGACTAAACAAAACAGATCTAAATTAGCACAAGCATGCGGTATTATTATTAGCGTAAAATATATTTTGTCATGCAAGTATTCAATAGAAACTTATTTATCGCCAAGTATTTTCAAGGAATGAGATAGATTTATCGGCTACTTAATCATATCATTTTATCATCCAGTTCCCGGCGTTACGCTATTCATCTATTATAACGCTAAGCCCATAGGACAGGACCTAACCTTCAAGAAGAAACGTCCAGGTTCAACAGAGAACAACAAAAAAATTAATTGTGAACTAGTTCCATCTAAATCATAGCATGCAAGAGAACAACAAAAAGAAAGAAAATATAGTCTTCTAAACTATTCTAATGGATCCCCTCAAATGATCCACTGATCCAGAAATGAACCCTATAGTTAGTTGACATCAACAAAATTGCCAAAAAATTGAATGGAGCAGGATACATTTACCAACTGCTACAGACAAGAATGATCAAAACTATATAACTTTTGTAACAACATGCACATGTATTGGGGAGGAAGTCTAAACCGTATAGACAGGGAATTATTCAGATTGTAATTTGCTGGTCTCAAAAGATTTTTGCAGGCAGTCCACAGCACCTTCATAGTTCAAAAAGCCCATGAACCAAAATTCATGATTGTCAGCAGAGATCACCTGGATGTACTTTTCAGCAGGATTCATTCGGCTCGATGAAGGATTAACTGCTTTTAGCTGATGTAAGGGGATGACTACCTATAGACATTACAATAAGTCAATAAAAATTGAGCCAAAATGTAGATGAAGTATGATTCTAGATCAGTCAAATTGAACAACAAAAAATGAAAAAAATAAGTCTAACGTTAAGTTAAGACATGCATCATTCTTTTAAACTTGCTAGTCAAGGCTGCTATTTTGTGACTTTATTTTCTAATTGTTTAGCCCAAAGCTCTCTCTTTAGGAGCCAAGTTCTTTGGGATTCCAATATAGACAAACATTTTCCAGCCTGGATTAACACGTCATTAATAGCTCTCAGTAACTTCAAAAGAAATCACAGATAATCACTGCAAGTGATAAACTACTCGCAGGAACAAAAACTGGTTGACGTGATTACAACTTAATTTGATTGGCAGATGGTGATTCAGGAGAAGCAAGATGACCACAACAAGAGTGAGTTAACAGTAACATCAAAGTGGCAATAGAAGGCTCTAAATTAATCATGAAATTTGCTTTCTTTGAAGGTAGTCAGTTTCAGGTTCTTGAGATGATATCTTTCATTGATCATTGTATCAAATATAGAAGATGCAGAAATAATCTTTCTAGAAGCATTCATTCTGAAATAAATGAAGACTAGTGACTCCTCTTTGCTCACTGATATATGCACTCTCAACAATCCTAAATCCAATATTTTCCCTTTAGCTTAGGTGTGGCATAGATAGCTTGATTAGTTGAATACAATATTTATCATTTAATATATTACATTTATTTAAACAAATTTTTTATCTTATAATTTGATATCATACAAAGAGGATGAATCTCGACACAATGGTAAGGTTGCTGCCTTGTGACCCAGAGGTCATGAGTTCAAATCATGATAACAGTCTCTCCACAAAGTAGGGATGAGACTGTGTACATCTACTCTCCCTAAATCCACTCGGTAGGAGTCTTGTACACTGTGCTGCCCTTTATAATTTTATATCATACAATATTATGATGCAATAGGTATTTTGAAATCATAATTAGAATCAAGCTAAACCTCAACATCTAAAATTTTTAATAGACACAAATTTCGGCTTAAGTCACAAACTTGAATATTGACTTGAAATCAGATCTGATAATTTCTTGTCCAAGTCCAATTTGAATGCCAAATATTCAGCTTGATGTGGCTTGATTACATTAGATTTTAAACATCGAAACCACCAATCTCAAATTAATCGCAGTTAGTCCAGCTAATCTTCCCAAGAGATACATGCATTTCTAAAACCACTAAATTGAATTTGAATTCATCTTGACAAATAACTGTTAGATAAGTCCAATATATATACACACACAAGTAACCACTCTCAATTGCACATACATAATCCACTCAAATAGATTGACAAAAATTGAATACTTGAACAGAACTCCATAACTTAAGGTTGTTCAATATGTACCTTATAATAGCTCCATTCTGTTTGGTTGTCAGATTTATAGGAAAGAGGATTATCACTACAGTATGCAAGCTTTGCTGTGGATACATACAAAACTCCCATTACCGGACCAGCTGATGTGGATAAATAACAAGCAAAGGAATTTTGAAGCTGTTCCTCTGGAACTGTATCAAATGTACGTACGAAAATTTTCTCATAGCCACCTTCTGCAAGAACCTTTGTTCCCTGGGCAATTCTTCCCATAGCAGCTTCAGCAAAACTAGGGTTCGTTTTCACTTAACATAATTGAAAGAGGCCAATTATGTTATGTTGAATATTCAATGTCATCAAGAACAATCAGGGGGAAGAAAACAAAAGAGATAGAAGTACCACTGAAACTACATTGATCACTAGAACAGAGAAAAGGGAAAAGATAATGCTCAACAGAGCCACGGGTTCTGATGATGATATGGTCACTGAGAATAGGAAATGGTGTAGGTGTAGAAGTTATACAACAGCAAAACAAACATATGAGCTTAATGTCCAGACAAAACTTAAATATTTGTTAAAAAAATGCTCTGAGGAATGTTCTTTTCGATCCCTTAAGTTATATAAGTGTTTCACTTTAGTTGTTGAGATTAAAAAATTAACGATATAGTCCCTGGTGTTACAAAGTATGGTTTACATTAGTCCCTATTTGAATCACTCCAAAGACTAATTTCAACCACATTTTGCAACTTCCAGGATCAAATCATTCATGTTTCTAATTTTAGAGAATAAAATGAAACATTCATACATCTTCAAGGACCAAAACCAACATTCTCTCATTCTTGAAGACACAAAAAAAATATCAATCTTGGGAATTTTGTAGATAATGGAAGGGAGTGGCTAATAATGGAATGAAAAAGAAAGGTGAGGAGTGGAGTGGAAGAGTGCATGTCTTACCCATGTTTGGATGTTTAACAATTTTAATGAGGGAAGGAAAGAGAAATTACACTCATTCCCCCCTTGACCCCAAATTTGGAGGGCCAAAAAGGAAGGGTTTTGAATGAGAAGGAAGGGACACATTTTCCCTTAATAGTCATTCCACTCCCTTCCCTAAAATTGCTTCCAAACAAGGGTCGCTTAAATTTAGCCATGCCACTTCCTCCATTGCCATCCTCCCAAACATACAAGACCAAAAAACTTCTAAGGGAAAAAAGCAAGTAAAGAATGAATCATATTATTTACAAGTTACGACAACCACATTTCACCCACATAAATGTGTGGCACACTTATGTCAGATTCCTTATCATGGTCAGGTCAGTTGGTCACACTTGATTCTACAGCACTCTAATAATAGTTCCTACCAAACTCTTGATAACTTCAATTGAAATTTGAAAGAACACGATAGACCAACCTCTGATATCCTACAGACATAATAATGCCTAAATCTCTTGCATGCTTTCAAATTCTCACAACAGGTCAATCAAAACCCCCAAATAATCTTCAACCTACTAGAGAATCAACCCTAGTCCAAAAAACCAGAACAACAGAACACGAATTGAAGGGGAAAAAAAAAGAAACTTACAGTGCTGCCAAGTGTTTCCCGCAAGAGTCTCAGCCTTCCGTGTAGCTTCTCCCACCTTCCTTCCCCACCTTCCAAGCACATTCCGAACAGTATCCACCTTTTCTGAAAAAAAAACAAAAATCGCATTCACACACATTACAGCGAATTCACTAAGTGTCACAGCCGCGATTTTAGAAGCAGCACACTCACCCATAACGGAGAACGAAGAAGAGGAAGAAAAGTAGGGGTTGAAACGAGATTCCGGAGGAGTCGGCACGAACGTTGATTCGGTCACCAATTCGGGGCTCCACCGCACCGATTTCTTCATGCTACCGGACGAACCGGTACGCTCCACCGATTTCTCCTGCGATGGCCTCGACTCCGATCCCGATCCCGATTCTAGTTCCGATTCCGGTACCTTCTCCGCGGCTTCGGAGTTCGGTGGATCGCTCTGATCGGGTTTTCGGTCGGGTTCCGGCGATGATTGCTCCATGACGGCCGAGCTTGGGGCTCCGATGGTGGGGCGTGTGGCGGCGCGTGGGGTTGGGGTGAGAGTGTTAGTCCTTATCGGGGGGTGGGTTTGGATTTGAACGCTTTCGTTGTGTCTTGGATCGGTAAATTGGGACTTGTCTTAAAAAAAATGTAAAAAAGAAAAAGAAAAAAGGAGTTTGGACTTCGAAAGAGGGAAGGAGTGGATTGTAATTTCGGTTTTGAGCTTTGGCCTACAAATTAACGCATTGGGTGTTGACTGCATTTTAGCGCGAAGGAGATGCATCATTTTGAAGAAAAGTGGAGGGTGTATTTGTAATTTCAGTATTATTTCATTGTGGCTCTGTAGACCTCTTGAGTGAATGGTAGTGAATAGTGATTGGACACAGTAATGTTCCGTTTTTTTTCCTTATGAAGCAATAATTTCTTAAAATATAAATTTATAAATTTATTATATGAGAGTTTCTCTTAAATTTTTTCAAGGATGGTGGTACCTTGTAAGAATTAATGGCTAAGATTAAACCACATGCAGTTTCATATGAATAAAAATATGAAAACATATATTTAAAAGGAGTGGAATTCATGATTAAATAATAAACACTCATTAATAATAAATATTGATACCCTTAAAACTATCATAGATGTCAAGAGAATATCTCTATTTTATTTTATTTTTTGTCATCTCCAAGATGATTTGTTTTGTTCAAAGATATAATTTTCTTTTTGGCCAGAAAAAAAATGTAAAATTTGAATAGCATAATTGGATATTAGATGAAGTGGCATCTAATTCTCTCTTAACAAATATCATATTTAAATAGGATTCAGATCCTCTGTCCCAAATTTTCTGTCCCTTTCTCTGTCTCTTACTCATGTGTTGACAACTGTCCCATTATTAAGAATAATTTTTCTATTTTTCAAAATCAACTTTTAATAACTACTCATAACTCACACATATAACTTTTTTATTTGTGGACATGAAATGGGACACCAAATTGAGAGAGAGGATTTTTTTCCATTTAAATATAGTTAGCAATAATGATATGAAAATTAGAATGGGCATTATTGAATCAGAAGAATAACTAGTTCAAAAGTTTATTAGTTCAACTAGCTTAATTGGGATTCAACTGTAATGTAATAAAATAGATTTATCTATGATTAATTATACACTATAAAATAAATCAAATTATTAACTAATATAGAGTAAAATAAAATTAAGTATCAGGCATGTTTGGTTAAACTTCTAAGAGAAGCATAAGTAGAAATTTATTTTATGTTTGGGTGTAATTATAAAACTATTCTTTATAATAATTAGAAGTTTTTAAGTTATTTGGATACAACGAATATAAAAGTACTTTTCTTGTAAAATTACAATTGGCTATACAAAAATTCAATTTCCTATTTAGATAAAAAAATATTTTTATGCATAACAAATACTTTCAAATAATTATAGTTGATTTATATTATTTATTTCTAATTTAAATTATTCAATTAATTGTGAAATAAAAAATTATTTTAATAAAGGTATATATATATATATAGAAAAGGAGTCTATTGTTGTTATGATTATTATTATTATGTAGATGTATGTTGCATTGATATAGTTTTTAATATGAAAAGCCAGGCGAGGATATCTTTTCACTTCAAAAATATATTAAAATATTTTTGGAAATATAAGTGACACATTTATAATGATATGTTTTCTCTCTCTTCCATTACTTTTTGAAAAATAGAAAAACTAAGGGCCTGTTGTTTGATTTCTTTGATTTTCAATTTCGATTTTGATTTTAGATTTATAAAGGAAAAATTGAAAAAAACTGAAAACTAAGCTTTCTGCTTTGCATTTTGATTTTAGTTTCGATTTTGATTTCAGTTTGTAAAGGAAAAATCGAAATCGAATTTTCGATTTTTCATTTTTTCCTTCACAAAACGTAAAACTAAAACCTGAATCGAAATCGAAAACAAACAGAAAGAAAATGCCATAAAATTTTCAGTTTTCAATTTTTTCAATTTTTCCTTCACAAATTTAGAAAACTGAAAACTGGTAACTGAAAATTGAAAATTAGAAAAAGTAAACCAACCAGATCTTAATTATTCTTTGTTTCTGATTCTTTCAAGAAGCAAAACGAATAGTATTACAAATTTTAGAAATACTTTCTTCCTTAAGAAGCATAACCAAATGCACCCATCATCATGTTAATAATATGGTGAAGATATATTGCATGCCCTCAAGCTAGTGATACATGAACTCACAATTCACAAATTGGGTGCAAGTCTCCATGCAACTTTGTGCCCTCGTTAGTAAATAAGTGCAGAGCTACTCCTCTGCCTGGACTTTGGCAGCGCAACAAATTGATGACAGTGGTGGCATTTGTCTGTGGTTTTGACGGAAAGCCAATGCATTTTTTTTAAACAAGCAAAAAAGAAAAAGAAAAAAGCCATACTATACTCTCATGGAGATACCCCACGCATCAGCAAAGAGGAGTGTAGGAAGGTTCGCAGGTGAGAATCAGATTCAAGCCGTTGCAAATTCAAGGCCCACATCGAATAAACAGCAACAATTGTTTTGTGGTTGTAACGATGTTAAAAGTGAGAAATTTTACTCTCCTTTTTTTTATGGCATTCACTTTCTCCCAAAATGTCTTTTTGGTCGAGTCACATTCCTTATAACAGCCTTGTTATGGAATCAAGTAGGCCCAATTTATCTTAGGGAACAATCGGCCTAAAGTCGGAAGCCACAGGCCCAACAATGAACCTTGATCGAGTAACACCGTAACACACTGAAGAGGAGTTTTGGAAGGGATTGAGGCCAAGGCTTAGTGGTATGATGCGTAGTTACATTCCATTAACAGGGTGTCAAAGCATGGTGCAATCGATGCAATGGATGAGCATCTGAAGCTAACTAAGCACTTAGACGATTATGACACTGTTTGAGGTAGTTAATTAGTTAGGTGTCACTGAGGAAAATAAAACTCACGCATACTAGCCGTTTCAGCTCTGATAAGCTAGTATATAAGGATGTAAACAAGGAATCTTCAATCTAATGAATCATTTTGCACGAATCTCCAATCACTCTCTTTGCCAATTTTTCTCAATTTCGGTTCATTCCCGTTCTCTTTGATGGTATCAGAGCTCTACCAATAGAGCTCTACTATGCATCGATTCTACCATGGTGAGAAACGCAAATGCGAACAATAGACTTGGATCTGGGCCAAATTAGGAGCACTAGAACCAACTCAATGGTGATTTGTCACAAAATCATATTATCTTCATCCTAATGAGAGTCTAGCTCAGGTATTCGTTTCTCCATTGCTTTCAAATTCCAATATCATATTTGGTCGCAATCTATGAAGCGCACTTTGATTGCTAAGAACAAGTTTAACTTCGTGAATGGTTCAATACTCAAGCCTAACAAATTTGATCCATTGTACGGAGTTTGGGAACATTGTAACAGCATCATTCACTCATGGATCATGCAATTTGTAGTACCTTCAATTGCAAAAAGTGTTGATGCAATTGAATTAGCTTCAGCAGTTTGGTCAAATCTGAAAGAAAAATTTTCAAGAGGAGATATGGTTAGAATTACTGAATTGATGCAAGAATTTCATAGTTTCAAGCAAGGAAATATGTCAGTTACTGATTGTCACACTGAATTGAAAGCATTTTGGGAAGAATTGGAGAATTGTCAACCAATTCCGAGTTATACTTGTCCAATGAAGTGTGTTTGTGAAGCAATGAGAAATGTACAACTTCAAAAATAGCAAGAGTATGTGATTCGATTCTTAAAAGGATTGGATGAACGATTTTCACAAATAAAAATGCAAATCCTACAAGTAGATCCATTTCCTTCCTTGAATAAGGTGTCCTCAATGGTCTTGCAACAAGAAGGCAAGTCGTTGAGCACATATCAAGATGAGTCCAAGATTTCGGTGAATGTTGTGAATAAACAACCTTATTTGAATAAACCTTATGGCAAAAGGAGAGGCACACATAAAGTGTGATCTCATTGTGGAAAAAAGGGGTACACGATGGAATCATGTTACATAAAAAATGGATTTCCACCAGATTTCAAGTTTAGAACTAAAGCTAGTACTAGCAATATGGTGAAAAATGATGACATTGCAATTGAAGATTAAGAAAATGCTCCAAAGGTTGGAACCTCACAAGGACTAGATAGAATTCTAACTCAAGAGTAGTATCAAAGTCTCATGAATCTACTTTAACAAGTTGATTTACAACCTTGGGCCATTTTCAATCAAGTTTCTGTCAATCTTATCACTCCCTCTGTCCAATATTCAAATCCCAATCCATCTGGTATAAGTTTAGCTTTATCTTGTGGATTTCTATGAAATGGTACACTTCCCACTTTAAAATTGAAACAGTTAAGATAAAGCTTCCAAATGGTACAATAGTAGTAACACATTATGTAGGCACAATTAGTTTCTCCTTAGGATTAGTACTCACCAATGTATTATATGTCCCTAAATTCGAATTCAACTTAATTTCCGTTTACAAATTAATCAAATTCTTGTATTGCCGTCTCATTTTCTCCTTATCTGGCTGTTTAATATAGGATATCCACTCACAGAAGACGACTGGTTTGGGTGAAGTGCATAGTGGGCTTTACCACTTGGTGTCTGCCAAACAAAGCTATGTGAATTCTCTCTATACCCGAAACCATGACTTTGCCAAGCAAACAATTCCATCTGAAGCTCTATGGCACTTCAAGTTAGGACACTTATCAGATAAAATATTACTTGCTCTTAGTAAACAATTTCAATATACTGATTTTCATACTTGTAAACCATATGACATTTGCCAATTTGCAAAGCAAAAGAGACTGCCTTATAACATCAATTCAAGTAGAGCCAATAAATGTTTTGAATTGTCGTATTTGCATATTTAGGGACCTTTAGTGTCACTTCCATACATGGACACAGATTTTTCCTCACTATTGTTGATGATTACAGCAGATATAGTTGGGTTTTTCCTTTAAAATCAAAATTAGAAGTCATGATTGCTATTCAAATTTTATCACAATGGTTGAAAAATAATTTGATGCAAGTGTTAAGAAAATTAGACCAACAATGGCATTGAGTTCTTAAGGTCACAATTTTATAGTTCAAAAGGCATCATCCATGAAACTAGTTGCCTTGAAAGTCCACAACAAAATGGTTGGACAGAAAGAAAACTCAACATCTTCTTAGTGTTGCGAGAGCACTTTTCTTTCAATCTAAACTACCAAAATTATTTTGGTCTTATGCAGTCCAGCATGCTGCATACATAATAAATCGTATCCCAACTCCAATTTTGGGTAATTAGTCCTTTTATGAAGTGTTCTACAATGTTGTCCCTGATTTGCAAGAATTAAAACCATTTGGTTGTATGGGCTATGCTAGCACACTTCATTCAAGAAGACAAAAGTTTGACACTCAAGCCAGTAAGTGTACATTTTTAGGTTTTAAACTAGGAATCAAAGGATTTGTCATGCTAGACATAAGCACTACAGAAATCATTATTTCTAGAAATGTTGTGTTCTTTGAACAAACTCTACTTTATAACACACAATTACCACTCCTGGCCTCACATTTCCTTGCACTCCAACCACTCCATCATACACACAATATCAATCCTCAGAACCTATAACAACAAGTACTATAGCTCCTACTTCACAGCCAGACTCCATCTACCCAACAATTCCCCATCCATTTGCCAGCCAACAACCAAAATCTAATGATTCACCTATTCAACCTCAATCTCAGTCACCCCCCTCTAGACCCAAGAAGCCACTAGCTCATTTAGCAGAGTACTAGTACAATTCCAATATCACTTCTCCAGTAGCATCTTCTGATAAAGTGGCTTATCCACTCTCCAAAGTCATCAGTTACATACACCCCTGACATCAACATAGAGCACATTCTTTTAGTGTCTCCTCACAAACTATACTAACTTCTTACAATGAAGCTGTAAAATCTAATTGTTGGGTAAAGGCTATGAAGGCTAAGATTCAAGCACTTGAAGATAATTCTACCGAAATAATTGTGGATCCTCCATCCAGAGTCACTTCTATTAGGAATAAATGGGTGTATAAGATTAAATAAAAATTGGATAGGAGTATTAAGCACTACAACGCATGATTGGTCATCAAAGGCTACAACCAAGTTAAAGGGTTATATTATTTTGACATTTTTTCCCTGGTGGCCAAAATGTCTACCATTCGCATCCTATTAGCTTTGGCATCAATCAATGGTTGGCATCTCCATCAAATGGATGTCAATAATGCCTTTCTTCATGGTGATCTTCAAGAAGATGTGTATGAAACTCCCCTCCTATTTTCCTTCCCCTGGTCCAAATAAGTTTTACAAACTCATCAAGTCCTTAAATGGACTCAAGCAAGTGTCACCAATGGTTTGAAAAGCTCTCCACTTTGCTTCTAGATGTTGGCTACTCTCTAGCTCCCTCAGATCACAGCCTCTTTACTAAGGTAAAATCATCTTCTTACAGAGCTTTTTTAGTGTACATTGATGATATTATCCTTGTAGGAAATGATCTTGATGAGTTTTCTCGAATCAAGTAAGTCCTTGACATCAAGTTCAAAATCAAAGTCCTTGGCTTGTTGAAAATTTTTCTTAGCTTGAAATTGCTCATTCTTCCAAAGGCATTTCCATTTGCTAATGATAGTGTTGTCTTGATTTATTGCTTGTTTCTAGTCTCACTAGTTCCAAACCGATGACCACACCTTTAGATTGTGCTGTTTAGTTGCAAAGCGATGAGAGGAGCCCATTCAATGATATCCCAAGGTATCGAAGGCTCATTAGACGCCTTTTATACCTCACTAGTACACAACCCAAATATTTCCTTCGCAGTGCAACAGCTCAACCAATTTATGGCCAATCCTCCCATGCAGCATCACCGAGCAACCATGTGTGTTGTTTGTCACTCAAAGGCTCCCCTGGACGAGGACTATTCTTCCCTCTATCTTTTGAGCTGTAGGTATTTGGATTTAGTGATGCCGATTAGGCCAGTTGTATGGATTCTCGAAGATGTGTATCCAGTTGTTGTTTCTTTATTGGCCATTCCCTTATAAGTTGGCGTGCAAAGAAGCAAACTGCTATATCACATTCGTCTGTTGAGGCTGAATACCATGCTTTAGCAGCTGCAATTTGTGAGCTTCAATGGATTGCTTTCCTTCTTTTGGATCTCCATGTCAACTGTCATTGCCAAGCTGCTCTCTAGTGTGAAAATCAAAGCATTCTCCACATAGTGGCTAATCCGGTCTTTCATGAAGGAGCAAAACATTTGGACATTGATTGCCATATTGTTCATGAAAAGGTTGCTGCCGGATTAATGAGGTTGCTCCCAGTTTCCACTCTGGACCAACGGGCTGCCATTCTTACTAAGGGTCTCCCTTTTAAATCCTCTGTCTCGTTTCTTCCCAAGCTTAGGCTAATTGACATTTTTCAGCCTCATGCTTGCGAGAGGGTATCAAAACTTGGTGCAATTGATGTAATGGATGAGCAACTGAAGCCAACTAAGCACTTAGATGGTCATGACACTCTTAGAGGTAGTTAGTTAGTTAGTTAGGTGTCATTGAGGAAAATTAACCTCACACATACTAACAATTTCAGCTCTAATAAAGCTAGTATATAAGGATGTAAACAAAGTCTCTTCAATCTAACGAATCATTTTGCGCGAATCTCCAATTACTCTCTCTACCATTTTCTCTCAATTTTGGTTCATTGTCTTTCTCTGAGTTCGATCTAGAGGATATGAATCCTCCCCGTTCCCCTTGAGTTTGTGAATGTGTATGACCCAAAAAAGAGGAGGTTCGAACCAAAAAGAAAAAAATGGAATTGAAGAAGAGATTATGCTATTCCGAGATCCGACAACAATTGTGCCACTAACTCCACCTCACAAGCCTATTATTGAATACTAAAGAGTTTATACTTACGTGTTGGCTGGCTTGCGGTCGCACCTGAATGACTTGCTCCTTCCATTATCTCCTATACTCGGAGAAAATAAGATTTGACACTTGACACAAACCGAACAATAGCGGGAGTAAAGTATTTGCTTGGGATGAGCAGAATAATAATATATACAGGACACATCAATACATCCATCTTTTAATTCATTAGATTTGAATACGAATTCTTTTAAAGTCATCGTTCAATAATGTGCATATTCAAATATATAATGGTCATTGTTCAAGTTCTCAAAAGAATGATAAAATGGAAATCAGAGCTTGTCGAGACCATCCGATGGGATCCTCTGAATCTTCTCAATGAAACCGAGCATAGTTTCAAGACTCCTATCATCTGCAAACAGAGAAACACCAGACCGAAATCACATATTTCACGAATTTTGGTATGCACAAAACGGCAGCAAAAACTGGTAAGAGTTACAGTGGACAAAATTATTTACTTAAGAAATGCAATGATGACGAACCAAGTCTTGGGACTGTATGCCCTTTTGGGTGATGAATCACAACAGGCTCCACAAATGCTTCCAGCAAAGCTATGCTCTCTGGCTTCATGAAATCCGTCTCTCCTTCACCACACAGCATGCACCAAGTATAGTCAGTTTGGATTTCAATTTTCACACCCCAGGCTACGGTTTGAAGGGAGAAAACTGAGTTTGAAGTTATCTTAATAAGATCGGAAAAATCACATTTAGTTGCATTTTATGTTGATTTTTATTCTCAAACTTGAGTAGAAGTAGAAAAGAAGGTTGAACCAATGCATGGTTTGTAAACCAAACACGCGTAATTTTACATGGGGGGCCAAAGTTTGGATCGATAAGAAAAATAACTCGAACAAAGAATCAACACAAGAGCCTTGTTTCTTGGAACTACCTATAAAATGGAGAGATGGGTGCCATTGGCCAAGGGATCACTTGACGGGGCGGCGAAAAGAGAAAGAATTTAGTTGAAAATAAATGGAGTCGTAGAGTTTATTTACGTTAGGCAGCTTGGAAAAACCATTTTTTTAAAAAAAAAAACAATGATCTTTAAGCAGGTTTGAGTTAGTCGGTTATGTATAGGGAAGAGGCGAATTTAATCTGTGTGCAAATGTACACCGTCAGTCATGGATGGTACCTTTAATCAACTGTGCAAATTAAATAAATAACCTTTTTCAAACATTTATTTTCTGTTTTAAGACAATTAAAATAAATGAGCAAGTTTAAATTGAAAATAAGTATATAAATTACAAATATTTACAAATAAGAGATAAGTAGAAAATTGATTTTTATTTTTATAAAGAGCGTAAAAGAAAAACAAATATTTTTGAGAGAATTTTAGTCGTTAAATTTGTACATGACTCAAATGACCAAAATATCGAGTTAACAAGCCGTCACGGATAAATTAACTCTTTATCTATAATAACAAAAGTTAAATAAAGTATTTTGACATAAAAAAAAGAATTCATAAATAAAACAAAATAGTCATAAAAAAATTAGGAAAATCATTTACAAATTAAGTGGTGGAAAGATATTTTTGAAAAGAGAATTTTAGAATATTAGTATCAATTTAAAATATTACAAAGCATAACAAGGATTATAGGCCAAGTCGTGGTCAATTAACTCTATTAAAAAGCGTTGAGCATCAAGTATCAGCAATTAAATATTCTAAAACATGAGATTAACAACCCGTCTCGGCTCAATTAACCTCCCCTTTTCTAATATATTCATCAATTAATTAAGTAGATAAATTTCAATAAAACACTCAAGTGAATACAAAATGGATAAAATCTCTCTTTTTAGACAAAATTCTAATATTAACGGGTACCTTCAAAATTAACGCATAAAGACAAACACCCAATAAATTTGAGTCAAAAAAAAAAAAATTATGATAATTGAGCTACCAAAGCAAAATTTAAAAAAACACAAACACAATTAACCTAAATAAAGCATTACAATTAAACTAAAGAACACATATACTTAGAACAATTAAACTAAAAAAAACATAAACACAAACATAAATAATTTAAGCACAACTCATAAATATATAAAAATAATTAAATTAAACAAAGTAAAGAATACACAATAAATCTCGAAAAGAAAAGAAAAAAATAAAATAAAAAATAATAATAATAATAAAAAAGAATAAACACAAATGCACAATTGATTCAAGCAAATCAACAAATAATAACAATAGTAATAATAATAACGATTAACTCATAAACACCATTATCCATTTAATTTCAACCAAACGCATAAACATATAATAATAAAACTGTACAAAACATAAATATACAAGACATGTAGCTAATTAAACACAGAAATGCAAAAATATTACAATTCATAAAATTTAATCAAAGCATTATAAACACAAAGTATAAAATAAACTTAGTTCATAAACATAAGCATAAATATAAACATACAATTAACAAAACATATACACAAAAAAATAAGACTACTCTTTTTTCTCTTTTTTAGTCCTTTTCGAATTAATAGAGACATTGACACTAAACTCACCCAAAATCAAAAGAAAAAAAAAAAATGAATAAATTATTCTTCCTTTTTGTTTTATTTTACATAAATAAATTGCCTTAAAATGATTCATTTAATTTTACTAGAATATAAAAAAGAATGACATGTCATAAAAATCTTTTTTTATATGAATCAAGATGTCAAATATTAACTTTGAATCGAATTAAATAGAATTCTTTCTTGATTCATTTAAAATCACAACTAACTTAGATTCCAATCAAACATAAATTAAAATTAAAATCGAACAATGATCGTATAAACAAATTTAAACACACAAACTTAGTTTCTAACTTAATAAAAACAATACCAACAAAATAAAATAATGATGAATATAATACATTTCCTAATTAATCTAGCACTACCACTATCTCCCACTACATATATACTATACATATATACTAACGACACCACGAAATACACGCCTTTACGTATACAACATATCCTCACGTTCCAAGAAACCCATACATGCGCTTGCACTCTTTGATTTTATTTTATTCTGTTTTGTTTGTTTTTTTAAAAAAGAAGAAATAAGCAGTACATACGTCTTGCTTTTGTATCTCTTCTTAACGTTTTCTTTTGCAAATAGCAGAGACATAAGTGATGGGAAAGGGCGAGAGAGAGTGAGAGGAGATCAGGCCGTAAGGCGAAGTAGAAAAGGAAGGAGGCGAGCCAGCAGCGGAGGAAGAAGCGGCGTTGGCTCGTCACGATCACAAGGGGCGAGAGCCGATCGATCACGCGGAGGGAAGCGGCCGTCCGATCCTGAAGGGAAAGCGGCGGCGTTAGCGGGTTGAAGATCAGAAAGTTAGTCGTGAAGGGAAGAAGGAACTTCGGTGGCGGCGATCTAATGGTCTGATCTTTGTGAAGAGAAGAAACGAGCAGCTGGTGGTGGAAGGTGGTGGCGTTGCGGTGGAGGTTGTGGTTTGGGTCAGCGGCGACCGTTGCCAAGCTGCGATGGTTTCGACTGTGTGTGGGATGATAAGCGGAGATGTTGGCCTTGACTCGGCGTCGGCCCGGGAGCAGGCGGCCGGAGGGAGAGAGCTTCGTTCGGCATAGCGACGGCGGCCTTGATCCAGGAGTTGGCAGAAGCGGTCGGAGGCCGGTGGCGTCGGTGTCGTAGAGCCGCACATGTTAGGCCTGCGACTTCAATAAGCTCCACCACTGCGGCGGCACAGGTAAGTCATTTGTCACTATCCCATAGTTTATCCGATGGAACCCGACGATGAGAAGCGAAAAAGTGAGATGAGGGCGAGGAAGAAGAAAGAGAATGTTAGGAAGCTATGGGTAGCTCTGTTTCTCTTCTTTTTCCTTTGTTTTTTGAAATATTTTACGAATAGAATTTTGGGTATGATTAACATGAAGATGATGATGATCTGATGGAGAAGGGAAAGATGGTGGTTGGTGAGTGCATTTGAAGCTTAGGTTGAGAAGGAAAGGAGGTTGAAGGTGATGGTCTTGAAGAGGGCCTTGGCCGGTGGAGCAGGAGGCGCGGCCTATGCTTTTCTTTCTTTTTTTTGTGTATATGTACCTATATCTACTTACGATTCTTCTATTTTTGATGCATTTGGATTCTTTGGAATCGTATTCTTCTTGCAAGTTTCCTCGATTTTTCGAACTTTTGATGATCTCTGTGTATATCTTTTGAAGCTTGATGATTGTTCTCCTGGATTTTTTTTTTGCTTGCAAGGATCGTTCGATGTTTTATGTCTCTCTCATCCCCAAAAACAAAGAATTCTCTGTTTATTCTTATCCCCCACCCAGAAGAGAAAATTAACATTCAAAGACACTATCATTGTGTCCGTTTTAATTTTTTTTTGCTTTTCTTGTATCTCTATGCTTCACAGGTTTGCTTTGGGTAAGGAAAAAGGAAACAGAAGACTCTCGTGACTCTTTTATCTTTGTTTTTTCCTTTTTTTTCTTTTTTTTTTTAAAAAAAAACCAAAACAAAAAAAACAAACAGCAAAGAATTTTATTTTCAAAAGAAATAATTAAAAAAAGTAGTAAAATTAAATAAAAAGATAAACTTGATGCACATTTGGATTTTATTGTTAAAAGATTGAATAAAATCAGTTGTTCACAATGGGCAATCAACTGGTTTTGAAAATGCACTGGAAGCCAGTTTAGGTACTCCAAACTTCTTTCCACCAAACTTGGCCCCTGATATCAATATCAGAAACTTGATCTTGTTTACCTTCCCAAGTGCTACGCCCTGAAAGCCATAACTCACTTCAATAACATCAAATAAAATCTAATTCAACTTTAATCTCTTTTGCCAATATAAACATTCACTCTTCCACCAAAAGAGCATTTTAGCATAGCAAGAGGGGAAAAGGGTCAACTAGTTGATCGAGGTCTAGCTAATATGTAGACAAACAGCAAGTGATGGGTTTCCTAATTAGTACCTGAGCTTGCATTCCTGGCGATGCAGCTGCTAACAATGCTCCCTGAGTGAGACTCATGATTAGCAAAAATGGGAAGAAAAAGAAGCTAACAAAAATTGAGTTGTAATCGAAACCGCACCTGAGAGAATCCCAGCAAACCATCAAAAGGTCCATTTTTCACCATGAAATCTTCAATATATGCCAAACATTCTTCGAAGTTCCTGAACTCTGAGAAATCCTGTACCCGAATAAACAACTATAGTCAGCACAATATCTTATAGGGCAAGGTAAATAATCATGATTCACTTTCACTAATTTAATATAACCTCGTTGGTTTGAAACCATTCATAATAAGGAGGATCAAAAATGCCTTCAACATCTGATTTTCCT
The DNA here is from genome assembly GCA_031216125.1 of Dalbergia cochinchinensis. Classification (NCBI taxonomy): domain Eukaryota; kingdom Viridiplantae; phylum Streptophyta; class Magnoliopsida; order Fabales; family Fabaceae; genus Dalbergia; species Dalbergia cochinchinensis. The sequence goes on from CM062377.1 coordinate 82,068,207, forward strand.
TGTGCTGGAAACTGGCCATCGAGGAATACGAGGTCCAGATTTTGTATCACAGGTTCTGGCCAACGTAGGACTAATTTCTTGAGGATTTCACCACTGGTCCTGAATCCGTGGAGGCACAGGATTCTGGGTTTTCTCTGGTTTTGATCTCCCATGTGATCCATGCTGAAACTTGCTTCCAGATTTCAACGAATGACTCTCCAATATGTGGGATTTCAGTGGTACCGAACCAATCAGCACGAGACAAATTAATGTTTTGTGCTAGAAGCAGCGTTGCTGTAAAATCTTGAATGATTCAATAATTTACCATAATTTAATCCATGTTGGTGGCGCAAGACAAATGGGCGCTTTAATTTGGACTTGCTGCCATCTCCACCGTTCGATTGAGGCACAGATCTCCAATCTCTGTTGTCGGCTGGACTGGACACATGACTCTGCAGCGAAATTAATAAAACACGTTTGAAATCATTTATTTTAGTGACGTAAGCACGTCAACCCAACCCAACAATTTGAACTGACCTAATTAAATAAGTTTGATTGGTTTGGTTGATTCGGAAAAAATTAATTAAATTCAATAATAAGTAGTGACTTTCATAAATTTCAACTCAAGTAATCTAAGTGTGCACTTGGAGGGAGTATTTTTAAAATATAAAGAAATTTAAAATATTTTAATTATTTTTTTTTTAATTTTTAAATTTTTTATTTGAATAAATAATTATATTTTTTATTTATAAAATATTTTATTTGGGTGAAATAATTATATTATCTTGATTTTAACATATATTATTTGTAAAACATAATATATTTTTTAAATAACTTTTTGTATTGATAATTAAAATTTAACTGATTATAATAAGTTCATATTTTATAAATCTTTTTAAATTTTATTCATAAAATATTTTAAATTTGAATTATAAAATTTAATTTTCATATAAATAAAATAGAATGATATATAAATATAACATCATATAATATAAACTGAGTATTAAAAAATTTAAAATGCAACAAAATGAATTAAAAATAACATTAAAAAAATCTCATAAATATAAAAAAATTATAATGGAATATAATAAAAGTGGGAGTTACCAAAATGAGAAAAATATATACTTGTGGGTGTAGGGATTTCTAAAATTCTCCCAATATAGGAGGAAATCAAAATATTCTATTTTAGATAGATAAAATCCCTCTTTAAAATCTCTTGAATTCTATGATTTTTTTTAAGTAAATATCCAAATAAGACATTTGATCATGATAAATTTTAAATCCTTCTAAAAATTACATTCCCTCCAATAATTCCTCCATCCAAATGGACACTAATAGATCCATTCATATATATTATAATATATGCTATTATTTTATATATAATATATTTATTAAATAAATCATATTTTACTTATATCTTTTGATATTAGCAAGCTATATATATATATATATAATTAATTAATAAAACTTTAGATATTTAAAGTTAGTGATTATATTAAAATAAATTGTCATTTTTATTTTCATTTTCATTAAATTAAACATAAAATAATAATAATAACTTGATTATTCAAAACAAACTAACATGATTTTAATCCGTTTGGATTTGGTGAAACAAAATTTATGATCTTGTACCAAATGGAGGCAATTAAAATTGATTAATTTGAATTTATTTTTTCCCTAGACTCGAACTACCTTGACCCGATTGCACCCTTATTATTTTTTCATGCAAATTCCCAGAAACTCAACAAAATAAAAGAAGAAGAAAAAAATTGTTTTATATCATTACTAATCAGCATGTTTGAACGTGCCTTTGCACATGCCAAAATTGTTTTTGAGTTTTGACTACTCAAACGAGATTTGTGTTTTTTTTTTAATAGATATTTGGACATTTATTTCAAATTTTTAAAAAAGTGATTCTACAATTTAAATTTTATATATAATAAAAAAATTAAAAATTATTTTTTTTTGAAGCTACTCTTTTTAGCTTTTTCAAAAAAGATAAAAATTAATTTTTTAAATCCTAATTATTTTAAAAAAATTATTGAAATACGAAAAAAGTGTTAAAAAAGTGATTTTTTTTTCCAAAAAAAAAATCTATTACAAATGCTGCCAAAATAGTTTGAATAGAATACCATGATTGATTTTGACTCTCAGCGTACAATGGTTTCAAATTGCTTTCACGTTCACCTATCATATTCACGTGGCCACGTCCACCTATCATGATTCACGTCCACCTACCACAATTCTCAAATACAAAATTTATTTAATATCTCTCTTTTTTGGATAAACTTTAATATCCCTTTTAACCTTCACGTTTTTTTTTTGTTTTATTCACAATTGCTGTTTTTGTACTTTTCATGTATCTTTGCTATTTTTCATTGTTTTCATGTTGCATAATATTTATAAATTTATTAGTCTTTTTCTTTTACATGTGTTTTTAGGTAATTTTCTTATTGTTATACCCTTTTAATAATTACACACTTAAAATCAATTAATAATAAAATATTATTATCCACTAATCAATATAATAAAAAATACAAAATTAATTTATATTTTATATTATTATATAATACAATAATATCAAATAATTAGTCAAAAAACTTTACGTTATACATATATATAGTGAATAAATAAAATGACATAAAAAAGTAAATTGAATATAAAATTGATACGCTTTTCAATAATTATACATCCAAAAGTAATTATAGTAGTTCATGTTGTTTGAACAATATTCATTTCATTGAAATCACTTTTTAAGTGAAACTATTAAACACAAATCACTTTACTTAATAATCACTTTTAACTAAAATCAATTTTAAGAAATTAATTTCTTCAAGAATTAATTTTATAAACATAAAACCAAACACACACTCAATACATTAATTTTATGGTCTACCAAATAAATAAATAAATAACCTAATTTTATGGGTTGCTAATTTCTTGTACATCCTTTTTCTTTAAATTAGATACTGTTTGAGTCTTATAAACCGAAAATAGAAAGATATAATTAGAAGATAATGTATATTTTTTTATTGAAAATACATTAAAATTTGAGTTTTAGGAATTCATGAAGGTAATTATCACTTTTATCTAAGCTTTCAGAATAATCTTGGTGATTATTACATGCAATCTCTCATTTGGAATGATGCTGCACTCTCTTAACTAAGATTTTATTATGAGAAGAGAAATACTTAAGTGCATCGAAAATAAAAGAAATCATTTGTTTTAATCTATTTATTAATTGATATATAAATTTCACAGGCTATTATTGTTTCATATTTTCTTTATATTTTTAATGCAATAACTTATGCGTTAATCAATAAATGAAGCAAAGCAAATATTTTGTCTTACTCTAAAAATACTTAAAAAAAATTTTTATGAGAAAAATATCATTAAATAATATTATTAAAAATGTTATTTGCACAACTAAAAGTGATTGAAACTAATAGTGATAGTGTGTGTCCCAATTAGTTACTATTTTTTAATGGTACAAATAACATGATTGTGATATTATTTGGACAATAATACAATCGGACATCAACTATACAATCCTACATTGGTACAAAGTCTAACATACAATACAATACACTTATCGCACTTCACTGTATGAATGTTTCGATACTCATACTGTTATATTGATATACAATATCTATACTTCATGGGTTTAGATTCCACATGAACAAATATGTGTAGGAAACTAGGTATATTGTTCAAGCAAAGTTTAATTTCACAGTAATGATAAAAGGCCAACATGAAGGACTCTGTGCGGGTTCAGGTTTTGCTGTGACCATCCCGATGGGATCCTCTGAATCTTCTCAAAGAAACCGAGCACAGTTTCAAGACTCTCATCATCTGCAAACAAAGAAGCACAAAACCAAAGCTAAGTATCATATTTCACTGTTCCTACATGCAACAAGACAAAGCGAATGCGCCCTGGCAGCAGAACCGGTATTTACATTAATTAGACAAAAAGAAATCATTAATTAAAGTAGGAGATATATTAGTCTCTGACTAACCAAGTCGGGGGACTGTATGCCCTTTTGGGTGATGAATCACAACCGGGTCCACAAATGCTTCCACCAATGCAATGCTCTCTGGCTTTATGAAATCCGTCTTCCCTTCACCGCACACAACATGGACCAACTACATATGTTAATACTGTATAGTGGTAAGGTTGAATTTCAGTTCGCACATTTCAAACCATGGTTTGGAAGATGCAAACTAGGATTCAATTTATTTCAAACTATTTTTTTTTTTTCCTCATCTTTGACCCAGACAAAACACCCAAAAGAATCAGCAGAAGAGCCTTGTTTCCTGGAACTACGTACCTATAAAGTGGGGAGACGGACAATCAATTGGTTTTGAAAATGCACTAGAAGCCAGTTTAGGCCTTGTTTCTTGAGGATTCGTATTCATTTGCAGATAGCATCCAGACTCTTCAGCCAATATTTTGGACAAAGATCTGGGCCTGACCCACATTCTTTTGTCAATTTTTTTTGGATTTTGTTCCCAGCACGTGGTCACGACTCACGTGTCAAGCGCGGACTGGGGCTGGGTTTTCGGTTCTGTCATGGGTTTCAGCCCTATCGCTCAGCCACCTTTTGGGTCAGGCCCGAATCGACGATTGAGAGAGAGTGCATAGAAGGGGTCCCCAGTTCCACCCCCAAGGGATTAGGTTCTGAGACTCATTCCCCAATGTACGTGAGTTGACAAAAAAATAAATACAAAGACCGAAAATATAAATAAAAAACAATTAGGAAAAATTCTAAAAAGCCCCTTCAACTTTGATTCTTGATCACTCTGGTCCTTTGGTCTTGTATCTTTAAAAAGTCCTTAAATTTTTTTTTATGTGTGTACATTATTATAATTTGTTAATATATATTTGTTTTTGACATGAAAAGTTTAAAAGATCTTTTAATTTTCTATTTGTATACACTTTTATCCTATTATCTTTTAATATGTTAGGTTTTCTAGTGATATTATAGAGCTTACACATATAATTTTTTATCAAAAAATAAATATTCACTGTCAAATTATATTAACATGCACATAAAAAAAATTTAAGAATTATTTTATATGTTTTTAAGATAATAAGACCAAAATACGTATGAGCTAAAGTTAAAGGAGATTTTCTGACTTTTTCCAAACAATTATGTAGATGCAGCAATTAGCACTGTTATGTGGAACGATGGTTTTGTATAACATAGCATTCAATGTTTGAAAAATAACCATAGGTTTGGAATTGAAATTTGATGACCCAATACCAATTTTCATATTTGGAGTAACATATAAAATTATAATTATAATTTTAGAACCCAGCCAACTTTATGGATTTTAAAAATAATTAAAATTGACTTTTTAATTCCTAATCTATACTCTATAGATTGTCAATTTCAAAACTTAGTGAATATCTCTCTTCTTATTAAAGCCTATATATTTCTTTATTTTTTTATTTATTTATTTTCTAATAATCATATTACAATTTTTTAGTAAACATAAACATAAATATTAAGATTTTAATTCAAATTAAAATCAAAATTCTACGTTTACAAACGGACCCTAAAAGAACAAAGATTTTGATAAAACCTCATAGACCGAAAAAAAAAGGATTAAGGCCAATGCAAGACTAAAAAAGTATTTAAAAGAATTTTAAAAAATTATATATTATAAGGGCCAAAACCACTCACATGGACGTGAGGGTTCAGGCCCATCAAAATTTGAAAATTTTCTTTCAACAATATTTAGGTATATATGTCTTGTCTCTCTTATTTTATTTAATCTGACCCATATATAAGAACAAAAACTATATGAAACCTCATCTTTTCTATATATATTATCTTTGCTGCATGACTAAAATTTTCTAGATATATCACTAATATTATATGAAAAGTAAAATTTTTAACGCATTTAACATTCGAAAAGCTCTAGCTCTAATGTCACGCCTTTAAAAAAAAGAAAAGTTACGAGTATTTTAAGAGCAATTGTTGTCAACAGTAAAAAAAAAAAAAGAATGTACAATTTAAAGATGAAATGTATGTATTTGACATTAATGATTGGAAGCATTGTTTCTGGCTTTCTGCTCAGTGTGTGAGCCTTCGAAACTTTCAACTGGAGAATTTTGTTCTGCAAGAAGGTAGAGGCTCATACTTGGCGTTGGATAATAATAATGTCTTTGTAGCTATCCCTTGAATACTTAGCACTCGTTGATTGGTCTCAAATCAAAATGATGCTATTTGTAGTGACATTTCAAGAGTATCAACTTCAATTCTTCGAAAGATGCTACACGATTCGTATTAGTAGTCGACAACAGTAACAGTGTTGATATAAGGTAACATCACTCGTCCTAAAATAATAGATTCAAAGGTGCTAATTATCTTTTTCTTCTTAATGTTTTATACGACAAGTGTAATCAATCGACAGACCAATCGCAAATTGTGTTGAGTCACGTTAATTCCCATATTGGTCAAATTCTTCCCTTCTTTATCTGATTCGCTGCACTGCTCACTGTCAGCTTCTATCCCGCTTTATTTCCAGAAACCACCAACAATTATCCAAACAATAACGTTAATTTCATGAGGGCCACTTTTACTAGACTAGTGGTGTGCCTGCATTTTCTTGGTCTTTACGCAACTTTAGGGTCTCCTTGACCATGGCCAATTGTCAATATCTCCATGTATGCTCTTAGATGAACGTAACGTTTGTCCCTCTTTTCTGACACTAATGAGCTTTCTAGTTGCATTATATCGGAAGGATCCATTCGTCCTGCGGTGCGAGACAAGTGGAGTTAACCTGTAATGGCACTTTCTACGAATCAGAAAGCAAACAAGGGGTAGTTCTTCTGCCGCCGCACCAGCGCCTTTCCTCCTTCGCCATTCGCGCCGTCCACTGCGGTGGCTCCTCTCTTCCCTTCCCTTCCAAAGCAAACAAGACTGCCCTTGAATTGGCACTTTCTACGAATCAGAAATTTAATTTGTAATTACAAAACGCCGTTTGTTGGACGGCATTTACCACTGGCACTGGTGGATTTAGGTAGATCACGACCCTATAACGGCCAAATTTGCGGTGGCAAAATATATTATATACTACTGTTGTTAGAAAAGCAGTGGCTGGTTTTGGAATTGGGGGGTCTTGGTAATTCACCTCAGTTTAAGTAGTGACCAATTAACGAGTGACAACTAGTGGGATTAGCAAAGTTTTAAGCGTATGATGGGACAAAATTATTAAGTCAAAAAATGTGTTGAATATTGATCTCTTAAACTTCCTACCCATTTTTCTTGTATGCAATTTAGGAAACACTATTCACTCCATGCCAATCTGACTTCACAAAACTATAGACAGACAACTAATGGAGACGTGCGTCGATTAGCATATTATTATTATTTTTCTTCCCCGGCGCTGGTGACCTAAGATTGGAAAACTTCGAACTACTTTTCTCTTAAGAAGCATGGAGACACTAACTTGATAGCGTGTCCATATATTGGACACATGTCAGTATTCGACACCCATATAAAATCCACACGACACGTATTAGAACGCATCCGTACGCATTCAATTAAAAAAATAATTTTTTGAACTCGGACATACACTAAATACGGTCGGACACTGCTTTAATTAATTGTGGATGCGACTTGGACACTCCTCAAACACGTTTGAGTTGATTTTTTTTCCTCAAATTTTGATACAAACATAAGCCTAAAATCAACCCTAGTTATTTAGTTGGATCTATGCTGTTGAGTGGTTTTATTTTGAAAATTCTTCAATTGATCACAAAAAGAAGACTTAATTAGATAAAAAAAATTATACAAACACAACAAAAAGAAATTCAGGCAAAAAAGTACACAAAAAAATAAAAAAATTATATATATACATGCCGTGTCCGTGTCCTGTAATTTTTTGAGTTTGATGTGTTTTCATGTCTGTATTTATGTTTTGTCTCGTGTTCGTATCAATGTTTATGCTTCATAGTTTTTCTCCCATTTAATGCGGACAAACTCAGGACAATGGACTTTTGTGGAATGACTCTTGTTAGACGATCGAAAGTTTACTTGCCAGCTCCTCTAAGGCTTTATTTGGTTTGGATTTTCAATTTTCATTTTTAGTTCTCTAATTTTTCAGATTTTGTGAAGGAAATACTGAGTATTGGAAATGAAAATTGAAAACTGAAATTTATAATTTTTAAAATTTTCAGTATTTTTTTCATAAAATCTAAAAAATTGAAAAATAAAAACTGAAAATTCAAATCAAATAGGCCCTAAAATGTTTTATGCATCATCAAAAATGAAAGAAAAACAGAAATTAAACTTGACCACTGCTTTAGAAAACGATTGTATCTTTGAGAAAATAGTTTATTTTATGCCAAGTACTATTTTAACTTTAAAAACAATTATTACATAAACTAGTTGATATTTGAATGAATTTGTCAATCAAAATAAATTTTGAATTTGAAGGAACACAGATAAATATAATTTCTTTTATGAAATATTTTACTGCTGAAATGATCGTTTAGGGGTTAATCCTGTAGCTTTTCATAATGTTTAATATTTTCATTAGTATGAAAATACATATTTTTTATCTGGAATTATTTTTTGTTTTTAATAACCAACCTACGTTTTAAATTGACCACTAGGGCTCGTATTAGTTGTATCCGTTGGGAAAATTTGTCTACAACGATCGGAATCGATGTAGTACAAACCACAAAGTCAAAAAAAAAAAAAGAGAACATGCTGTAGTACAACGCACTTGTGGCTGTGGAAAATAAAATCAATATTTCACACGCAATGGTTTTCTTAATTCCTCTCTTTTTACAATGCCCCTTACTTAACCAAGCGAGATCGAACATTCGGCATCTTATAAGCAAGCAATAAGATAATTCCACAAAAAGAAAATGCGGGTGTTTTCAAGTTAAGATGAAAATTCATGATAATTATTCATCCAAACTGGCTATTGATAAGGAGAGCTAACTGTGTGTGTGCTTTCTTCTTTTTTTGTCTTGCTATATACCGGAAAAAAAGAAACTTGCTAAACCTGCCTCTTACTTTCCACATGTTTTAGAAGCAAATCGGACAAACAAAACGAATTGCATAGGCACAAGTAAACTTATATTATTAGTGTCTTCAATAATTGCCAGCTTTTGCCAGCTCCTAGTTCATCATTGAAGTTTTTAAAAAATACAACAGTGTAGACTTTCCTCATTACAATCCAAAAAAGACAATGGGGTACATTGGATTTCCCCATTTTGCCACATGGCTGGCCTCAACGGTTTCGCACCACGTGTTTCGGAGAAGTTTTTGAACAATCATAAAGCATTAGACTATACTTAATAGTAATAGAGAAGCAGCTTCGATTAATAGTAAAACTCATATTTTTATCTAAAACATAAATCTATTATATTCGATAAAGCTCCATGGCCATACAAATATTTCCCCATCTATATATTGTTAAATAATAGGGTCCCTCTAGCTCCAGCTGCGCATAGCTCCTCTAAATCACTCCTCGGTCATCATGTCCACAACATACTGTAGCATTAGCAAGACAAGAAAACATGCACCATAGTTCTTCCCTTTTCATTTGAGAAAATAAAATAAAATGGAAGAGTTGAAAGATCAACATGCTAGTTGTTTTCCATTCGCAACGGTATATTATTTCTTTCTCTCTCCCCAATTATCAACTTTATACCTTCAAAATATTAACGATGAATGAAAGGCTAACGTATACAGTTTGTCAATCGGAAGTGGGAAGCCACCCGAATGAAATGACAAGAGACTAACAAAAAATTTTAAAAGAGGACTTTTCATCTGCTGGGGGAGGGGGGGGGGGGTAGTAACTCAAGTAAGTAATCATAATTTATCATTTATTATTTATAATAATAAGTCTGATGTTACAAGTTTAATTTCTACTATTTTATATTTAGATCCTAAAATTCCTTATCTATAATAAAAAGAGAAACGGTATTATCAGACAGGACTCGGGAGTTGTCTTAACAGGCATGTATGAGGGGCCCGGGTTGTTGAGTGTTGACCTGCTCCGTGACCGTTCATGACTGAACGAACGAATCCGACGGATGGATAGGGTGCGGTCCACGCGTGAGGCCTAGAAAAATGGCTGGCGCGTGAGGGTATTCTGGTAAAACCGCATAACGACGCTAACGAGAGTTGTTGGGGTGAAAAAGGTTACCGCGGAGTAGGATTAGGAAAGTGGCTGGAAGATCACCGTACACCGAGGTGGCGGGAGACAGCGATAGCTCACTGACCCTCTGAACCGACACATGTCCCTGAGGGTATTTAGGTAATCTCTATTAACCAACATGGACAAGATGACAAACTAAGTACATTCAACAGAAGTACAGTGCCCAATGCAAAATCCCAAATCTGGACACGGCCTCCACAGGTGCCAGCTAATAATTTGGTATAATCCCACTACCATTAGAATTTGTCCCCGTCCACAAAGAAAATTCAAAAAGAAATTTTGAAAAAAAAATGTCATCCTGTGTTGACCTATTAGGTCATTAGCCACACACATCACACCGCCCTCAGTATGCACCCCTTACTAATAATAATAACAATAATCATAAATATTGCATCATATTTTTTCACCTTTATTATTTAATTATAGAGTTTAATTTTCACTTTCAATATACTAATAGTATAAAAATATCATATTAATAAATATAATTATTTTATATTTATTATTTAAAAAATTATATAAATAAATAGATTTAACTTAATGAGTCATTGTACCAAAAATTAAACACATTGAAATATATCAATAACGTGAATTTTTTTTATCTTATCATCTAGTCATAGATTATCATATCAATAAAATACTTTTAATTCTTATCTGATATATTATTTTAAAAGTCATACATATACATATGATATAATTTAAGTGTATGAAAGTGTAAATTGTGTATCAAAATGAAATAACTAATTATATAACTTGACACAATTCAGTTTTTATACTTTTTAATACTTGAAAGAAAAAGGGTGAAAAACAGAAGTCACCAACTTTTATTTTGTGCCTGTATAATAATGGGGTTGGGTACATGTACAACTGTGCAGGCAGCAAAAGCATATGGTAGTGCTGCCCTTGCACCTTACATAAATCGTATACGCGCATATGTGACCAATTCCATTAATTTAAGGCATTGGAGTTGGAGGAATCTTAGCCATTATTGACACATTAAGCGCTGTCCTTCTAGACCTTTGTAGCACCCCCACCCCCTCTCTCTCAGTATTCCCAATCTCGCCTCCTTTTATATATATATTCTCTGCCCCTTTTCATTCCACCACAACTCGCTCCTCACTTTCCATCCCACTCCATCTCTCCTTTCCAACACAACACAAAACAAAACAGTTCATCAGTTTCCTCTCACAAAAAAAATTAAAAAGAAAATGGGTTCCTGTGCAGTACAAGTGTTGCTGATCTTGGGGCTCTTGGCGACATCATGCATAGCACAAGCCCCTGGAGCTGCACCCTCACAGCCACCAACAACAACCCCACCACCACCACCCAAGACAGCACCGGCACCAGCACCCAAGGCACCAGCACCTGCACCAAAAGCAGCAACACCCCCACCCGCACCCGCACCCGCACCAAAAGCAGCAACACCCCCACCCCCACCCGCAGCTCCAACACCACCCCCAGCATCTTCTCCAGCACCCTCCACTGCCCCACCATCTGAGTCACCTGCACCTGGCACTTCCACCTCACCACCCTCACAAAGCCCATCATCAGGCCCAGGCTCAGCTGGTGGCCCATCCCCACAAGAGCCACCGGCCGCTGAGACACCATCCGCTGCATTCTCAGTCAGCAAGGTCGCCATTGCTGGCACTGCTCTTGCTGGCACCTTCTTCGCCATGGTCTTGGCTTAGACATGTAATAATAATGGAAAGATATGATGGGATTCTTTCTTGGGATTCGTCCATGTGGAGGCTCTCTGGCCCTTGATGTTCTTTTTTCGTGGAGCGGACGGGATCTATTTGATTTATTCTCTGGTCTTGTTGATGAGTAGCGTTTTTCTTTTTCTTTTTTCGTTTTCTTTTTTCATTTTGCTCTCAATTTATATTTTTGCGTTGATGTGTTTGTTCATTCTATATTTTGGAGGGGTGATCTTGATGATGATTATTTGGTGATTCATTGTTTTGGTGTTCACACGTGTATGTAGATGACCTTGATGATGATGATGATTTCGGTGTACATCTTAATAATTCAAATAAAATAGTTTGTCATTCTTTTTACTTGCGATTTGCGTGGAAATCTTATTCCCTTTTCATGTGTATTGAAGATACAAAATTTCCTATCCCCTGTGATTGGAGATCTCTTACTATGGAGTAAGATTCTGTTTCTTTTTTCATTGTGTTGGGACTTTTTAATGAGTCCTTTCGTTGGAAATATGGATATTCAGCCAAAATTTGTCGGTAGATATTGGTAATTAGGCAAGTCAATGCAATTACTAATGGCTTGACAAGTATGCGAAGGTTTTTTGGTCTATTCATGCTGACCATCAGTTAGGGAGCCAAAGAGATTCGATAAAAAATCTCCCAACATTTTGTTACAAATATTGTGGTTAACAGCCAATAAACAGCGTGTCAAATTATGAATGACATATGTAGCTAACTGTTAATGGCGATATTTCTCGGGAGAGATACAATTCTGACATTTAAGATGTGATTCTTGACGATTATATTGTGCATTTATAGTATTAAAGGTAGTAAGTCCTGAGTTTACGTTCAAGATGCATAAGAAAGAGCTTTTAACTAGAAAGGTTTCCTTAAAAATTAAGTAAAATTAGACTTATATGCTTAGTATTTCAATATCAATCGTGTAAATGCGACAATCAAATTTTGCTCATATTATTCTTCACATGGATCGGAATTGACATTTTCATGAGATCATTCTACATCGTTAGTTATTTTTTATCAAGCATTGTTAAGTAATATATCTTAAAACTCTGAAAGACTTCACCTTTTGGCATCATATAAGAAAGGAGGCATTTCCTCATCACATGTGATCAAGCCATAAAACCGAGTGAAAATTTCTTTACAATAATCATTTAAATCAAAAGCGAGAACAACTCTAGGATTATCCTATTCAATGTCCCCTACTCCGAGTGTGTCTGCTTTTGCAATTTGAGCTATGTTTATGTGTCATGTGAATTATAGGTGACTAAGCCATAAAGATCTATACATTTTCATAAATCTTAATTTGTTTGGATATCCAGCACAGAACAGCTACATCTACCTCTATGATATAGACTGGTATTAAATTAGGTAATTTGCTAATTAATTTTGGAATGCTATCATCCTTTTCATGTGACGATGGGATAGGGCTTATTTTTCTACAGTGATCGGCTTCTTTCTCAAGGAGAGAACGTGGTTTCCTCGTCTTCTATGCACAAAGACTGGGATTAGTTTAATTCAACCTAATCAATTCCATAGGAAATTGACATGCCAAGATCAATTTTTATAGATTATTATATGAAAGTGGCAATCACGTCCTAGCCAGTAGCCAAATAGATGCTTCCAACAAGAATTTGTATTATTGCAAGCAAGTTGGATCTGATTAGCTATTGGTTAACCTGCTAACTCATGACTTCACCAGTGGGTTAGATCAATGTGGTTAGCGTATAATTTTCAAATGGTTAATGATTAAGTTGTCGCTTATCTCGTGTCCGTCGGTCCATACGCGTATAAAATTATTACTTTCTTTTCCCATCGTGCATATATATTATTTCATCGGCTTTTCAACCAGCCTCACATGCGTATACGACGCTTCCCAAGAAAATCTAATTACAATGCATATAAACGTTACCGATATCTTTAGTTTAAGTTTCTAGTTTCTAGTTTTTAATTTTAATTTTTTAGTTTTCAGAATTTTATGAAGAAAATACTGAAAATTGAAAATAAAAATTAAAAATTAAAATTTATAGTTTTCAGAATTTTCAGTATTTCTTTTATAAAATCTAAAAAATTGAAAAAACTAAAAATAAAAACTGGAAAATAGAAACTCAAACCAAATAGATCCTAATGCATTAGTTTTCATAACAATTGACTATATATTTTGGTTTTCCAAAATATTTATCGTCAAACGCAGTGAGTAACTCTTTGCGTATTGTAGGCTTATTTAAAAAGGTAAAACTCACCACAAGTTTTAAAAATATTTCATTCACAAGACGGGTATCGAACGCTTGACAATAGTCAACTATATTACATAAGCTAAAGGTATAAAATAGGAATTTTTTTTTTTGCAAAAAAAATTAGGGTAAGAGGATGAAGTCACTTCACTTTAAGGTAGTAATACTTACAGGTGAATCTCAACGTTTATGAAACAACTCATACATTTGATAAATCTCTTAAGTATGAATAGAAAACTTCTATTCTCAAATTGTGTCTCCCTTCTATCCCCTAGTCATTTATTGACACGTGATAAATAAGTATTATATATCTGGTAATTTATAAATTTTTAGATTCACATGTCAATAAATGATTGACAGAGAATCTGACACCATTTGGGGATAGAAGATTTCTATTCCTTATGTATTCAGATCTTCTTTCCTCTTTTTTTTTTTTTTAAGGTGGAGTTTGCTTATCTATATATAAATGAAAAAAATAACACATTTGAAAAATGAAGTTGGAGAGAAAAAGAAGAGTTTAGCATTGAAATTTAAGCTAGAAAAAGAATATGCTGACTCTAGTAACAACAGAAAAGGTAGTACTTGCTCTCACTTAAAACCAAAGGAATTGATTACCTAGAAACCTTCAATCCTATTGTAAAAACGACCACCCTAAGGGTTCTCTTATCCCTTGCAGCAACCAAAGGATGTCATTTGCAATAGCTTGATGTGAATATAGCCTTCTTACATGGTGACTTAGTTGAAGAAGTTTACATGAGACTTCCACCAGGGCTTGCTAGCAGTGAGAAAGGACTTGTTTGCAAGCTAGAGAAGTCACTTTATGGACTTAAGCAAGCAAGTCGGCAATGAAATGCTGAACTTACCTCTATTTTACTTAGCTCGTTTACTATCATCCTTGTCTATGTTGATGACCTAGTTTTATTAGGCAACAACCTTGCTAAAATTCAACACATGAAGGAACTCTTAGATGACAAATTCAAATCAAGGATTTGGGGAATGTGAAATTTTTCCTTAGAATGGAAGTAGCTCTATCTAACAAGTGGATTGCTCCCTATCAAAGGAAGTACACCCTTGATCTACTTTTAGACTATAGTATGCTTGGTTCTAAACTGATTTCTACTCCAATGGATTATCATCTGAAATAGTCTAAATCTCCAAGTTCTCCACTACCAGATTCTTCAAGTTATAGAAAGTTAATTGACAGATTATTATACCTTTCTCACACCAGGCCTGATATAACCTATGGAGTAGGACGATTGAGTAAGTTTTTGGATTGTCCTACTGACATTCATCAACATGCAGCATCAGAGTTGTTCATTATCTCAAAAGCTCTCCAATTTTTAATCTTTTCTTATCAGCAGTACTCGATTTAACTCTGACTGGCTTCTCAAATTCTGATTGGGGTGCTTGCTATGACACACGCAAATCAATCTCTGCATATTGCCTCTTTTTGGGGTCCTCTCTCATATTATGGAAGAGCAATAAGCAACAAATTATGGTCCGATCATCAACTGAAGTTGAATACAGGTCTTTAGCTTTAGCAACCTATGAGGTGTAGTGGCTTGTGTATCTTCTCAAGGATTTTGGGTTTGTGTTAGATAAACCTGTTGTTATGTTTTGTGACAATCAGTCAGCAGCAATTCATATAGCTAGCAATCCTATTTTTCATGAATGGACGAAACATAGAGAGATCGATTGCCATGTTGTCAAAGACAAAGTCCAAGAGGGTATCATTCTCTTACTTCCCATCTCAACCACCCAACAAGTAGCAAACATCTTGACCAAGCCTCTTGCACCTGGCCAATTCTCTCAGTTTGCACAGGAGTGGGGGGGTTACCCCATAATGGAGTTGGTTAATGACTTAACTAATCTCAGATTCAGTTAGTAGTGTTAGTTTTTCAGATAAGATTAGTTTCAGAGTTAGTTTACAAGTTTGTTATTTTGCCACTTGTAGTCATCACCTACCTACAGGTTGTATATAAGAAAATCATGTAATCATTCTAAGTCAATTGATTCGTTATCTCGCATTGAGTTCTATGCACAGAAGCTCTTCTCTATAGTTTTTTCTTTGTTTTTGTTTCTAGCACTCGATCTTTATACCATTTTTACAAAATTCGAGTAATTTGAACCTTTTTTTGCCTTCTTTTCATTACTTTTTTCTTGTCCAAAGTAAAGATGTAAAAGTTACTTTATGTAAACTCTTTACAATGTCCATCGACTGGAAATTAAGAATCACTCTTTGATTAATTTAATTATCCTGGATTTATATTCGGCGTAATAAAGAGAATGAATGTTTCTGTCAAATTCAAGTTACTTTTCCTTTTCTTTTTCAAAAGATGATGGTTCCCTCCAACTTTAATAGGGAGTGGTCACAGATAAAATAGAGATTCATGCCAGTTCAATGCTTTAACATATGCATTATTCCCGGTACCGTAAGACCACTTACATGTATATAATGAATGGCAAAATTAACATTCTGAAAGTGAAAAAAACACAATTGCACAATTGACACCGGGGTGGGACGAGGTTTGCACAATTGCAAAACTAACTCTTAACATCTCGAATTCTCAACGTGGAAGCAAATATCATTCTGTAGCCATTTACATGTGTTTCAATAAAAAAAAAAAGGGTTTACATATGATTTGATATTGAGCATATTATTATTTTATCTAACATGTGTCTTCTTTGTTGACCAGGGAAATATATTCCATTATTAAGCATCTAACAATTCAAAAATCTTAATTCTTAACAACGTTTGTCCCGAGGAAGTCAAATATCAACGGTGCCACAACCAAGATGAACCTTTTGTTTACTGAGGTTGGTGGGCTTTATTTCGTCGTAATGGAAACCATGATTTGGGTTTTTTATAATGTTGATTAATAGTAACCTGACCAGAGGACTGGAACCTGGGAAGCTGCTACTAGGCATTTGTTCAGTGAAACTTTGTGTGAAGGAAAAAAAAATCAGAGAATTATTTACATTTTTATTTTCATTTATTGTGTTTTTTCATTCAGATTTTTATGAAGAAAATAGTGAATATAAAAATTAGGAAACATGATTATATAGTTTTTACTGTTTTTATTATTCTCTTCATAAAATCCTCAAAATAAGAGAGTCATGAAATAAAAACACAGACCTAATAGATGTTGGGGTCTGTTTGGTTTCTGTTTTTATTTCCTATACTTAGTTTGGTTCATATTTTTCAATATTTTACAAAAGAAATAGTGAAAAAAATAGAAAATCAAAATCAAATAAAGGTAACAAGTATTTCGATTTTTTTCCGGTTAAACCAATGATGACAAAGTTGAAAGAGAAAAACTGTAAATTGATGAAAAGTGTTGTATTTTGATAAGCATTTTGTGTATTTCTTTTCTCATCGATCCTAGGCTTTTTCTGTGTTGGTCATGATCGATCCTATTTCAGATTACTACCAAATATTATATTCAATTCTGTTTTTTCAAGAATCCCACCCAATCTTTCTTATTTTTCTGGTCGAACACACCCAATCTTTGGAAGTAGTGCTACAGTGCTTGCCCTTTTTTCTTCTTTGCTAAAGGGGCCGAAGCCCAGTTCTTTTTTATTAGCTTGTTTTGGGCAGACAGGGCTAGAGGCCCAGAGAGAAGAACAGAAAGACAATAACTAGTCCAAAAAGACCAAAATTAAATTCAACGGGTCCGGGCAAGGATACAACTGTACTATCCGGCATTAAGCAGGAGGATAACTTTTGACCGAAAAATAGTCTACTGTGATGAATTTAAGAGATAATTCGACAACATTATTGGGTTTTTAATGTCTAAGCCAACCCCATGGAGCTAGCAATTGATGGAATTGTGCAATATTCCATATAATCTTAGCTAACAACAATGGGGAATTATTTCTGGGAATATATGTGGGGATCACCACATTCGGATTCCCATCTCAGGAGAAATTTTCCCTGCAAAGACCAGGATGAGGATTTTGGCCACACCTCGTGGAGATTTCCGTCCTAAGGGTATTTAATAATTTTGTGTTGATACTATAATATGTTAAAAAAATTGTGTTTTAGAATTGATTCAAAATTTGAGGGTTTTGTTCTATAAATATATGAAACCTAAATTTTATATATAATTAAAAAAGCTAAAAAAATTGATTTTTTTCAGAACTACTTTTTTTAGCTTTTAAAAAAACTAAACACTATATTTGTTGTGTGGAAAAAGCTATTTTAAGCCAAAATAAAGCCCATCCAAACTCACCCTAGATTTGAGGGTTTAGTGTTTTAGTATAGATTATAATGTTGCAATACTAGATAGAGTCTAAATTGTTTGTATAATTTTTTATTTTTAAAATATTTTTTACCTATTGGTGGATCCCCACAGGGGGATGGGGATTGGAGAATGGGAGAGAAGTTTACTCTGCCGTGGAGAACGAGGATGAAGATGGAAAATTTTTTGGAAGCATGGTGCAGGGATGGGGATTAATCTCTGCCCTTTCCTCGATCAATTGTCATCTCTACTAATCTTATGTTTTTGTAACGTACATTAAATTCATGGACTTGATCACAAAATTTTATTCACTGCAGGGATTTAAATACAATTTTTGAAACTATAGAGATTTAATTTTGAAACCTTAAATTAAAGTTAACAATATGTTACTTATATAAATTTAACGTAAATAACTAATAAGGCAGTTATTAATGTGTACTTGGATTATCTATGAGAATAAAATCATTTCAACAAGCAGTTATAAATATAATTGATACTTTGATAATTGGTTATTTAAATATTAATGTTATGTTCAAATGTATTAACCTAAAGGTAATTTTAAAGCAGTGCCTTTTTACCTGAGTTACTCTTACAATTTTCTTGAAAAATTGGGGGATAACGAGCTCCTTGCCACTATTAAGATCTGCCAGTGCGACTATGACTGTTGCGAAAAATCAGACCACACAAACTGACGATGAGATGAGCTCCGTAGGCACCGGAATACAGCTAAGTCTTCTTCCATTATTACTTGATCGGTGATAGAAATGAATGTGAATAAAATTATTTTGGTCTAGAATTAAAAAAAAAAATCAATAATGAAACTAAACAGGCTCTTATCACTTCTGGCAAACACTAGATAATTTATCAGCATAACACAACAAGAGAGCAGTTGGTAAATATCATTATCACGAGTAATTGAGTGAGGAATATGTGAGCGGAGTTAAATAACACATCGACACCTAAAATCATGTTGCTTGATAAGAAGAGGTCAGTGCGCTGCCGGGGACTTCCGACAGAAGTTCGGGGTCCATTCCATCCTATCCAAGTCACCCACCAGTCAACAAGGCATTTTAATAGTTTATTGGACAATTTCATTTTCTTCCTATGCTTATTGGCAATTCCATATTAATATAGCCGTCATTTGAGCTACGCCCTCTTGACAAAGTGATTACCTTGACGTCTATGCTCAGTGATTACCATTCGACTATCCGACCTTGCTAGCATCATGCGCGATGCTTGGTTAAAAGGCGCAAGTCTAAATACGCAAGATAAATACATCTAATTCTTACACACATTTGTTTTGGTTGAACATATTCCAAATTATTTATTGTTTATAGGAAGGATAGTTTGCATGACATAAAAGCAATAGTGATATTTGTACCACAAAAAATGAGTGCTTTATTAGGACACCAATAAAACACCCACGTCACTATGTTACCATTGGATGATAGAACATTTTTAATGTAACAAGTATATTTCGCCCACTTGGCCCAAATGATAGAGTGAAGCATGGGATTAAAAGAAAAATCAAATCTGAAAATGGGGTAAGGTGATTGTGGTATGTCTCATATTCCTCTTATGGTTATTATACCCTAGAGTTAGTTGTTTACTTCTTTAATTGTTTAGTTAGTCAATTGAATATATAAATAAGGTATTATTCTTATTGTAAAAGAAGTTAGAAGTTTGATAAATAAAATGTTTCCATTTCTTTCTTTGGAGTTGAAGGTTAATTCGAAAATCCTATATTAGCGCTTTCACTGAGGGCAAGGTTGATTTTAAAGGGGAGGATATTGTTATGCCCCATAATTAGTTGTTTACCCCTTTAGTTGGTTAATTGGGTCTATAAATAGAATATTGTTCTTATTGTAAAAGAAGTTAGAAGTTTAATGAATAAAACGTTTCCATTTATCTCTTAGTTTCTTTCTTAGGAGTTGAAGGTTAACTTGAAAGCCCCACAATCCTTTTCTTATTACCTCTGGTGTCCAAGCCCATCCTAGAGTTAAGATCGTGGCTTTTATCATCATCACTCTCTTGGAGTTGGACGATTACTTACTTCATTAGTTTCACATTCCCTTAGGTAATGTTTGTTTACTGTCTCCAAGACAGAAATACAGAGACACTAGAGATAGAAACTTGTTTGGTGGTGGAGGTAGCAACAGTGGACAGATAGAAAAATATAAAATTTCTGTACCTCCAAAATGTGGGGACAGTGGAGACAGGATATGGAGATAGAAATTTAATATTTTTGTCTTCCAATAATACTCCTATATATATTTATTAATTTTGTCTTTGTCTCCACTGTTCCTGTATTTCTGTCTCACGATAGTAAACTAATGCTATCTTGCTGTTTTAGCTCAGAAATGTTGGACTCCATTTACTGTTCTATTGCTTTTGTCATCTTCTCTTGCTTTGAAAACTTGTAAACACTACTGTTCCAGTACTTTGTGAAATATTATCTGAGGTAATCTCTTTGTAATCCATTTTCTTTGTTTCATGGTATAAATAACATTGTTGATATCAAAGATTCAAACCTCATAAATTTTAAACTTTTGTACAGAGATAAACGAAAAAAAAACAAAGAACTAAGTGCACTGGAGTGTATCTTAGTTTCCCACAAGCATCATCCTACAAGAAGTAATTTTATTTGAGGCATTTGAGATCTTATAGTAGACATAGCTCATCCGATACTAACTACTTCATACCCAGGACTCTCAAAACAAACGCTTAAGCAAAAAGAGTATTTGTTACTCCAACTAATCAGTTATTGGTAAATGCTGAATTCCATTTGATTCATTGGTTACTTTTACCCAATTGTTTAAAGGAAAAAAAGCAATTTACCCCCTTAAACTTTTGCTCATGTGCAATTTAGACCCTGACTTTCTAAAATGTGCAATACGACCCCCTATGGTTTTCACGCAGTGCAAGAAGCCCCCTCCGTTAATTTTCCAACCATTTGCACCGTTAAATTTACATGTACCAGTCACATGACTATAACTTGGACAAAAATACCCTCCAACTTCAATCAAATTTTCCAAACTCAACCAAACACTAAACCACTCACCCTTCTGCTCTCTTTCACCCATTTTCACAGACACAAAAATCTCTTTCACACATTCACAACAAAAGAAAAAATTCCTTTGATACTATTTTATGAAACCAAAAACCCAACCATAGTTTACAGAATTATAATCAAAACCACATTAAAAACATCATTGCAAGCCAAAATCAGAGAAAGAAAACTCAATCATACAAGATTCACAGTTAATACCACTCTCAATCACCAATTTAAATCCAAAACTCATTCTCAACCAAACTCAACAGCAAAAAAATAAAAAAGAAGAAGCTGAAACAAAATAAAGAGCCTGGGACTTCATCGCCATTGCGGCAGGCCATCGGTGCCACCTCCACCTTCTATGGACCGTCTCTCCACCGCGGGATCAACCTCCAACCAGCACCCACAGTACCTCGGGAATAGCCACGAAGTCACCACCATCGCGCACCTGGGGACAGCATCGCCATTCCTGCCTCGCGCCACCGTTTGCGTATCTGCTGGGAGACCTGCTCTGAATCGCGGCTCTGTGGGTCTTCTTCTTCCCCTTTTTGGGTTGCGAGCCTTCGTGGTCTTCATCTAGATCTTAGTGTCATGAGCCTTCACAGGTAAAGGGAAAGGGAAAGGGTTTCAGAATACCAAGAGGGGAGGGGAGGAACAAACTCAGGGAGTAGTTTAGTGTTGGTTTCAGTTTGAAAATTTTGATTGAAGTTGAAGGGTATTTTTGTCAAGTAATGGTCATATGACCGGCACATGTAAATTTAACAGTACAAATGGATGGAAAATTAACAGAGGGGTCATCTTGCACTGCGTAGAAACCATAAAGGGTCGTATTGCACGTTTTAGAAAGTCAGAATCTAAATTGCACATAAGTAAAAGTTTAGGAGGTAAATAGCTTTTTTCCCTTGTTTAAATTAGATCATGGTAAATAAAAAATTGAAATTAAAAAATTATTTTCTCCTCCTAGAATTTTTCTTCTATACTTTATTTTTTCATTCAAAGAAGAGAAATTTTAGATATTTTAAAATCAATGGTATTCATACAACATTTTAATAACCCAAATGACATATGAATACTGAATTATTGACTTATAATTTTGTCATCGGGACCCACGATAAACATGAAAAAGACAATATGAGAAATAAGGCTAAATGATTAGCAAATATATAATACTAATATTTCAAACTCTTATAAGCAAGAATTTTTAGGGGTTGAAATGAGAATGACTTAGGGCCCATAGTTTTTAAGAAGCTAATCATTAATTATTTTTTAAAAAATCAAACTTCAATTATGACATATTATTAGAATATCATCAACAATCATTAGTATTCAATAGCGAAATTGTAACACCGATCCATTCTAAAGATATTACTAGAAATTTAGATGTCAAATACAATATGTAACATTATGCTAGTTAAGTACAAATAAAATTTTCTAACAAGAGCACTTAACTATAATGTTCACGAATCAAAATATCATATAACACATAATGAACTTGAAACACATTATTTACAACTTCAAATACTCATAGAATTTGAGAGTGACTGTCTTCCTCTCCAGCTTTTTGACCAATTTGAAACCATCAGAAAATGGGAATGAAAATTGAAAATAATTCTCAATAGGGAATAAATATCTCTAAAGCATTTTGAAATATGGTGGTTCCAGCCACATCAACACGGAAAGTACACATGACCACATCTCTTTATACTAATGTAATCAGATATCATAGCATAAATAGAATGTACTAGATAAAGCATGTCATACAAAACTTATTAAGATTATCATCTTTTTGCATTAATCTTTTACTTTTCCCCATCTGCTTGTCCCACACTTAGTCAAAGGCCTTCTCTTAGGGAATTATTATTCTCTAGTGTTACTCTTTAACATTGTGATGACAAAGCGAGACGTTTACACCACGCTAACCAAGACAGGTAACATAAAAGGACATTTCATCTCTTGTCCCTCTGCCTTCTTGTGGTTAGCGATAAAGTTTTAAATATATATTTTTTATTATTCTCTTGCATAGTTGCATAAATTCAAAATATGAGATGCAAAATCTTTAAGTAATAAATAGAAATAGAACGAAAATAACTAAGAGCCAAATGAGTATTTGAATATTATATATAAATAAATTCTTCAAAATAGCTAAGAAGTTAATCATCTCGTACATCGTAGGGGTCAAACTACTAGTTTACTAAATAGGAAATGGTAAATTCTCCTCAATTTAGATTAATTGAACTAATTACAGCAATACATATTGAGTATTAAATCCTTCAAAAAAGTAGTTTTTATAATTATGTTAATTATTAAAAGACAATGATGTAGATCTTAAACAAATTTTGGAAATCTCGATATTATTAAAATTGACTTTCATTTTTTATTATTTTATTTCTATTTTGAGTAATTATGAGACTTAATACAGTTGTTATCTAGAAATTTATATTTTTGGTAATATTTATATTTTATTTGAATATTATTAATCCTTAGTTATGTATTGATAGATTTCATTTTTTTTCAAACACTTTTTTTTTATCATAATCACACTGTATAACTGTAGACACGGGTATGGATAAATATCAAAATATATACTTGTGTATTAAAATGAAAGAGTATGATGTATATTTATACAAGAAAAATATTTCGAAGTAAAAATTGTTTATATTTAGTGTTAAATAACATAAAAATTAAGAAGTTGTTTAGATTTTGTTTCTTTTTCTTTATTTTAACATATTTTTTATTTTTCAGAGTTTTATTAAAAAAATTTATATTTCTTATTTTTGTTATTTTATGTATAAAATTATTAAAAGAATGCAAAAAAAAGACAAATAAAAAAGAAATGAAAGGAGCCCTTAATTCACGGCATGTCGAGTTGTCGACAAGGACAAAGATAGGTGAAGAAGCAAAACAAAAATACGATGAGGTAAGCAGTGACTCTATAAGGGGATGCCCCACGGCCCATGGGCGAACACTGCAGCATTGATGAAGAAAGAGAACAGAAGCGAAGCCGACACCTCTGACCCACGTCAATAATATTCGTGCGTCTTCAAATGGAAAAGGAAGGCCAACTCCCTGTCTATGCTCTCTGTGCCACGCAACACACGCTCGTCTACAAAGCAAAACCATCACCTTAAATCACATATGGAGAATATGAACCACACCTCATCTCTGCTCTCGAAAAATACTCGAAACACTATATCTTACAACACATGGTCTTGACCTCACCGGTACGGATCAATTAAAAGTGCTTTTTCTCAAGTAGCTAATAACTACCAGCTCTATTTAAAAAGCGTACGATTTGTGAGTTGTGAACCTTTCCCCTCTCTTCTTATTCGTTTTTCTTTCTTTCTTTCTTTTATTCCAGTTCACTTTTGGGTGTAAGGCCAGGTCCATAATAACTCGCTAGCTAGCTAGCTAGGGGACCCAGAAACTATGACTAGCAACGAGGGTTCAGCGTTTGGGGAAGCAAAGGTTCCGCTGTTGGAGAACCAGGGACCTTCAAGTGATGGAGGAGAACAGCACGATCATCATCAGCTAGAGCTGTCTCGAAGGGTTTGGATCGAATCAAAGAAGCTGTGGCACATAGTGGGACCCGCGATCTTCAGCCGTATCACTTCCTACATGATTTTGGTCATCACTCAAGCCTTTGCAGGTCACCTTGGCGACCTTGAGCTCGCTGCTTTCTCCATTGCCAACAATGTTATCATCGGCTTCGACTTTGGCCTCTTGGTAGACAGCACTATATATTACACTATTACTACAGTACCCTTTACACTATGCTCTTCAAAATGAAACTAACTTTAAACAACTCAAATGCTTAGGAGCTGAAATTTTGAAAAATTAAAAATTATTCTCAGCAAAAGCAAACACTCCTAAAGGTGCCTATAGTTTTGAATAGATTTTATAATTTTCAGCTTTTATAAAATTTAAAATACAAAAAATAGAAAATAAATATTATTTTCTAAAATCAAATACATCATGAATCTTCTAAATTGTTGTGCTTAATTTTTGTCGATTCAAAATTTCTTTTACAGTTATTGAATACTTGTTGAATATTTTGGTTGAGATTAATAACAAGGATTTTTAAGTTGATCATTAGGAAAAATGAAAAATATTAGATAATAAGCATTTCAAATGAATAATTAGCATTGTTTCAGTTGGGTATGGCAAGTGCGTTGGAAACACTGTGCGGGCAAGCCTTTGGTGCAAAGAAGCACTACATGTTAGGTGTTTACATGCAGCGTTCGTGGATTGTTCTCTTCATATGCTGTGTTCTGCTTTTGCCTCTCTACATCTTTGCCACACCCGTGTTAAGGCTGCTGGGGCAGCCAGAGGAGCTAGCTGTTCTGGCAGGGGAGGTGGCGCTGTGGATGATACCGGTTCACTTCAGCTTCGCGTTACAGTTCCCTCTTCAGAGGTTCCTGCAGAGCCAGCTCAAGACCGGGGTTATTGCTTGGGTGTCCCTTGCGGCACTCCTTGCTCATGTCCTTGTCAGTTGGTTCTTTGTGTTCCAGCTCAAGTTTGGGATTGTTGGCACCACTGCCACCATCAATTTCTCTTGGTGGGTATTGACGTTGGGGCTTATGGGGTATAGCGTTTCTGGTGGTTGTCCTCGCACCTGGACTGGTTTCTCTATTGAAGCTTTCTCTGGCCTTTGGGAGTTTGTTAAACTCTCTGCAGCTTCTGGAGTCATGCTTTGGTACTTGCTTTTTCTCCTTTTCTTTTGATAGATTCTTGGATAGCATAGATCTAAGTATGAAATTTACGATATGGTACTTCTATATAATTTATTTGGGCTGAGAATGCAAGTACCAGAGGGATGTTATTTGTATATAGAGTATGTCGATAAATAACATAACTCTTATTAATGGTGGAGCTTTTAGGTTAATTAGTGGGAAATTGAGAAATTACATCGATAAGTGATAGTGATATTATTTGTTGAAAATTTGTTTATAAATAAGTAAAAAAAAAAATCACATATATGAGTGAAGAAATCAAGAGGACAACATTTTCACTTATTATTATCATATTCACTTCATTCACTATTAATCAATCTGAAATTTTCATTATTAATATATGCATTATCCCTTGTCAGCTTATGTCAATCAAATCCAAAAAAAAAAAAAGAGTACAAATATCACTTTTTAAGAGATGTACAGTACTGGGGTTAGGTGTGTACTAAGTTGTATGTTTCCCCTATGTTTACTTTTCTGCTTAAAAGAAAAGTTACGTATGCTGTGTCAACACATTCTCTTAATGGTTTTTTCTTTTTCTTTCTCTTTTTTTGGCATTTACAGCTTGGAGAATTGGTATTATAGGATTCTCATATTGATGACTGGGAATCTACAGAATGCAGAGATTGCCGTGGATGCTTTGTCCATATGGTACTTAATCATCATATACATGCTTTGTTCCAATCCAGAATTTTGTCATTTTTTCTTTTTTATTTTGGCGCTGATCGATTTTGTGTTTTTAATTTGTTTGACAGTATGACCATAAACGGTTTGGAAATGATGATTCCTCTGGCATTCTTTGCTGCAACAGGGTAACACAACTTGTCTTTTACCTTCTGCTCTGTTTTTGGTTGTGTTTACTTTTTGTTATCATAAGTCATAAAAAGAGGCCAGAACCTAACATGGATGGTGGCAGGGAGCTCAGCTAATTTATCACGTAATGACAAATATTATATATTAATAATAATTAAGCATCTTAAATTGTTTAAATACCTTTCAATTCTTATCTTATATGTAATAATAAATAATTGATAGGATATAAAGGGAAAATGATGTGAAAACAATTGATTTTCATCTATCAAACACATAGCTTGGATCAAAACATTATGATGAGATGAGAACAAACCGCATACTGTTGCACTTTTCATTGGGTGGATTAACATGACACATAACACTGGCTAAATTGCGATGGTGATTGAGACATTTGGACAATAGTAAGAGGTGAAACTAAAACACATCCTCAAATGCTGACTTTTCTGCTATATCCGACATTCACCACGAAAACAATATAAATAAATAATTAAGAAAACATATATTTATCGTGGCAATAGAAAGCATTCGGTTCAGGCCTATTCAAATCAAAATTGTGCATTATTCGGTATTCAATATCATTGGTGTTGTTACTGTTTGTCGCGGAGCTTAATTAAGATGGGGATTTTTTTTCTTTTTTGGGGTCTGGAATTAAGATAGGAATGGTTATCAATCAATATGCAGGTCTTTGATTGGTGGTACATACGTGATCCAACAGAAATTCTTTCGTTTGTGTTCCTGAGTTTTTTAATTCTCCCTTCTAGTCTTAAGGATTAATTATTTGACACGATTCTAGCCGAGACAGGGACGTACAGCCTCTATACAATGTCTTGATTGTGACAATCAATTGCTACGGCATCATATGTACAGTGAATCTAAGATTATGAAATCATACGGAAGACTAGGAACACAAGTGTTTGGTCAGCAAACGTTGTTACGTTTAAACCACGCCCTTGTTTTTCGCATTAAATTTTCTACTAACAACTTGATTCATTATTTCCATTAGGTACTACTACTAGTAGAGTCATTAACATAGCCAAAACTTAAGAAAAAGACGAACTCAATTTCTTAGAATGCTTTTCCTCTTTTATTCCCCCCAAATCATCCGAGGAGAATAGTCTATTTATAATTTGTATAAGGGTTGATCGTTGGAACTCCAGTTGCGCTTTTAATACCCCAGGACGTGAAGAGGAGGGGTCATGTATTGGACCTTTAACAAAAAAAGAAAAAAGAACTAATTAATGATAAAAATTAATAAATGATAAAATGATGCGACGGCGGTCATTTTTTTGGTTATTCTTTTTTTGTGTGTGATTATATCATGAATTTAGGGTGCTGTGGGGTGATAGACTGAAGAGAGAGGGGGAATCCCCTTAATATTATTTTGTGTGGGCTCGAGTTGTACGTGAGTTATACATAGCCATACTTGTTTCCGTACATTTCATACAACATTTTTCATACATCTTTCAAGTTTCTAATAGTAATTGTTTAAACAGATTATGGGGGGTCATTAAATCCTATAACATACATTGTTATCACATGATTAAGAAAAAAGAAAATACCACTTTCTTTCAACTCATGTAGCTTTGAGAAATTATATGTAGAAATTCAAATAATGACAATATTGTAATCAAGTTATTGTGCATTCAATCTGCAGAGTGAGGGTTGCAAACGAGCTTGGAGCTGGGAATGGAAAAGGAGCCAAGTTTGCTACTATAGTATCTGTGATGACATCGATTATAATAGGACTCTTCTTCTGGACGCTGATTTTGATATTGCACGACAAATTTGGCTACATATTCTCTACTAGCAAACCCGTCCTTGATGAAGTAAACAAGCTCTCTCTTCTGCTAGCCTTCACCATTCTGCTCAACAGTGTTCAGCCAGTTCTTTCAGGTATCGCCTTACCCTTCACCTTCCAGTTTTCAAATTGCGGAATGTTATTTGGATGGGTTATCAAAAGTGATAGCAATGTTCTCCTGAAAAGTGAAAGGGACAAATTTTAGCCGGATAAATAACAATATATAGCTGACATAATTTTTTGAAAAAATCATATGATTTTATGTCTTGATTATTTATGTAAGATTTGATGGTTAAGATTTATTCAATAATTTATCATTTCTCTTAATCGCTATGTGAACATAAATACATAGAGAAAGGTACACCGTATCCATTATCTTTATACTTTCCTCTTTTTATGTATGTCCTGTCTTCTTTTTTTTCTTTTTTCTTGATGTCCAAATATCCTTCCTCTTTCAAATATTTGAGGAGGCATGTATACTCAACTATATTTTGTATGTGTTTTCCTCATGGATATGATAATTTGAACAGGTGTGGCTGTGGGATCAGGGTGGCAATCATATGTTGCATACATAAATTTGGGTTGCTACTATCTTATTGGGGTGCCTCTTGGGGTTTTGATGGGCTGGGTCTTCAATCAAGGAGTTATGGTATGTTTACTCTCTCTCCTTCATCATTTTTCTGAAAATTTGTTCAATTATTCCCGAGAATGTGAATCTCATATGCATTAAGATATAATTGTCTCATAAATTGCTAATGGAAATCGAACAATCAGGGAATTTGGGCGGGGATGATTTTTGGTGGAACAGCAACTCAGACATTGATATTAGGCTGGATAACCATTCGGTGCGACTGGGACAGAGAGGTAACCAAGCTCGCTACTCATGCAATGCTATTTTTTTTTCTTGGCTTTTGGTTGATTCTGACTTTGGATAATGTAATCTTATTTTATCTATATTTATATTTTGTTGGTTGACAATTGCAGGCTGAGAGAGCCAGATTGCATTTAACAAAGTGGGATGATAAAAAACAAGAACTGAACTAGCGCTTCTTCAAGGTAGAATGAATGTGCTCATCACTTCTTCGAAGGGCTCTTCCTAGTCTCAATGCCAAAAGAATTGGCATATTTGTATCAATGAATGGTATCGACAACAGAATTATGATATATTCATTCTTGAAATAATAATTAAATGAAGATTTTTTCTTTAATTCTATGGGTATTAATCCCGTTCTTATTTTCAATAGTTGTGATTAAATTTTATTTTTTTATATTTTAATAAATTGAGTTAATGAAACATTTGATACAATCTTATCCAATAATAACTATAAAATACTAATACCCTTAAGTTTTATAAGGATGTTTAGGAGATGTAGAAAATGTTCTCTTCACTGTTTTTAGCGGTAGCCCTGTACTCTTTTTCTTTGTTTTTTCTGTAGGAAGGAGATTTGAACTCAGGGTGCGGATTATTGGAAGCAAAGAATTAGGTGTTTTTCAGTGTGGAACATAGAAATTTTGCTACGAAAGCCCAGCAATGAAATTCATGGGCGGGCTATTTTGTTCACAATTTTTCTCTTACAACAATTTCTTTGGCTCTCTCTGTGGCCCATCCCATCCCAACTTTTAGTTGACGTGTCCTTTGGTGTTTCTCCTGTCTCTTTGCAAGATTCCTGGGCTTCCTTATTATCTCGACGATCATTGTTATTTTTACTTATATTTTATCCTTATTTTATGGGATACTGTATTGACATATTTATATCTACTATTGAATTAGATATGGAGCTCACTTAATTTGAGCTTCACATTTCATCTAATAATAAATGTGTATGTATTGACATAGTGTCCCATAAAGTGAGTCAAAATAACATTTCTCTGTCTTGATTTGCACCTTGAAATCGTCGACCAAAAAACACATGTAAGTCCAATATTACAGAATTTTCACGAAGTAGTGTAGTCATTAGATATTTCTTTCGAGGAAAATGTTGTTAGGTGCAAAAAAAGGATCGTACTAATACCATACTAGACGAATGAGGTGGACTCTTCCCCCTCAAATTACCTATCCATGAACTTGCAATGCAATTGCATATTAGCACGTAGATTTCGTATCCTTTCGCACAAAATTTGTATTTAAGAAATAGAAAAGGAAAACATAAAGTATTTTACAGAAGTCAAAGAGACTCATTTGTAATTATTTCACTCAAATAATTTTATACAATTTTTTTTCTCGCAATATCGCTGGATGAAATTTTGCCAGAAGACCATTTGATACAATCCTCTTTCCTTCGGCTTTCCATTCCCCAAGTGTCATTTCAGATCAAATTTGGGGAAATTCTTAGATACATCTAAAATATTACATGAATATACTTCATATTTATTAATAAAATGATATTTTAGTTCTGATTCGCTTTTAACATTTACTTTTGATTGAAATTTCACTTTGATATTGTACATAAAATATATTCATGCAGAGCTCTAAATGCACTTAAAAATTTTTTATTGACCTTACTTTTAACATTCCCTTCATCTTTTTATTTTTCCCTTTTCTTCCTTCCCAGCACCACCACCAATTGCCGCCCATTGCCACCTCCTCCTCGTACCTCCACCATGGTCATGATATGACTTCAATGAGTGTACCAAGTTATACAAGTAATAAAGTGATGAGAAGAGCATGGTTTCCACATGAGTTGACTAAACCAGCAATTGCCACTTTCCTAACTCATACTATTCAGACTTGCTAAACCAAGAGAATAATATAAACAAAGTAAAAAAACCAGATAAAATAAAAATATGGAAAATATGGGAGATCACAAAGGAAAGAACATTAAAGATCGTACTTTATATAGTTGTTCATATGATGAATAAGCTCTTAATTAGATAAATATCTAATCCATCAACGGATAAAGACAGATTCTTTCTGTTGGCGCCACCTTTAGTTATGGTTAGATATGCTTGGAAGAGAATGAATAATCAAATTTGAGAGGTAGAGGCCCCTTATAGGCTAAAAGCTTTTATTTGGCTAGTTCTAAGTGATGCTCTTCTTATCTACCTATTTGTCACGCATAAGACTTTGTTGAGGTTTCTTAGAGCATCTCCATTGGTAACAAAACAGCATCCCTGTCTTACAGCAATAGTAGCAGAAAAGGGACCCGTGCATTGGAGGTGATTTGAAGGGGGTGCAGCTTTGTTGACGAGGAGAGAACATCTCTTTGAGCAGGGAAGAAAATACTCTAATACAAGTGCACCATGTGTCATTTTTTACAGTATTTTTTGCCAAAAAAATAAAATTGAAATATCAGTATTGTAAAAGTTGCATGAAAGAGCTGTTGCAGTTTGATGACTGTTTCATTGCAACGGTAAATTTTTTTACTCTATAAATATCATTCATTCTCACTTCTATTTTCCTAACTCTATTACAATACTTCCCAAATTTTTCCCACATAAATTATACTCTTCTTGTTTTGCAAAATAAAATTATTGCCATCTTTTATTTTGCAAAAAATGGATCTAACTCAATTCAATTTTTTTTCTCAATTACTTGCAAAATTTCAATTTCCCTCAAAATCTAAATATCCAAAATTCTCAATCTTTAAACCCTTAAAATCCAAATCATAATTTTCAAATTTCAAATTTCTTCCAAAATCAACAAACCCCCCAACACCTTCAAATTTTCAATTTCATTTTTTTCCCATATACTCAAAGTTCACAAACACCTCAACATCCATTCCTTACTACATTTAACCTATCGTTGGGATTTATTAGTACATCATTTTTCCTATTTCAAACCCAAAGTGGTGTTCATCCTTTGAGATTAGCCGTTGTTGGTGGATCAAATAACCTATCCCCTCAAACCCCGATAAATTCGACTCCAAGTTCACGACATTCGGAGTTTGCCATCCAAGGTGGGCTAGATGATATCGACCTCAATGATGACAAATTTGAAGATTGTAAGGAAGAAAGTAGTCATTGGCTATGGGAAGAGGATGAACTACAGATTAGTGCATGGTTAAATGCCTCAATGGATTCTTTAGTCGGTATCAACTAAAAAAGTGATACATTTTGGAATCAGATCCATGCATATTGCCTCGAAGCAACCCCAACATGAAAAGAGGGGTTGGTGGGATCAAGAAATGATGGCATAAGATCAACTAGCCGGTTTAAGTATTTGGTGTTTGTCACGATCAAGCATCCCGAAGTGTAAGGAGTGGTTCAAATAGTGACGATATAATGGAGTTGGCTCGTCAACTCTATTTCAAAAGGTCTGAGAGGAAATTCACTCTTGAACGACACTAGAACATGCTCTGGGGGGAACAAAAATTGA
The DNA here is from genome assembly GCA_031216125.1 of Dalbergia cochinchinensis. Taxonomy (NCBI): domain Eukaryota; kingdom Viridiplantae; phylum Streptophyta; class Magnoliopsida; order Fabales; family Fabaceae; genus Dalbergia; species Dalbergia cochinchinensis. The sequence continues at coordinate 82,101,263 of CM062377.1, forward strand.
GAACCCAATCAACATGGAGTGGGGGTTCCAAGAGAACAAAAATAGGCGCTTCTGGAGCATACTCATCCTCATCAAATCCAAAAATACTAGTGGGCGAAGATATTAATGTGGAGTTTCCAGTTCGTCTACAAGGAACCAAAAGTTCCAAAAGGAAAGGAAAGAGGAAATCGAAGGAGCCCAATGACATAGATAAAAAATTAATGTGCTTAAAACTGTTACTGTTAGGAGACTATCCCTCATAGAGAGACATGTGATACTAAGGAAATGGAGTTAGCTAACAGGGAAAAGGATAGGGAGTTCTAGCGTGAGATGATGACAATCAAGGAAAATGAGCTAATGGATAAAGAAAGGGAAAAGAGACATGGAAATATTTTATAAAGATACATCTATAATGATTGAGAAACAATGATCTATTCATGACAAGCTTGTGGAGAAAATTATGGCAAAGTATTTTTGGTTAAGTGTTAATTGTATTAGTAGGGTCAATGTTTATTTCAAATTATGCAATGATCTTAATCATGTTTTATGTTTTTAATTTGTTATGGTTGTGGTAATGTGTTGTATTTTATAATGATAGTTTTATCATTTAATTTTAAAAATCATTCAAGATTATAGAAATGTAGTCGTTACAAAACTAGCCATTTCAAAACTAGTTGTTGCAAAACTTTACTCTGTACAAGAGGTTTATCTAAATGAATGTCCAATTTCATGATAAACAAAAACAATGATAGCTAAAGGTAGGCTTGGTGGAATATATATAGCAATTCCATAATGGTCATCAAATATAGTTGTTAGTAATATAATATTTCAATTATGTACTGTTGTTAGTCATATTTTATTTTTATGCATTGTTGTTATTAATCATGTAATATTTTTTAAATATATTGAAGGCTTGTTTTGGTTTCAATAATGTTTGTTTGAATTTTCCACATTTCAATTTTTTTAAAAAATTACACAATATTTATTTGGAACTTAATTTACAAAAAATTTACTTAAAATTTAAAATATTTAAAAAAATTTAATCAATTTTTTTAAAATTAGAAATAAAATTGTATAATACAAGATATTAAAATAAATTATTTCATAATAATATTAATTTTTCTTTTTTAAATTAAAAAACCCATGTGGGACTCAAATGAAGACTAAAGTTGATTTCTATAGTTGGAGAGGAGAGGACCGGTACGAGTCCCTATTTACTTTTTTATAACACATTAATGATAAATCTTTGATGGGCCTAAAAAAGAGATCAAATTGAATCCGTACCCTTTTAGGGATGACCAAAGTCCATGTGAGGCAGGGATTCCTGGAGACTGCCACTGGGACCCTGCGATGCGAATTTTTCAGCCAACAATAGCCGCCCACCTCCATTAATCCTTCAAACCAAATAAAAATAATTTCATTCTATTCCTTTTTCGGATTTTGATGTATTTCTTTGGCCCATTTTTCCAATTAGATCGATTTGAAAGGCAAAACCATGCACACGGATAAAACGAATTATTATTTATTTATTTATTTATTTTTACATGAACTAAATCTTTTTAGTCATTTTTTACGAAACTTTTTTGTGTGACTTCGCATTTTTCAAAAGAGAGGGATAGTTTTAATTTATTTTCACTAAAAATGAAAGGAGATAGGATCCTCCACCACAAAGAAAAATGGTATATTTCAATCTAAATTCATTTGTTTTTACGTAAAGTCGCTTTTAACATCCACATAGAAATAGAAAGACAATACAATCAATGAACATTAAATATCATATTGCAAAAGTTAAAATATAAAATTTTAATTTGGATATTCTATTGATATAATTAATTTTTTTTTACATGATCATTTAGCTTTGTCCTATTGCATCAATAAAAACGTTTGGCTTTTATCATTTTATCTGAAAATATCACAAATATCATAACATATAATAATAATAATAATAATAATAATAGTGAACCTTGCAACTGAAAAAAATAGTAAATAAAAGGATAAATTACAATAAATTGTTCTGAAATCAATTAATATTACACATAACTCATATGATTTGCAAAAGAATACTCTAACTCCTCTTGAGATTCAAGTGATATTGCACTCAATATCCTTATATTTTGTAAAAAAAATGAGACTAATCACTCTTCCAAAACATGACATTAAATGCTCTTGTGCAAGTTCAATGTAGGCATAACAAATCACTACATATCATGTATAATATTACCCAACTTTAAAAGAAGTGAGTGTGATTTATTCTAAATAAAAGAATTGCGAATTCAAACTTGCCGTCCACCGAGAATTTGACGCATGTAAACTGAAAAATTATTACTCATCGTTGTACAATTTATTCATATTGGAGTTTTGTTACCTTTTTTTGTTATAGGATAATAGGAAGAATTTGTTCGCGACTCACTTTTGCTATTTCTTTTTGGATAAAAAGAATAAGGCAAAGTGTGAATTATATTCACATCTTTAACAATTTTTGATCACACCTTTAACAATCTACACATGATGATTTGAAAAGCACGACCGAATAACCTGCTTAATTTAGAAGAAAAATATATGTGAAGAAAAGAAAATAGAAAGTAATACTCTGCTTAATTAAATAGCGCAAGGATTACTATGGCGCATACTTTTTATAATAAACATTTGTGACTATAGTAATAATTAATAACTATTTGACAACTTATTAAATTACAGTTAGATTATTCCTTCGTTTTTATTGATGCAAGTTAGATTATTGTTTTTTTTATGCAATTTAGATTATTGCTTTTATATTAAACATTTATGACTATGGTAATATTTTTTTTTTCGATAATTGGAGATAAAACACTATCCAATCAACATATAGGCTAGGGAGGATTGACAGGAGAACAAACAAAGTTTCAAAAGCCACCTAAAAATAATCAAACCACCATAACAGAGACCACCTATAAGCCAATGTGAAACCAAACCCATTGGTGCCCCATTAAAAATATCTATGCAAATTATTAGACAACTTGTTAATGACTATTGGTAATAGTTGATGACTATTAGACAACTTATTAAATTACAGTTAGATTATTTTTTCGGAATCTTTCTTTTATATAATGACGTATGACGTTTAACATACGACTATTGACGAGTACAAATTACCCATTCCTTCATTATTATTAACCCACATCTAAGTTGATTTAAAATCAACTTTACTATTTTAACACCTATCATTTTTAAATATTCAAATATTCTATTAATAAAATATATAAGTTACACCACTTATTTTTTCTCTCAACTTATTCTTTTTCCATCACTATTTTCACATTCACATTAGTCCAGATGGGTGGATGATGAAATAACATTACCCATTTAAAATTATTTTAATATAAAGTTTGCAAACTATTCATTATAGATTGTTTTTTACTCATCTCTTAGACATTTTCTCCTTTGCACAACTCACCCTCTTTTCTAGGTGATATCTGTGCAATAAAAGCTTCTGAATATTAGTGTCTTTGTGCATGGAACGTTATCCTTGAACATTTTTAATTATATTAAAAAAGTTTCTGTGTATGAAATATCAGCAACTGGGTTATTGCTCCGAAGAATTTTTTTTTATTTATTAATGGTGTTTCCCAGTTTTTCTTATATTATTTAAAGGAAAATTAAATATGTACGTTTCAAGATTCTATCATATTTGCTTTTACCTTTGTTTAGAAAAGGACACATAAATAAATAAGGTAATTATTAATAAAATAACCATGTAATCGGAATTGCCAATAATGCACACCATATCAAAATTTGAATGGGCCTAGAACAGAAGGATGCATATTATTAACTGGCATATTTACGGTTATGAATCGCAAAGAAGTTTTCAAGTACAGTGCTTGGCAGTGTGTTCAGAAGAAGAGTGCTCGGTGTACTAGAGGTTTTCAAATTTCAACAAAATTGGAGAACGTACATATATTGAAGGGAGACACCATATTGTTACAGGTAAAGTATCCTCTAACTACTTTGATGTACTGATGTTCCCCTTAATTGATACTCCCACTGAAATATGTTACAAGCTAAGTTCTGTAGTAAAATTAGGTCAAAGCTGTTAGTATAGCGACCTACGTACAAAATCAAATAAAATGGTCTCTTAATTATCACCATGACAATTCATTTTGCCATGTATGAGTATGTTTAAATGATTAGAGATGAGAGGTAGAAAGTTAAACAAGAATTATAATTTTTTTATTATCAAGAATTTTAAATTTAAATCGCGATATTGTTTCCTGATAATATAACAATAAAATCATTCCACCAAATCAAATCGGTTTATATACTCGCTTTGGTTTCCTTTTTTAGACTCAACTCAAGTTTCGATTTTAGTTTTTGGATCTCATAAAATTTGGAGTTAAATTTGGCTCATTTATTTGTAATTTGGGTTAATAGTACTCTATGAACTCTATCCCTTTGTTTTAAGTAGATTGGTTTCGTTAATATAAACCTCGTACTCATTAAGTGTCATTCTGTTAGGTCTAAACGAATTTGGATACGCTTTTTCTCAGTACAAATGGTTTATGCTCAGAATGTATTTGGGATAAGAGTGAAAATAGCGGAGATTTTTTTTTTATTTTCATAAAATTTTCTCTATCCTGTTTTTAACCCATATCAAGTACATCCTTATTGTAAAATATGTGGTTGATGCTTATATTCGAAAATTTTCACAACAAACTCTCCAACATCGCATAGATTAACCGAAACGACATATCATATGAGGGAAAGAAAAAAAAGATAAAGTCAAAACGACAAAAGAACGATACTAATTGAATGACATAATTACATAAGGTAATAATTTTTTTCTTTAATTGAAGAATTATCAATTCCAAATCTTAGTTTTAATGGTGAATATCCACTATCATTTCAAAGACGATGTAGACAAGTCAATTACACTAGAAATCTTACGTAATTTTAAATTATTGCATTCATTCTAATAAAAGTATAACTCATGAATTTCATAAGTATTTAATTTTGATACATTATTTGTATAAGCTTTTGTACCTTATTTATTCAATTATATTCTATCATGTCATTAAAAGTGCTTAACTCCTGTTATAGCTATTTTATATTCATAAAAGTAATCGAATTAAATTTAAAATATTTAGTCAAGCTTAATTGTTAAGAATTTTTTTTAGATGTCATAAGTTTCTTTCAAAATTTTGTGTGTGTATGTAGTCAAATTTAATTGTTAAGATTTCTTTTAATGTCATAAGTTTTATTCCATATTTTGTGTGTGGTTTTCCAAATTTTGTGTATAATAATTAATCCTATTTTGTGGGTGTAAGCTTTTCCCAGATTTAATGTTAACTAATTAACATTGTATTATAGTTAATCCTATTTTGTGTGGCATATTTAAGTTTTTTCCAAATTTTGTGTTGACTGATTAACATTGTATGATAATTAATTATATTATTTATGTGTGTGTGAGTATGTTAAGAGTTTTTTTTTCCTTTATGTCAAAGTTTATTTTCTATCCAAATTTTGCGTTTGACTGATTAACATTGTATTATAATTAATCTTATTTTATATTCATAGAAGTAATTGAGCTAAATTTAAAACGTGTGTTTGAGCTTTTTCCAAATCGTGTATGCAAGAGTTATATGAAAGAGAAATGATATTTTGATACTCAAAAAGTGAGTGTCTAAATCACATCTAAAGGTTATAAAGTGATTTTTTGGGTGTCAAAATAGCATTATATTATATGAAATGATAGTTTAAAAACTTCAAAATTAAACCCCTTAACTATATATATATAATTTTTTTTTTCTCTATTGACCGTGTGCATTCTTGTTGCCAATAAATCGATCTCTTAGACATGTCTAAAATGCGAAGGGATGAGGCTTCAGCATTAGGAGAAGCAAAGGTTCCATTGTTGGAAAATCACATTGATGGGCAAGAAAAGGGACGTAATAATTTGGTGGAAAGGCTTTGGACTGAATCCGAGAAGCTTTGGCGCATAGCTGGGCCTGCAATCGTCAACCGTGTCGCCAATTATACTATGTTTGTGATCACTCAAGCCTTTGTTGGCCACCTTGGCGACCTTGAGTTGGCTGCTATTTCCATTGCCATGGATGTCATTCTGGGGCTCGACTTTGGCATCATGGTATGGCTAGTATATATACTAATTTCATAATCTATTTCCCTTTAAAGTTCAAATCTTTTCTTTGGCTTCAAAATGCAAGAGTCAGCTTAATTTGTAATGTTTAATTAATATGGTTTCTATTTCATCAGTTGGGTATGTCAAGCGCCTTAGAAACATTATGTGGGCAAGCATTTGGTGCCAAGAAGTACTACATGCTAGGTGTCTACATGCAGCGTTCATGGATCATTCTTTTCGTGACCAGCTTGTTGCTTTTGCCTTTGTATCTGTTTGCCTCACCTATCTTGAAGTTCTTTGGACAGCCTCCGGAGATAGCTGAGGTGATATCCGTGTGCATGATACCGATTCACTTCATCTATGCATTCTATTTCCCTCTGCACTTCTTCTTGCGGAGCCAGCTCAAGAATAGGGTCATTGCTCTGGTGTCATTTGTGGCTTTGTTGGTGCATGTGTTTCTTAGCTGGCTGGCTGCGTACAAGTTTCAGCTTGGACTGGTTGCCATTGTTGCCTTCTGGAAATGTCTCTTGGTTTGTTTTGGTGTTGCGATATCTTGGTTTTGCTGTTTGGGGTGATTGCCACTTGACATGGACTGGTTTCTCCATTGAAGCATTCTCTGGCCTTTGGGAGTTCACCCAACTATCTGCTGCGTCTGGGGTCATGCTCTGGTACTTTTTTTCGTTTCTTTCCTTCTTTTTCCAATCTCTTGGAGCAAATTTGTCTGTATGTTTGAATATCTCGAGTTAGGTGAGGCAGAATTGAATGATGGAACAGAATAAAATGAAATAGAACGAGTGTTCTGTTCTATTGTTTGGATATCAGGTAATGGAATGGGGAGGAGTTTCTGTTTCATTGTGTGGAAATGCAACACAGAAAGATAGAACGGTAAAATTTTCAAGTTATATGCTTTCAACTTAACAGGATTTTGCCTACATTGAAGATTAAAAAAGATAAGGATATTGGATGAAATAGAATCGACTAGAATGAGTTTCACTTAATTCTATCATTTTGTAGTATTTTAAAATATCTAGATAATTAAATTTAATACTATTTCATTCCATTCTTCTCATTATCTCCATTGCATCACTTTCCATCATTCCAAGCACATGCCCGCAACATTATTAGTTGTGTTATAAATGCAACTTCATATCTTTGATTCTATGCTTTTCTTCTTCTACTGCATTTTCGTCATCGGGAGCCGTTGATTGTTTTACAGCTTGGAAGTATGGTATGATAAAGCACTCATGTTGATGACCGGGAATCTACAGAGCGCAGCGACTTCTGTGGAGGCCTTAACCATATGATAAGAATGTTTGTAGAAGTATATACTATTATTTACGTACCCTTTAACTCATCATAGCACGTAATTCTTCACAAGGACCTTTCCTTCTTAAAATTGATTGCACTCAAATCTTAATTTCTTCATTTCAATTTGTGGATTGATGTTGTCTGTTTCTTTGTTTTATGTGGCAGCTTGACCATAAATGTATGGGAGCTGATGTTTCCTCTAGGATTCCTTGCTGCAACTGGGTAATGCGTCTCAAATTTCCCATGCTCCTATTTTAATTTTCACGTGTGTAAAAGAAGAATAAAAGAGAGAGAGAGAGAGAGAGGGAATGGAAGCCATGCCTTTCATGGACAGCAATCGGCTTAAATCAATTGGCTTAATCTATCTACTATATATTCATATAATTCATTGCAATATGTATTTATCACTTGATTTTGTTATTATTTAGTGAATGTACATGTTAGCTACAATGTGAGAATTCATTAGTCATGTGAAAATGAAGAAAACTTCACATTACATAGAAAAGCATGTCATCTATTGAGTTCTTCAACAAAATCATCACTTGTTATGAGGGACGGATTGACCTTATGAGAGGCGGGGACATACACCCCCACAACAATTTTGAAAACCTTTTAATAGTTATACAGATATATAAATTTTTGATCCCACAATTTTATTGAGTTCGACCATACACTAAATAAGACAAAATAACTAGATATAGTATAATCCACTTGTTCTGTTCTTATACAGATGCGTTGCTCCTTGTTATTTGTATTACACAATTGGCTGTAATAGACCTTTCCCATTTCAGCATATACATAGAAGTAGGACCTTGTACTGACAGTGTTAGATCGATGGTTGATGCTGCAGAGTAAGGATTGCAAACGAGCTCGGAGCTGGCAATGGAAAAGGAGCCAAGTTTGCTACCACAGTGTCAGTGATTACATCACTTATAATTGGCATTTTCTTCTGGCTGTTGATCATAATCTTTCGTAGACAATTTGGTTATATATTTTCTTCGAGTGATGCTGTGATTGAAGAGGTAAACAAGCTATCACTCCTCTTCGGCTTCACAATTCTTCTCAACAGTGTACAGCCTGTCCGGTCAGGTGCCACAATCTAACTTTAACCTTCCCGTTTACTTACTGTTAATTGATTCCACAATGAATGCTACACTAGACTAAATTATATGCATCTTATATCCTTCAATTACATATCAACTAGGGGTAGCTGTGGGCTCAGGGTGGCAGAAATATGTGGCATACATAAACTTGAGTTGTTACTATCTTATTGGGCTGCCGCTTGGGTATTTGCTGGGTTTCGTCTTTCACCTAGGAGTTGAGGTACGTTCTTTACTTGTCTTCCATTGGGAAAATCTTAGGTATATAACTTGTTATCATCTATAGAAGCAACAAATATTTCTCCACACCTATACAATTAAATAGGTAGTACTAAAAATACTCTAGGCAGTATAATAATTTGGCAGAAAAATAAAATAAGAGACACCGTAATTTTTAACGTGGGAAAACTCCTAATTAGAGAGACAAAAAACTCACAGGACCTAGTCCAGCAAAAACTTCCACTATGATCAATAAAAATACAATCAGTCTTCCTAGTAGTACTAGGAAATCTCAACAATCAATAGAATACTCGCCTAATGGACGAAACACAACCATATAACTCCACAATGTGGGTATAATAGAAACAATGTAGAAAAGCGATAAAATTAATGTATATCAAACTATCAAGTTCAACATCAGAAACAACATACTAAATTTTTGTGATAAATGAAGCACATTTATCTATTTAATGATGAACCCAGTACGCTACCCTTTCTTTTTTTCTCTTCTCTCTCCACGGCACTTTCTCACGGTTTCGTTTTTTTCTTCCAATTCACAGGCTATCACTTTTTCAAATTGTCACACACACTGTAGCGTTTTTGCTTTTCTTTTTTTGTTTCTTTTTGGTTTTCTTTTTTATTTTCTTTTGTTAGTTGTTGGTCTTGGCCTCCAATGAGGTGGGAAGCCCACCAACAAATCTCCCCCTTCCCGACTCAAGTGGGAATGTACTGCTCCACTAAACTCGCATTCTCTCTACAAGAAACAAATTTTACTATTGGCAAAGTTTTAATCATCATATCTAAAATATTCTTATCAGTATGGATCTTCTCTAATGAAAGCAACTTCATTTCCCATGCTTCATGTATCCAATAATATCGTATCTCTATGTGCTTCGACCCGGAATGAAATGTCAGGTTCTTACTGAAATGGATAGCACTCTGGCTATCACAAAATAATACAAACTTCTCTTGATCAAGGCTCAACTCTTGTAGGAATTTCTGCATCCATAAGAGTTCTTTTGAAGCTTCAGTAACAGCAATATATTCAATCTCAGTGGAAGAAAGCAACATATTTCTAAAGTCTAGACTGCCATAACACGGCTCCTCCTGCAAAAGTCATCATGTACCCGGAAGTAAACTTTCTAGAATCAAGATCACCAGCCATATCCGCATCTGTGTAACCATCCAACACAGGCTGACCACTACCAAAGCATAAACAAACTTTGGAAGTGCTCCGAAGATACCTGAAAATCCACTTCACAGCTTGCCAATGATCCTTAACAGGATTAGAGAGAAACCGGCTAACAACACCAACAGCATGAGCAATATTTGACCTAGTACATACCATAGTGTACATCAAACTACTAACTGTAGACGCATATGGAATCTTCTTCATCTCTGCTTTTTCTTTCTCACTTATAGGACATTGCTGTGAACTCAACTTGAAATTACCAGTAAGTGGAGTACTAACAGGCTTTGAATTACTCATGTTAAACCTCCTTAACACCTTTTCAATGTACTTTTGTTGAAATAACCACAACTTACCATTCTTCCTGTCACGAATGATCCTCATGCTAAGGATTTGCTTTGCAGAACCTAAGTCCTTTATAGCAAAGGACTTGCTCAATTCATTCTTAAGACTCTAAATCTTCTGTTTGTCATAACCAAGAATCAACATGTCATTCACATAAAGCAAGAGAACTATGAAATAACCATTAGGGAATTTCTTGACAAATACGCAATGGTCTGAAGTAGTCTTATTATACCCATGATCTGCCATGAAAGAATCAAATTTCTTGTACTATTGCCTTGGTACTTTCTTGAGGCCATATAAACTTTTCTTCAATTTGCACACAAGCTGCTCCTTCCCCTTAACCTTCAAACCCTCTGGCTATTCCATATAAATTTCTTCCTCCAAGTCACCATGAAGGAATGCAGTCTTCACATTAAGCTACTCAACCTCTAAATTCAAGCTTGCTGCTAAACCAAACACAACTCGAATAGAGGACATTTTCACCACTGGTGAGAAAATCTCTTCAAAATCAACTTCTTTCTTTTGCTCAAAACCTTTCACAACCAACCTTACTTTGTACCTTGACTGTAAGACATTATGTTCAATTTTCAGCTTGAACACCCATTTATTTTTGAGTACTTTTTTACCCTTTGGCAACTTTATCAACTCATAGGTGTGATTCCCATGCAAGGAATTCATTTCCTCTTACATGACCTTTAACCATTTGTCTTTATGCTCATCAGAAATAGCCTCTTGGAAGCTCTCTAGCTCCCTACTATCAGAGATTGTCACATACTCATCTGAAGGATATTTCCTAGAAGGCTGATGTGGTTTTACAGATCTTCTCAGTTGTGACTCAACTGGTGGTTCTGGTGGAACTTGCTCAACTGGCACCTCAAGAATAGGTGCAGGCTCATCACCTATATTCTCATCATCAACATCTATATCTCCCCTATCAACAGGAGTACTAAGAGGAGACTCTAGCACAATATCACTGTCACTTCTAGTAACAGACATTGGCTTATCTGACTTTTCAAAATCTTCAATGGTTTAGTCTTCAAGAAAGATCACATCTCGGTTCTGATTATTCTCTTACTTGCCGGATCCTATAACCTGTAACCAAAGCGTTCGTGACCATAACTAATGAAGATACACTGTTTGGACTTCCCATCAAGCTTGGACCTTTCATCTCTTGGAACATGAAAAAAAAACCCTGCAGCCAAATACTCTCAAGTGATTATATGAGACATCTTTCCCTGTCCATACTCTCTATGGAACATCACCATCTAGAGGAACTGAAGGAGAAAGGTTGATCAAATCCATTGTAGTTCTCATTGTTTCACCCCAAAAGGATTTGGAAAACTTTGCATGAGAGAACATACACTCGATTCTATCATTAATTGTACTATTTATTCTCTCTGCAACTTCATTATGCTGAGGAGTCTTTGAAACTGTTTTCTCAAGCCTGATCCCATGTTTTTTGCAATAGTCTTCAAATGGACCCCTGTACTCACCACCATTATCTGCTCGGACACATTTCAGTTTCATTCCCTTTTCTCTTTCAACACTTGCATGGAAGCTTTTAAAAACTCCAAGTACCTGGTCTTTAGATTTCAGCACAAAAGCCTACACTTTCTGAGAATAGTCATCAATAAAAGTCACAAAATATGATGCACCTCTTAGTGTTTTTGTGTCCATGGTACAAACATCAGTGTGAACTAAATCTAGTATATGTGGTCTCCTATGAGATCCTGAATAATGAAAGGCTACTCTTGCATGCTTTCCAATAAAACAATGAGTACAAATCTTTAGAGACGTACCTTTTACTGAAAGAGACTGATTCCTGGCTAGAATGCCAAGTCCTTTTTCACTCAAGTGGCCAAGACACATATGCCACAAGTCTAAAGAGGAATCATCAATAACATTCACCTTCTCTTGGCACAACTTTCTGGGCAACTGGTAGAGAGCAGTGAAACTACTATCTTCTCTTGCAACAACTAGCAACCCTTTGGTGATTTTGAATTTTCCACCACCAAAGGTAGTATAGTAACCTTCTCCGTCCAATGCTTTGATTGACATCAAGCTATGACGCATGTCAGGCACATGCCTAACATTCTTCAAGTATAATCTGCATCCTATGCTAGTTTCATGCCACACATCTCCCATACCAATAATCTTGCATATCCCTTCATCTCTTAGTCTTATTCTACCAAAGTCACCAGCAGTATAAGTGGAGAAAAACTCACACCTTGGAGTAACATGACATGAGGCACCAGAATCCATGATCTAACTGGAATCATCACATGCAAGATTTATGAAGTTCTCATGATGTAGAACAAGGACATCATCATATGCAACAACAGCAGTGTCTTTATCATTGTTACTATCTTTGTCTTCATCTCTTTCTCTTGATTTCTCTCTTTTCAAGTACATGCAATGCTTTTTGATGTATCCTGGCTTGCCACAATGATGGCAATTAAATTCTTTTCTTGTCTTGGACTTACCCATTAACTTGCTATGGCTCTCTGACCTGTCAGTATTATGAGGTCTTCGGTTCTGGCTTCTCCTCCGTGACTCTACAACAAGTGCTTCTGACTAGGTGAAGGCACTAATCAAACCCCGCTCTTTTCTTCTGGCATCTTCATTCAACATGCTTTCTTTAATCATTGATAACGTCAACTTCCCATTTGGAGCTGAGTTAGTCAATGTCACAACTAGGACTTCCCAACTGTTAGGCAAAGAACTTAACAACAATAATGGTTGCAACTCATCAGACAATGTAATCTCATTAGTTGTCAACTGATTGACAATCTCCTAGAAACTACTCAAATGCTCTGACATTGAATCACCTTCTTTATATTTCATATCTACTAGCTTTCGAATCAAATATGCCTTATTTTGCACATTCTTTCTCTGTCAATTTCTGTCACATGCTCTGAGCATTAGTTTCTTTGTCAACATATGGATACACACTAAGATTCAACCATTGCCTAATCAAAGCAACAACTTTTCTATTCATTCTATTCCATTTGACTTCAGACTCATCAGCAGGCATATATTTTTCGCTCTCAATAAGATCATACAAATCCTTACTGTACAATATGTCTTCCATGAGGGTCTTCCAAATTGAGTAATTTTTGGAATTCAACTTGATCATATTTGGCTCCTGATGTTCCTCCATTTAACTGCACAGATAAAAAATAACCAAAGCTCTGGATACTACTTTGTTAGGGAAATCTTAGGTATGAAACCTGTTATCAACAGCGTAAGCAGCAAATATTTCCCACACCTATGCAATTAAATAGGTAGTAATAAAAATACTCTAGGCAGTATAATAATTTGACAAAAAAATAAAATAAGAGACACCATAAATTTTTAAGGTGGGAAAACTCCCAATTAGAGGGGCAAAAAATCCACGGGACCTAATCCAGCAAAAACTTCATCTATGATCAATGGGAATACAATTAGTCTTCCTAGTAGCACTAGGAAATCTCAACAATTAACAAAATACTCACCCAATGGGCAGAACACAACCATATAACTCCATAATGTGGATATAACAGAACAACCACTAGAGAAGACAATAAAATTAACAAGCTATATCAAACTATCAAGCTTAACATGAGGAACAACATAGTAAATTTTCATGATAAACAGAGCACTTTTACTCGTCTGATGATAAACTCACTGCAGTGCCTTGTCTCTTTTTTCTCTTCTCTCTCTGCGGCACTTTCTCACAGTTTCATTGTTTCTTCCAATTCGCACGCTATCCCTTTTTCAAATTGTCACACACACTGTAGCGTTTTTGCTTTTCCTTTTGGTTTCTTTTTGGTTTTCTTTGCTCTTTTTTTTTCTTTTGTTAGTTGTTGGACTTAAACTCCAATGAGGAGGGAAGCCTACCAACATCTTCTTCTATAGTATTACACTTGAAGATGAAATGATTAAGTAAATTGGACTCATAATTTTTGTACACGGCAATTCATTATTTGATATGGACGTACCACAAAAAAAAATAATAATAAATTCTTAGGCTCATGTTGTTGTTAAAAAATAAAAATTCATCTGTGTTTGATACGAATGTAGGACCAATAAAAGGAGTTATGATCATGTGCATGCTAAAATGGGATGTTCTAGTTCTAGACGAAGAAACATTCATGAGATTGGTTTAGCATTATTTCAATTTGATTTGCTTAAAGAATTAAATATAGTGCTAACATTAGTTGTTTATGATATGATGTGACATGAACCATCAGGGAATCTGGGCAGGGTTAATATTTGGAGGAACTGCCATGCAGACTTTGATACTGGCCTTGGTTACCATCTGATGTGACTGGGACAAAGAGGTAAATAAAATTTTCCAAACAATTTTTCGTCTTCCTTATTGACTTGTTGGCCTTTGCATGTTGCAAAATATTTTTATCCTTACGTTTTGTCGGTTGAAAATTTTCGGCCGAGAAAGCAACGCTGCATTTGAGTCAATGGGACAATCCAATGAAGAACTGAACGAGTCACACTTGTTTCACTTGCAATAGCAGGCGTCAGCAGAAAAAATAAATAATGAATTGCCACCTTATTTATTATTATTATTATTATTATTATTATTATTATTATTTTTGGGTACAATGGCAGTCTTAAATTAAATGCATTTAGTAATTTGTTGATTAAATATTATAATTTTAAAACTTTCATGAAAGAGTAAGCTCAAATGGTTTAGCACCGTTGTGCTTTTTAAATAGGTTTTTTTTTTCGGGTCGTGCTTCTTGAACAAGTTTTTCCTTTTTTTTGGGGTCATGAATAAGTTTCAGTTTTGGGTTTGATGAAAAAGTTAAAAAAAAGATTCGGAGAGCATTATTTTTATAACGGACTAAGCAACTGCAACCTTGGGCTACGACCTCGTTTATTCAGAAAATAGAACTGAAGCCTTTAGACTTTGGAGCCGAAGAATCCGTTTGGTTTATACCCCTTTGGGCCGAACTCATGTAGGTGTACTGGTATCGGCCTCTGGAATTTTATTTCTTCGGTCAATCAAATAAAAAAGACGTGGGAGAAAAGATTAAAGGATATCTCACCTACAATTGAAGATCAATGCATTTGCTGTAGTTGGTCATAGTTATCCCATAGAAAACAAACATGTGGATAGGGCCAATCAATATTAAAATGAAAAAAACTAAAGAGCAAACATCCAAATTGGTCCTTAACAATTTTTTTGATGGACAAATTGATCCATAACAATTATAAACAATCAAATTGGTCTCTCACAATTGTTAAAATAGAACATTATAGGTCCCTGACCAGCCTGTCAATGCCCAGTTGAGAGAAGGTGGAGCTCATCTGAGAGGAAATAGAACTCAAACAGGACTAGGAAGAGCTCGGCTATGATTAGATGGAGTTCGGCTAACAGGTGGCTGAGACTGATAGACATGTGACCGAGCTCAGCCACCTGTCATCCGAGCTCCTCTTCCTTAGTCAAGCTCTACGTCCTCCTGACCAAACTCTGTTTCCTCTTAGACAAGCTCCACCTTCTCCCAGCAAAGCGTCCTTTTCATCTCTACCTCTTGGTTAAGCCTTGACAGGCCGGCCATGGACCTATAATGTCATATTTTTACAATTGTGAGAGATCAAATTGGATATTTATAATTATTAGGGATCAATTTGTTCGTCAAGGAAATTATCAGGGACCAATTTGGGTGCTTACTCAAAACTAAATTACAATTTCCCCTCAATGCGCAATCTTGAATCTGCCGCACCTGTAGGCTCGGCATCGCCCACCCCATGCGTCACCTCCACACGAGCCTTTACTATGTTCACTACTTGCTACAATGCTGTCCTAGCCGCCTCCATCAGAGAACCCACCATTGCACAGCCACTTATCACTTCCTTGCTAACAAACCACTAAACTCATATCTCTGCAACCACTACTACCACCATCTCGCCATCTCATGCCCAGTGCCAGTCATCCTCTCATTGTGCCCATACTCGTTTCTATTGTGCCTCATCATCCTGCCATCACGAGCTCCCAGCTGCATCCTTCTCTCATATTTCAAGCACAGTCTAGAATGATAAGCTCCTCAAATCCCTAAAGTTGTTGTCCTTTTTCTTTCATCCTTACGTGTTTATTTTTTCCCATTTTTCATTTATTTTTCTAAAATGTTCAGTAAGCTCGTTGTAGTTGAGTAAGAAGCGGCGCCCATTTCTCGTGAGATCTCACGTAGCCACCACTGGTTGTGGTTGATGATGTAGCACTACCACGAATGAGATGGAAGGGAAAAGTAAACGCCAGCTTCCATGCTGCTACAGGTCATGGACAACATTGGTCATGACAGAGTTGCCGATGTCCGTGAGAGAGAGATAGGTTGAGACAGAGAAAGGAAGGGTTGGTTGGGTTGAGTGAGCAAAGGAATAGGGCAAACAAGTAAATTAATTTTTCTCATTTTAATATTGATTGGTCCCATCATCTACATGTATGTTTTCAATTGGATGATTATGGCCAACTGCAACAACTATATTGGCCTTTAATTATAGGTGAACAGTCCTCAAAAGAATTATCAGAATGAATAAAAAGTCAAAACAAAAACTATAGGATAAATAAGAGTGAGGTCTAGTGATTTTAGGCAAAATTACACATAATGTCTTTTGATTTACAAAATTATACATTGACCTCTTCTAGGTTAGAGATATATACATTCAATACCCTTTATTTTCAATAGTATGTGACACCAAACACGCTTAAACACTCGGATAAATGATATCAAGTACCCTCATATGGGGTAATGTTGTAGGAACTATTATTAAGTAAAATAAAATGGTACAAATTGTTTATTTAAAGATCAATGAATATGACATATACTTTTTATGATATATCATGTTGACGCATATTTTCTTTGATTTTAGAAGTTTCAAATAAGTTTTGTTTTTCAAGGCTCAAATATAGAGAAATATTTTTATAAAAAAATAGAGAAATATGATTTAATTAGACAAAATTCTCCTTTCTCCTTTTCTTATTTACTTATCAGCTGATAGATAATTTGAAACTAAACATTTTCTTTAATTGACACTAAAAAAATAGACGGATAGAGCATTTTTTTTTTTTAAATGTTCACTCTCTCAAGCCTCAATTTTCTACCATCGAAGTTAGCTACAACGGTTGGTAACACGCCATGTCAATTTTCCAAATGCATTGCAGGTCCCCATTAATATTGTGTGACACTAAAAATAATATCATTTCTTTTCCAGAATCATTGGGACCGCAATGTAATGAAGAAAAAAACCACAAGCTCACCTTAAAATGTTCAACACTAACCACCATAAGTTATACCCATATGTCATTTCTTTTCCAGAGCCATAGCAGAGGAAATTGATTTCGAAAATAATCTAATTGAAAAAGTTCCCTCTCTCTTCGTCGACAACGAACATAACTGGAAATATGCCATCACGAATATCATTTCAAACGCCATCAGTTGCCGCCAGTGTAATTGGTAACTGATGTGCGTTGCTTTTTCCTTGCGGTTTTGTAGTCCACATAAAATTGCTTCTGTAATGAGTTAACCATAATAATAAAAAGGAAGACTACTTGTTCTTCTGCCTTACTAATCAAAAAGGGAAAAGAAAAGAAAATAGTTGTTCAATACTCTATCCTATATTAAATAATTATTCATTTAAAAAATTTATTTTATCTAAAAATAATTATCCATTTCCAAAATATGAGTAGTATTAATTATTTTTTTTTATCAATAATATTCTTATTAAATACTATTGACTCATTGGTGAATGAGGAGAGAAGAGATTGGAGTAGTAAAAGATCAAACAGTGATAATTTAATAAATTATTCTTAATTTTTATTAATATTGATGTTTTATCAATTATTCTCTTAATTCTAGTGGATATTTATAACTCAACAATTATTTAAGATAAGGGCAGTATTATAGTAAAACAATTGGTTTAGTGGCCACGGAAACCATTGACAAAAATGACGAGCAGTGCGTGCATGCATCTATCTGGCAGACCTGGCCTCACGTGTGCCATTAAAGTTTCTTGGTGGGATGTTTTATCATTGTTGACTCACCAACTGGCCCTCTGGCTTAATTAGCTTTTGTAGAATGAATGAAGGCTGAGGAAAGCCAATATTGACAATACTTAGACACAGTTTTCACATGTTAGGATGGCCCGTCTTTGCAATGAGAGAATTACAACCAATCGCATTCTCATTCTCTTTTGGGTTGGGTCCAAGTGTTTCACCTATTCTTGTTCACACATCAACCATGTTTTATGCATATACATGGCTTAACGATTTGGCTCTCTCTGCACTAAAAAGACTCACTTCTACTGTCACATGGAGCCCAAATGCTAAAAGTATGCTTCAGAATGTATATAGTACTCAACCTTTTGCTTCTTCTTGATCTGATCATGGCGCACTTTGCTAAATCTTTTTTACTTTTTATCTGATCTTTTATCTTTTTCCCCCTCTGAGAGGAATGAAAGGGCTTCTTTGACACTAAGGTGTGTTTGGTCCAGGAAAAGAAAAATTATGAATAAACTTATGTTTTGTCTATGGGATAACAAAGTAAGGTACATCACACACTAGTCACTTGGTCAATGAGTGTGGTTAAATATTAAGAAAATATGACCAAATGCATGTAACTTAAGCCACACTTGATAAATGTATCTAAAGGCTCAGCTTATGATACACTTTATTTTATCTCGTATATAACCTTGGTTATAATTTTATATTGGAATTCATCCATAAAAGCTTTATCTCATTCTTATTTTTTAATCAAATACATCCTTTGTTACAAGCATAAAAATAACATAAATATTTTATATAGTAAAGCTTGCGAGTAAAATCACACATAAATCAATAAAATTTTAACTCTACTTTTACTTCTATACCAACACAGCTTTGCAAACAAGTTGGAATTAGCATGAGCGTATAATTAAGATGAGAAATTGAGAATGTTACACAGGCTCCAATGTACTTGTTCCCTGACAAAACTTTAACCGTAGCGAATATGGATGTCTATGAGACGACAGTTGAAGCACGAGAGTTTGTATAGAAAATGCCAAGGCAATGGTTGCTTGACAATTAGTAGTTGCATTACATCTTTGCCGACTAGAGATTCGCAGTGGCAAAAGTGGATAGGAACTCATTTCAGGCACCTCACGTACAAAGCAGGCAGTGTGGTCCATTGACATCACTATGAGCCGATCAAGTTACTACTCACTGTGGATTTTCCGCCATAAGTGGATTCTCCATTAAGGATGCGATTGGGATAAGATAAGTTCCCCGAAAGCTCAAAGCGGGAAAAAAGATTGAACAAAAGAACAAAAAGGAGAACACTGCTTTGGCCATATAAGCCCCAAGGTCATATAAGAATAAGATTATATCCTAAAATATTCTTAAAAGAATTACGAATTTAATTTTAATCCACTTATTTTACAAAATAATTTTATACTATCTTTATCTTTATATTACCAACTAATAGAATAATAAAAAATTGACCGAATCATGTTAAGTAACTATCAACTATAATCTCTATTCATGATAATTTGATACTCCCTCTGACACATCTCATGTGTCCAAAATAATAGTAAAAAAAAATATTAAGAAAATAATGAATGAATATTGATAATTAGTATGAATAATTTTAAATCTTGCTGCTAATTAAATATATGTATAAATCTTTTTACATATTAAATAAAATAAGTATTACTCACTTTTTAAGTTTTTAAGAGATTAGTTGCATTTTTTTCTTTAATTGTTTTAGTATTATGAGGACTTGTAGGAAGATTGGTAGGAGGATATAACTCTAATAGTATAAAAGTGTGTTAATTAACAAGATTTCTCCTATTTAATATGATTATGCTCTTGAAAAAATAAAAAATAGATAAGGCATGATTAATTACAATAAGAATATAACTGATAAACAAAAATTAAAGCTTTCTTAATTTGAAAAATGAACAGGTGAAATGAAATAAAAAAATTCAAAAAAGTTGATAGTTAAAACGCAACGAAAAGGATATTTTATTTAAAAAGTTTGACTTTCTCCGATGTAAAATATTAATATGCATAGTAATTGATTGACTTATTTACACAAAAAATCTACAAGTAAATGAGTACTGCTAAACAATTATTATTATTTTTTTTTAGCAATACATGTCAAGAATTTATTGAACTTCTATCTTCTCTCTCAAAAAAATAATAATAATAACTAACACTTCCTGTTAGAGTTGACTACTGATGGGAACTTGATACTTATGGACCAATAATAAACTAGAATAGAACAATTATATAGAAATATATTCTGGAATTAACATAATGCTGTAATATTAGTGTGATATTGAGCTTAAAGGATGAATTACAAGAAGAATTGTAGTAAGAAACAGTAAAATATGTATGACATTTTAAAAGGTCAAATCTTTCTCAATCCTTCTCCACTAATTTCTTGAATGCACCTCTCCATGCCCCATCCCTACAAATAACCCCTGTAACAAAATCTTACATAATCCTCACATCCTTCCACTTTCTTTTTTGCCAACTCAGCAGTTGGTTATACAAGAATGAGCCCGGCCCTTCTTCTCTTTCATCTTACATACTAATTACAATCAAGGCCCAATCTATACCTAACAATACTTTGCCCCTAAAAAATCACCTTGTCTTCAAGGTGATGAATCCAGAATAATACTGCCAAAGGCTCTCCTGAGTTCCAAACCGTGAAAGAGGATGAGGAAGTTATGCTTGCAGTATGGCCATGTACTTTGGGGTCCTATGAACCTATCTCAAGTTCCTTTTTATGTCCTTTAAGTAATTGATACCAACAACCTCACCATATGTCTCCACATCCTCGATGCCAAAAGTTGCAAAATCCTCAATATCTTGAGTCTCTGACATAAATGCCCATGAACAGTCATAGAGACCTCCTAGCCTATACATTGTATATGCTTTAGCAAACTAGACTATATTTTTATGATGTGCATGCTTCAAACTTGCAAATTCTTGAACAAATTTATCCACTAAATTATTAGTCCTATGCTCAGTTCTCATACCCATAACAGTAAGACGTTTAACCAGTTCTTTATACTTAATAAGCCTTTTAACTTGGGAAATGCTAGACTATTGCCAGGCTTGCACAACTTGCGTGCTCCGGTTAAAATTCTGTTCATTAGAAATGCTGCTAGTTTCTAAAACCATCCCCTGAAATTTGAATTTTTTAGTTGCTTCTAAAAGCAAAGATCTTAGAAAATTATGAGAATAAGTAGAAACCAAACTGAAGAGCTCAATCCTTCCCATAAGCAAGGCTAATTCACCCCTAATCCAACTCATACCTTCTAAGATATAATTCATAAGAATGAGATGTTGGCATTGGCATATCCAAATCAATTGCAAATGAAACATAATTTGCACTAATGCTCACAATTGTGTAAACTTGTCTAACATTACTTCAGAAAATGAAACACTCACAAGTTTCCTCATATGCATGTGAAAAGGGCTGTGTGGTTGGAAATATATGACCAACATTCATAGGAACCTTGGCCCATAAGTTTGTTGCCTAATGCAAAGGAGTCAGATGGGTAAGCATTACACCTTCTGGGTTTCCAGTAGTTCCACTTGTGTGTACAGGAGCAGGAATGTCATCAAATGAGATTGCTTCACTCCTATGGTTTTGCTTAGCATCACAAGAACTAACCAATTGAGCTCATGGTAGGCATGACAAAGCCTTTTCATTAACACCCTTTTTTCCATTCTATCACCCTAGTATGTGCATTTCAATACCATAGCAAACGTGAGTAGCTTCACTTCTCTCACCTTTAAGCTTCTTTGCAATTAAGTTGAGTTGTGTGTTAGGCCTCCTTGTAACATAGACTTCTAATGGTTAGGCTGGATATGGGTCATTTTGTATGACCTATTTCTTCTACAAAAACTCTCCTCTCCAACTTTATATGACTAGGTATGGCCCATTAAGTTTAAATAACTGTCCAGCCAGGTTTCTTCTGCCTCCCATATTAAAACTTTCACATTTTCATCATTTTGGGCTTGGCCCACCAATTGGCCATCAAATTTCTCTTTATAAGAATCCTTACAATTACTTTTCAAAATATGAGCCTAGCCCAATGGCCAATTAGACCTAGGTTTTGATCCAAATTCTGGGGTGTTCTCCTTCTCCTCATTCTATTTCTTTCTCGTTTATGCTACTACTGCTAGGGGAAATTATGGTCGTGACTGCCAGTACCTCACTCACTATCATCCTAATATCTGCTATACATGGTAGTGAATACGGTGACTCTGGCGAAGATAGTTGGGTAAGCAATCTTGAAACCCAAAATTCCTCTATTATCACATACTTCTCTCCCCTCTTCTTTTCACTTACATCACCGCCTGTTTTAGTGTATCCTACCGCCATCTCCGACGGTGCCTCCATTGCAATAATTGCAGTGACTTTCAAATCTAGTGGCTCCAGTTCAGGTGGTTGGAGCCAAATCATTCTGTGCAAGAACCCGGCCTCAGTCACTACTCATATCCTTTCTATTCCCGCCGATAAGGTTGAGCCCGACAGATCCGGTGGTTCCAGCAGTGAACATTGGTTGACCTTATAATCCATACCAACATAGATGTCATCATCGCTTGCATCGTGTTCATGCAACCCACCATCATCTTCCTTGCTTGACCCCACATTCGCTATTTGCATGCAACGGTGTCATTTTATCTCCTTCATTTTCTTATTTTCCCCATCACCTAGCATCTGACATGCAAGCAATCGAATAAGAAATATTCGCTCCCTGCGATCCCAAGAAGACCCATTCCCTTTTTGCTCCTTCGATGATTCCTTCTTAGTCTCTTCCTCCATAATCAACAAGTCCATCGCAGTTTTACTCTGCAATTCGATTACTCCTTCATTATTCTCGATGAATTTTGAGTTGGGATCAACCTCTTGCTTGATCTCTTTTAGTGACTCCTTTTCACTGATGATTGCTTCATGCTCCCCAACTTGCATGCTTTCAAATAAAGCACGAGCATCGAGAGCCCAGTCTTCCATGGAGGATCTCCTTCTTCTCCACCACCAAGCTTCGTCATTCTCCTATACAAGTAGTTGACATAGTCAGGGATACCTTTCCCTCATCTACTTTTGAAGTTTCTTTAGATTATACTTTATCCTCGTCATTCATTCCTACCACTATGTGTCTAACTTCATGGCAGTAGCTCGCATGGTTTCTAGCACAAGGTTCCCTAGATCAGGAGCTCTAATACCATTTGATAAGGACCTGATATTCATGGAGTAGTAATGAACAATAATGAACTAGAATAGAACAATTAGATAGTGTTTGTTTACTGTTCTGGGACACGAAACACAGAGGCAGTGGAGACAGGGATATAAATAATAAATATGTATAGGATATTATTGGAAGACAAAAATATTAAATTTCTGTCTTCGTATCCTATCCCCATATTTTGGAGATACATAAATTTTGTGTTTTTGTCCCGGGGGTAGGAAATTTTTCTGTCGCCTGTTCTTATCTCCACCACCAAACAGGTTTGTGCCTCCAGTGTCTTTGTATTTCTATCCCGAAAACAGTAAACAAACACTACCTTATAAAGAAATATATTCTAGATTTAACATAATGCTGTAATATTAATGTGATATTGAGGTTAAAGGAATGAATGGCAAGAATAACAACAGCAAGAAACAATAAAATAGGTATGGCATTTCAAGAGGCCAAATCTCTCCCAAGGTAGCTCTTAGAGAGGCTACCACTCTTGCAAGACTTTCCCACTAATTTCCTAAGTGCATCTCTCCACGCCCCTTGTTGATGTTCCATCTTCTTATTATTTTTTAGAGCCTAGAGCACCTAATTTTGTAGAGTTTCAATCTTTAATGGAAGTCTTTTGTGGTATTTTAATGTGTAAATATGTCTTGTAATTAGTTTAGTAAGTTTTGGAATTTATCTTAATTTTAGTATGATTTGTCATTTTAATTTCAGATTCATGAGAAAATCACAAGATGGAGTAAAAGTTCCAAACCTGGTGTCCTAGCACCAGGTCTAGTGTTGCAGCACCCACAGAAAAATACCTCAGATGAGTTCTGGTGGAGTCGCAACGCCTGCGACCCGTGTTTTGCTCATGTTTGTGCCTATTGAATTATTAAGGGGTTATATATAACGTTTTTGAGAAGGAGAAAGAGGAGGAAATAAAGACAACGGAGAGAGGACTAGAAAAAGTGCTAAGAAAGAGAGAAAGCTTGAAAAAGAGGAGAAGATTGGAGGAATCCATCATCACCAACCTTGGGTTTTATGAATTTCTCTTCTTTCTTGCAATTTTCTGTTGCTTTCATGATGTGTAGTTAAACTCATAGTTAGGGGCAAGGTGATGAATTTAGCGTGATATGTGTTTCTCTTGAACCAATTTACTTGAATTTGGATTGTGTGTGGATTAATCATTTACCTTTGCTGTTATTGCAAGTTTGTAAGTTGGCTTATCATAGACTTTGATTAGGGTTCATATCCGAATTGGGAAATTTGGTTGTGTTCTTGCTCTAATGTTAAATAACATGATTTTCAGGAATTAGGAATAGTTCTTGTGGTTGTGTGGAAATTGGATTGGAGTTTATACTTTAACCTGCTATTTGTTAAACATAGTTAAGGAATTAACATGCTTTGATAAGTATAGGAGAATTGGCTTGCTGAAGAATTAAGGGCCAATTACCTATAATCTTTCCATTAATTCTTATAGTTTTTCAACTCAAGTTAATCCGGTTAACAAGTTTGAGACACAAGAGCCAAAGGATCCTTCACCCCCAACACTCTTGCTTATAATTGTTGCATGTTTGGATTTGTCATTTATCATAACTTATAATTACAAACTGTCAAAGCGTTAGCATTAGAGTTACCTTCAATCCAACCCATCTTGCTAATATTTATCTACTTAAAAGCAAACTTGTGAATTATTGTTCAATTGTGCTAGTCCTCGTGGGAACGATACTTTCTTCCATGGTACTACTAAAAATGATTTGATATACTTGCCAATTTGTTATCACATGTCCCTACAAATAACCCCTGTAACAAAATCCCATATAATCCTCACTTCCCTCCACTTTGTTTTTGTCAACTCAGTAGTTGGTTGTACAAGAGTGAGTTCTTTCTTCTCTCTCATCTCACACACTAATTACAATTAATGCCCAGTTTATGACTGACTCGGTACCTAACAACCACTTTTAATTAATTTAAGGAATATTCAATACTGAGTTGACTATTAATATCAGCATATTAATAGCATTTTATTTTAAAATTTTAAATTTATTCACCTAAAAATGAATAGAGGCCACATCAAAAAGAGAAAAATGACGTTGCCCACACTTGAGAAATGTTGTAATAAGCATTGACTATGTGGTTAAATATTGCTCTTTCTCACATTTGAAA
Source organism: Dalbergia cochinchinensis (assembly GCA_031216125.1). NCBI lineage: Eukaryota > Viridiplantae > Streptophyta > Magnoliopsida > Fabales > Fabaceae > Dalbergia > Dalbergia cochinchinensis. The sequence continues at coordinate 82,126,899 of CM062377.1, forward strand.
ATGATATCAAGCTGTATGGCTAAATGTAATGCTTCCCCCTCACCAGAAAATGTGCTTAATTGGCGTTGATAAATGTGGTAAAAAACGGTTGCAGGGGTTTTTATAAAAACAACATAAAATTGCTTGTGACATTCATATCTGTGCTATTTTTAAAATCTCTCATTAGTTAATTTGTGGGGTCTAAACCCCATAGAATAACATGTCTCATGACTGTCATTTTTCTTTCATTTTGTTTCTTGATTTACTATTCTTTCGCAATTTATGCTAGATTCTAATTTTATTCGATTCATGATTTTGATATGCATTTACTTCATGAATAGCTACTATTTTCACAACAAACTGAGGTTGGGATTTGGGAAGTGTTACATCCTGTTAGATTTTAAATGGTTTAATTTAAACATTTGACTATTGTTAAGAAAATTAAGACAATAGTAATGCAAAAGTGCCTGTTAATTAATATATTTGCCCAAAATGCAACTTTAGGATGAAAAATCCTTCTCGGCTACGGTAACTCACTTTCGAGATTATGTGTGGGGACATTTGCTGATCGATGAGGTCTGCTAAGCACGTAATGATTGAAAAATTTGAAATCAAAGGCAAATGGCATATATGCATAGCACGGATAGATATGCCGATATTGATAATCAAGGTTGAGTTTATCCCAACAAAGACAGAGAATCAGATATGCTTTTTGTTTAGATTATGCTCATCTCCATTGTTTTTTCTTTTGTAAAGTTGGTGTCCTCAGATACCATCAAATTAAAGAAAGGTAATGACGAGTGCCAAATGTCACACAGCACTGGCTTGTCGCTACTGTCCAAGTAAAATTCAATTGCCAAGGGAAGTGAAAGTCAATCCTCACCAGGCAGTTTTTTTGTTTCATCTTTCTTTTTTCTTCAAATAAAAATAGGCGCTGAACTTGTATTATTTTCTGGTAATACATTACGATGTCTTTTTTTATTTTTTCAATTATCAGTTGTGATAAAAACTGCTACAATATAAGATAAAAATATTGCATTGAAAATATTATAACTTCGGGGTGTCAAACGAGTGGGGCCCGCCCATTTAGACCTAGCCCATTTTGGCCTGCGAAATAAGCAGGATTCAACAAGTTGGTCCTTTTATTTGCCTGCTGAGCAAAAGTTCCTAGCCCGATCGATATAATGGCGATTTGCGAGCCGAGCAGCTCACCTGTTTATCTCTTTTTTTTTAAACAATTTGTGTATACTTTACTTATTTTTTATACACATACAAACAACCTAATAAAATAAATCAAAGGAATTTTCTAGTTTTCTAATTAAACAAAATACTTAATTTAGACAATTATATTATAATGCCATAGCTATTGTATTCCTTCCATATGGATAAATTCAAATAGATTTCACACAACAAGTTTCACAATATAAATCCATATGGATAAACAAATTTAATTCAAATAACCAAGTCTATACAGTAATAAATTTCACAAGTTAAATGCAATTTCAAGTCAATAATAAGTTAAAAATATTAAGTTGAAATCCAAATACAAAGTTCAGAGCTGGCTTGTGCCATTGTGAATATGGATCTCCAAATGGCTAATAGTTATAACCATACAACTTCACTAAATTGAAAACTGTGAAAAAAAAAAAACCAAATAAACGGGTTACCCATTTAACACAAGGGTTAAATGCACAGGTTGTAAATAGATTTTTACTGAATGGATCAAAATTTTTAAACTCAATTCATCTATTTTTTTATAGATAAACGGATTAGTCCGATGGATTTGACCCATTTTCACAGCCGCACGCTCTTGTGGCTTATTTGGTCCCATTTTGCGGGGTATCTAACAAACCAAATAATAATTACTGTTTCCATTCCAGGAAACAAAAAATAACAGAGAGAGGGAGAGACTCGCGCCATGAGGACTGTAAAATGTTTATTGCTGGACTCTGGCGTCATCATCATTTCAAATTTCCAATGGTTGGTGCATGTATGATGCATAACTGGGAAAAATAAGACCCATTGGTGAAACTAAGTCACTATGAAACAAGGACAAATTGCAAGTATAGAGAGACTCTTTCAAGTGCCTTTATGCGTACCAAAATGCCTCCAATTTATACCAAGGACAGGAATATAACATCATGCCCCTCAAGCTTATATATGTTTTAAGTTTGGATATGGAAAGATTTCATACCCCAAAACATAACTTGTTTAATGAAAGTTCCTTACATGGTTTAGGGTTTGTAGCAAAGCAAATTTTTGTTAACCTTTTGGTTAAAAAGAATTAGTAATTTTTTATGTTTGGGGTTGTTAGAACTAAATGCATTTTAATTTGATCAATTCACCTCCTTATTCTAGTGGGTGTCAAGTTCGTTATTCATATGTAAATACTGTTTTTGGTTTAACGCTAGCTATATTTTCAACAACCATGTTAAATTATGAATAACTGGAGGTAAAAACGTTGGCTTTTAATTTTATTTTTTTTAGATAAAAAGCTTCACAAATAAACCAAATGGAAGGTGACAAAAATGTAATAGATATAAAATAGTTAATGTGCCATAACCTAATAGTTTAATTTTTTAGGACAAGTGATTGAAAAACAGTACATAAGAGGATCATAAAGAAAAAAAAAACCACCAGGAGAATTGTATGTTACATTTAAAAATAAACCCCTATGCAAATAGTAGACAGCCAAAAAGTAGTTACCATTGTTAACCTCTTCCACATTGTCACTAAGACTGCCTAGAAATATAACGCTGCTAACATGAGCGATACCAACCATACTACTAGTAGTTCTTCACAGAATTAAGATGATAACAAATTCACGACTTCATCATAAAGACTCCTTTTTTGGCACATTAATTAAGCACATGCGGAGAGGATGACCCATTCTAATACAAAGTCAGACCTTCAAATTTGTTAATTGAACACTTATAAAGATACTTATAAATTCCCACAACAGAAGAACCTAAGAGTCGAATCTAAGTCATGATAGAGCATGAATAAAAAACCGATTAAGTGGGCCAACCCTAATTGTTTTAAATATCGACGTTTGTTTGTGTCAAGTTATTTGGCATTTGTTCTCCTTAATCGGGATCTTAGTTTGAGTAGTCTTGTGAGTGAAAAAAACTAGCATGGCAACTTGGGAAAACTCTACCCCTATAGTGGGCTTATTCAGGTTGAACATGGTAATTTAGATCAAAACTAATTTTCTTTAGTTACTCATCAATATTTTTAAAACATTGAAACTAAATTAAAAGACCCATAATACAGTCAATTTACTAGTATATAATTACTTAGGCAATATTGGAATTTTGTTAGTACTTCGATGTTTATCGTATAAAAAACAAATTGCACAGTTTTGTTATTGTATATATTTTTTTCAAAAAAATGGTAAATAACAAAGACTACTTTTGAGATTTGCTCAAATAATACTCCACTTCATTCTTATTCAAAATTGATACTCCACCCCATTCTTTGAAAAAAAAAAGAAGAAACCAAATAAATAAAATAGAAAATAAAACCGAGTGCAAGAGAGAATAAATTTTATAAATATAACTTTAACTAGATAAGTTTATTTATTATTAAAATTCAAATCTAAAATTTTATATTTTTAAATATGTATCCAGCTTAAAATAAAACAAAATTATTCATTTATTTGAATTGCTGTGTAAAAGCATTGCAAATATATATAAAAAAATAAACTACTAAGTTAACCCCAGATTAAAAATAACATAAATAAATTAGTTCTTCAAGGAAATAATACATTTGTAATCGCTCACAATTAAAAATGTAGGACAAATTAATTATTCTTTGACATTTTAATGGATTTATTTATTTTATTTGTATTTTTTGTAGAGACCAATTTAAATAATTTTATAAATAATTAGGGATCAATTTATCGTGTAAATTCTTCAAAAATATTGAAGATGGACTAACATATTCTACTTTTTTCACTATTTTCAATCACAATGCTCACATATCATTCTTATGCAACAACTCCATCGATTTCATTTTGTTTCTAATCAAGTATAAAACTGAGGATATGGAATTTATGATTTGAATTTTAAGAATTAGTTTAATCTAAGAGATATATCGAGTTAAAGTTATATTTATAAAATCCACTTTTTATAGTTTTTATTTTCTTGATTAATTTGTTATTTATTTGTTTATTTTATTTTTTGGGGTAAAGAATGAGGTGGAGTGTTGAGAAAAATAAAGTGAAGTATGATTTGAGCAGGATTTATTATTTACCAAATACCTTTTGGAGATACTTGACTTTGGGAAAATGAACATATGCCTCAAAGTTCGCTTGCTCCTTTGCCGCCCAAATTATGAACTTTCGGCCATTCGAGTCGAAAATGAGTGGTTTCAACTTTCAAGCCCACCAAATGGTAGGCTATATGTCTACTGAGGTATAGATAAAATTTTTATGTTAAAAACAACAACAGTTCTCAATTTCAAAAAGGGGAACATGATAATCAATTGGATTAGTGTACTAATCATGTAATCAGACGTACAATATCCTCATCTCATCACCTTTGGTTTTTGAGTCTAATTATTGTTATCATAATCAAACGTTTAATTTTTAATAAAAGTAATAAGTATTTTATTAATTAATGTAAATATGAGTAACTAATTAATTGTCAATCAAAGTGAAGAATTTAAAGACGCAAAACAATTATTAAATATTTATTATCTCTTGCAATTATAATTATTTTAGTTGTCTATTGATATTTCGCAAATTCTTGTTATATATTACAATTTGTTTTAAAGACTCTTTAATTTTATTACATTAAACTAAAAGGCATATAATACAGTCAATTTACTGCTATATATAATAACTTAGATAAGATTGAAATTTTATTAGTATACTTTGATATTTATAATAAAGTTTAATTTTAATATATTGTTTATGTAAAAAAAAATTATACTGTTATTCAATTATATATTTCTATTTGTATAATTTTTAAGATAGTGATGATTAAATCAAATATTTTTTCTGGTTTGATAATATATTCAAATTAAATTAAATTCTTTTATCATATAAGATAAGAAAAAGCATTACACATTTTTTGTTAACGCATGAAAAGAAAATCCATTCAGAGAAAATTCAGTGTTGGAAAACGATTAAAGTCATTTCCTCCTTTGCTGCCCAAACGGACTTTCTGCTACCCGAATCGAAAAAGAGTGGATTTCAAGCCCACCAAATGGCAGGTTATATGATGTCTGCTGAGGTACACATGATTTTTTCGTGGCAAACAATAGTTCTTAATTTCAAAAAAGGGAGAACATGATAATCAGTTGGATTAGTGTACTAATCATATAATCAGACATAAAAAATCCTCACGTCACCTTTTGTTTTTGTGAGTCAATAAAATGAAGCTGAGAGCCTGAGACACACTTTGTCGTGTCACATTCATGGTGCCCAATCCACGCGTTCCACGCGAATCTTTGACAAACGGACACATCAAAGGTGGCTGACTACTTGGGCAACCGAGTTTTACATGTCTCTCATAATTTTTACTAACTACAACAACTAATTGGGATATTAATGGCCTATTTAGTTTGATTTAATTTGAGTTTTTAATTTTTATTTTTAATTTTTTAGATTTTGTTAAGAAAATATTAAAAATTTTAAAAATTATAAATTTCAATTTTTAATATTTTTGTCACAAAATTCTAAAAATAAAAATTGAAAATCCAAACCAAACATACTATAAAGGCCCGTTTGATTTCAATTTTAGTTTTCAGCCTTTTTAGTTTTTAAGATTTTGTGAAGAAAAAATTAAAAATTAAAAATTGAAATTTATAGTTTTAAGAATTTTTAGTATTTTCTTCACAAATTCTGAAAAACTAAAAACTGAAAATTCAAATCAAACATATCCTAAGTTTCTTGAATTTTGATTAATTGTATGGCTAGTTAGCACTCCGCAATCAATGAATCTCTCCCCCAGCTGGCTAGCTAATGATCAAACTTGCAAAGAGACCAAAAGATGCTATATATATAGTAGGGTTTACCTAACCAATGCTCTCAGTGCACGAGTTAATAAGTTAGAAAAGAAAGTTTCATCTTAAGAAAGAGAGCTTTATATTTTCAAAACTAGAGTCATAAAAAAGTCTTAAAACTTATTTTTCTTGAAATCCTTAATAAATATGTTAAGGGCACTCGTTAGTAAAACCCTATATAATATGTATTCGAGTAATGATATACTCTATTCGTTTAAAAATAACTGTCATTTTGCATAAAGTTGTATATTAAAATCCTAATGTATCTTGTGTCTGGGTATCTTTTCATAGTTATTTAAATGTATCAATTTTTCCAAAACAACAATATTTTAAAATAATGGGAGTATATTGTCCTGTAAATTCTCTTATAAATTTTTCTACATATTAAATAGAGAAAAAAATACATGTAATTCATGTTCAAATATTTTAGAAAGCAATCAAAACTTTAGTATGTAGGAAGATTCATGGAAAAATGAAATAGGATTATGTATCATTTTTCTATGTCTCCTTCCTTCCTTTACCAAATTAGTCCCATTACCCAAACTTGCTTTTAGCTAACACATATATTCTCCTGGGGTTGGGGTACCTAATGAAGGAAAAATTAATAAATAAAACTCATGGAGGTGTGGCTAATCATTTAGCCGCGGCGCTGCGTACGTTGTAATTGTATGATCAATTAAGTGAAATTATATGTTTTGGTTTCTGCATTGTATGACCCATTTGCCTTTTACCTAACAAAATCCAAACACCATGAGATTAAATATTGGGGAATAGGCTTTTTGCTTTCATCAACCTCAAAATATAGTTCTCATAGTGTAATGCGTTACAGCATATAAAGTGGCCAGCAGAAACTTTTTCTTTGACAAAGTCCAGTTCAATGCTGTTAGGAAGAGAAGCACAAATCTCTTTCCCAGTTAAAAGATTCTTATTTGATGCGAAAAAATAACGAGGTACGTAGGGTAGGAATAAACGTCAAAGAATTCTTATTTTATGTAACAAATTACCAGGTAGGTTCGGAATAAACGCTATAACTACTCAAGTAATGGCATGACTATATATATTATAATGCAGTTCGTTCATGTGGTAAATTGCATATTTCTCTGTGATGGCTTTATACGTAATAACCAAGTGTCAGTGAGTGAAATTGTCAATATTGTAGACAAACACGCAGGACATCCGATTCAATTAAAAGAAAAAGTGATTCTTCTATGTCCATAAAAGAAACAAATACATATATATATATATATATATATATATATATATATATATCATTTCATCAATTGCCAATTAAATGGAACAAATTTTTGAGTTTTTTACACATCTAAAATAAAAAAATGGGATATTATATATATACCTGAATTGAAAAATATTACAGATATGCTATTTTTTTATATTATATAGAAACGACTCAAATCGATTTTTATGTTTATAAATTAAGCCAAATCTATATTTGTTCACAAATTGATTTAAATTAGTTTGATCAAATCGATTTAAATCAATTATTATATCACGTCAAAATGTGTCAGAGTATGTCAAAAATTAATTTAAATTAATTTTAAAATTAACTTAAATCAATTTTTGACACAATCTGAGATAAGCATAATGCTATGATGATCAATTTAAATTGATTTCATACTTTCATGTACTTTTGATGTAACTATGCGAGTATACTAATCTTGGTTGCCAACTTCACTTTATTTTCAGGCGGTGATGACTCCAAGGAGTCCTTTTTTTTATCTATATATACATGCACCAATGAATTTAACAAATTTTAATATAAATACTAGGTGTATTTTTTTTGAAAAAAGTGAAAGTGTTTTTGCAAATAAGTTTATTAATATTTTGGAAAAATTAAAAGAATACTTTTTATCTTTAGACTACGAATATAATTAAAAATGTTATCAAAATTTATTCATATAAAATCATTTACAATAGCAAAGATCACATCACTTCACTCCTAAACTTTTAAAAATAGAGACAAATGGAAAAGAACACTTTATCTCTCACAACCAAATCGTCACGTGCTTCACTTCCAAACTTTTAAAAATATCTCCTTCAACCTTTATGTATATTAAAGTGTATATTCAAAAATATCTAAGGGCTGTCGATTTGTATTTTTAAAAGTTTGGAAGTGAAGTGCGTAGCCTTTGGTTGAGAAAGATAAAATATTCTTTTCTATTTGTCCCTTTATTTTAAAAGTTTCGGAGTGAAGTGATGTGACCTTTACTGTTTAAAATAATTTTATATGAATAAATTTTGATAACATTTTTAATGATATTCATAGTCCTAAGATAAAAAGTATTCTTTTAATTTTTCCAAAATATTAATAAACTTATTTGCAAAAACATTTTCACTTTTTTTAAAAAAACAATACACCTAGTATTTATATTAAAATTGTTAAATTCATTGGTGCATGTATATATAGATAAAAAAAAAAGAGGACTTCTTGGAGTCATCACCGCCTGAAAATAAAGTAGTGAAGTTGGCAACAAAGATTGGTATACTCGCACAGTTGCATCAAAAGTACATGACAGTCTGAAATCGATTTAGATCATTATGGTAGCATTTGCCTATGTGAGATTGCGTCAAAATCGATTTAAATCGGTTTTAAAATCAATTTGAATCGATTTTTGCCATACTCTGATACATTTTGATATGATTTAAATCGATTTGATCAAAGCAATTTAAGTCGATTTATGAATAAATATATATCTGGCTCAATTTATAAATATAGAAATTAATTTAAGTCGATTTCTATATAATAAAAAATAGGACATATCTATAATACTTTTCAGTTCGAAATATATATATAATATCTCATTTTTTTATTTTAGATGTGTAAAAAACTCCAAATTAGGGGATAGTCCAAAAGCTAAATTGCCAATAAGCATATTATTTAAATTTATTTTACCCGGAAAGTGTGAATCCATATATCTCATTTTTTTATTTTAGATGTGTAAAAAACTCCAAATTAGGGGATAGTCCAAAAGCTAAATTGCCGATAAGCATATTATTTAAATTTATTTTACCCGGAAAGTGTGAATCCATTCATCATCTGCCATTAAAAATGATCATAATATATTTTAACTAAAACTTATCATTGTATCCGACAACAAAATAAGTGCATATATCTATCATTTCTCAATTGCCAATTAAATGGAACTTGGGCTCTATATATCGCACTTGGTGCGGCTGTTGTGTTTTCCCTTTTCAACTTCTTGTACGTTTGTGCTGATAGCAATGAGAGACAGGGAGACCCCACAAGATGAAGGATGGTACAGACTAGATATGTTAGCACACCTCAGCAAAATGAGAAAGCAAGGGGAGAAAAGCTGAAAGAGATGGTACGTACTGATCCCTACTAGCTATATATTATTATATCAATGGCCAATGTCATTTGACCAGCGCAGTTCCTTGTGTTGTGACTTGTGACTCTATAATGATACTGGTCATAGAATAAAGTTCGTGCCCTTGATGAGCACACAACGGGAAGCCACCCAACATATAATGCAGCATCTAGCTAGCCATGCCGTATGCACTATTGTCAGGCTCCTCAGCTTTGTGTAGGATTTTGTATGTATCCCTGATCCAATGCGTACAAAAATGTAAGTTACCTTAGTTAGCTAAGGGAATCAGTCAAGCAAAGGGCTAGCAGTGACATTTATGTCTTTAAATTACGATTACGGGCATGATTGTGGTGATTAAAAAAAAAAAAGCAATTGTTGTCATGATGCAATTTTAAGTTAAAGGACATTCCCACAACAATATCGCTGGCAAATTGTGGATTCTTTGAAATTATGGTGACATTAGGGCAGCGTTTAATAAATTTTCTGAGGCAGAAAATACGAAAATGTATATTGATGATAGGAACGTGTTTGGAAAGGAGTAAGAGGCAAAAATTCTAAAATTATCTTTTATTTAAAATAATTTTTGAGTTAATTTTTATATTTTAAAAAATGAGGAATACTGAAGACATATTTGAGATATAAATTTAAAATATTTTTTCAAAAATAAAATATTTTATATTTGATACCATTTTCACTTTTCAATTTATCATCAAATTATAACTTAATAATATTTATTTTTCATCAATCTTTATGTCATGTGCATTGCTACCAAACATAATCTCCATCTTCAACCATTTTTACTATTTTACTGTCCCATCTTTTCTGTCTCGAGACAAGTGCCAAACGACAGCCTTGAAACTTCAGGCACCTTGTGTCCCACAAGGAGGGGATGATCCTTTTTTCTTGGCTTTGATTTAAACAGAATGATATATAGCCTTCAATACATGGCTTTGATTTAAACATAATGATATGTGGACGCTCAGCCATAATTCATCCCCCCTCAAGTCATTTCAGTTTTCGGTGTGTAGCAAACTATTCAGCTACTGAGAAGGGAATGAATCAAAATTGCGCAATTTTCAACACCTAATAAAAAGTTGTAAGAATTAAGTCTTCAAGCTTGCCACAGTGGCATATGGCCTGTAGATCCAAGGCCTTTGAGTCTGACCTGTCCTACTCCTACATATACAATGTTGTTTTGAATGCATCACTGCAGAATGATGGAGTTGTTGAATAATGCATTTTGCACGATCGCGGTGTCTTTTTCATCCCTAAAACTCCCTTTTTGCAAGCTAGCTTGCTAGCGAAAATTAGGTTTCTCTCTCTCTCTCTTCATTTTTTTCTGTTGTTTTATAATTCATGTATAATCTCTTTTCAAGCCTTTAAACAAACAGATTGAGTAACTTTTGTCCTGCTCCATGATTTTTGTTTCTTTCTCCTCTATGATTAGCTTATTATCAAGTCAATTGTCATTTTATCATCGAAAAAGCAATAGTTGTCATTTTTATATCTACTTTACAGCAATTGTCTTATCCTTGTTTACTCTTTCCGAAGCTGGTAATATTCGGGCGGTTTCTTATACGTGCATTATTATTAATTAAATATTATTTTTGGTATTTATTATTAAACATTACTATTATTACTATTACAGCGAAGAAACAAGCAAAGGCTGAATATTCACAAAAAGACTGAGAACCTACCTCTTATAGCTCCCCTCATGGCTTATGCAATGATAGACTAAGCCTTCAAGGATAGTTGAATTTATGGAGTACGATTTATAGATGATGAAGGATGGGCATTTAACTGTGGGAACTTCAACAATTCCATTTTGTTATTTGCCAGGATATTTTCACGTTCTTTGGGCATTAAACTAATCTCATTCAGGGTACTGAAAGTTAAAGCTATCGTTCTCTCTTATATTGAAAATGCATTTCCTAGGCTTACCTGAAGTCCCCTGAACCATGTAATTCAGCAATTCAAACTAATCAGAAGGTTCTTAATTACAATTTACCAATTATTACATTGATGTTTTATGTTATCAATTTCCTCTGCCTCCATTTCAATATATCTGTTATTTTTATTTTTCACTTTTTGGGATTTTAAAATATTTATCCATTTACAATATTTAGATAATATTAATTTTTTCTTCCATCTATATCCTTAATAATGAGGAGAGTAATATATAATTACTATGCTTGATTTAAGAAAGAAAATAAATATAGCATTAATTGAAATTTGTCGCCTTATATAATTTTATACATTTATCAAAATGTGTTTTTGTTTGTCTTAGTATATGTATTGTTTGCTTTTTGACAGATATATTGAAATAGATTGAGTAATATCTTGATTCTCAAATAGTTGTCCAATTGTTAAATGTTATTTTTTTCCACAAATAACTTTTCATTTGAGAAATCTGGGCATTATTAATTTTTTCTAGTTATATTCTTATGGAATAAAGAGAGGGAATAGTGGAAGGAAAAAAAGAGAGTAGAACAGTGGAGAAGAAAGATGAAGTAGAAATAATTAACGAGAATAATTTTATAAAATACACGTAAATTTGTCTAAAGATTAATCGATTTTTCCAATCATTTCTGCATTTAATTAAAGGGTAAAGTTATTTTAACATCAACATAGGTGTAAACACGTATGTGGATCCATGTAGGTGTGAAAGGGGTGATGGATAGAAAATAAATTAGAAAAAAAATAAATAGTCCCATATATTTTGTGAGTAGGATGTTAGGTATTTGAGAATATTGAGTGTTGAAATAATAAAGTTGTTGATTAAAATTAAATAGTTAGCTGAGAACATATACTCTCTTCGTTTTAGTAACAGATAGATAGATTAACAAAATAGTAAATGCCATTGATAATTGTTCAAAATAAGTTGTAATTTGACTGATCTACATATGCCTTGAAAAAAATTAACACCACTAATCTCATTAATAGTCTTTATTTAGTCATTATAAGAACATTTAAGGTCAGAGGTATTATTGAAAAAATATTAATAACATAATTAATACGTATAAAAGGATGGATAAATTGAAAAATATAAAAAACCCTAAATATCTACCTATTATACTAATAATTTAAACTCATTTTAGGGAAACTTTTTACATGTGTTATTCATAGAGCTATTTAGGCCCACCACTTTCTCAATCTTTATATTTAAAGTAATATTTTGAATTTCATTTATATTTTAAATATTAATTATTTTTTTATGAAATAAAATTAAAGATTATAAGCATTAAAGATTATCATTCGTGCCAAAAAAATCTATTATATTAATAATTTACACTCATTTTAGAAAAACTTTTACACGTATTATTCATAGAGCTATTTAAACCCTACTGTTTTCTCAATCTTTATATTTGAAGTAATATTTCAAATTTAATATATATTTTGATTATTAATTATTTTTTATACAAAATAAAATTAAAAATTATAATCATTGAATATTACAATCCATGTAAAAAAATAAAGATTACATTGAAAATAAAATTATAAATTAATATAAAATGTTATCTATTATATTAATAATTCATATTCATTTAAGGAAAACTTTTTACATGTCATTCATAGAGCTTTTTAGGGCCACCACTTTCTCAATCTTTATATTTAAAGTAATATTTTAAATTTAATTTATATTTTAATTATTAATTATTTTTTATATAACATAAAATTAAATATTAAAATCCGTGCCCAAAAAATCTACTATACTCATAATTCAGAATTATTTCAATAAAACTTTTAACAAGTGTCATTTATAGAGCTATTTAGGTTTTATTGCTTTTTCAATCTTTGTATTGAAAGTAATATTTTAAATTTAATTTATATTTAAATTATTAATTATTTTTTATATGAAATAAAATTAAAGATTATAATCATTAAATATTACAATCCACGATGTTCGTATATATATATATATATGGTTTCTCATATCTATTTAGGGTTTTTTTTGGTACAGTTTCAATGTTCTTTGTACAATTTTTATTGACCATTTTAATTTCCTAATTTATTTGGTAAATTATGAAGGTTCTCTATGCAATTTTTTTTTTTTGGGTGCTTTGTCTCTCTGTTCAATTAAAATTTATTTGGTAATTTAGAAAATTTCGGGTATCCTTTATGCAGCATTCATTAATAGTTGGGATTCCATTTTAGTAACTCACGATAATAGATAAATACAGTTATATATTTCTTCGCCTAAGGTTTTTCATTCTTTTATTTTGGTTAACGTAACTTTTCAATATCATCCTATTTAGTTTATTTGTTTTGAATTATTTTTAATATTATCTCCCTATACTACTATCAATTTATACTAATTTCAAGGAAAGTTCTGTCATTCATACAGAAATGTATGTCCTACCATTCTCTCATGCTTTAAGTTTTTTTAATGTTTATTTGTATTATAATTATTATTTTTAATTATATTTTCACATCTATCTTTTATTAACACATCTATCTTTAAGTTCTGGCATTGAATATTATGCCACTTATAAATTCCATAATTTTTAAACATTCAAAATATTACAAGCCTTAAAATCTTTAGAATGTTTAAAATATTATAATTGAAATTTTATAGAGCTTATATTCAATGCACACAACAAAAGGTATTATAACATTAAATTTTTATAATATTATTAATAAAAATAAAAATAAATTGAAAACCATAAAAACAATAAACACATTTATGTATTTGAAGAAAAAAAATCACATAAATATAATTTTCAAAATCACCATAGAAAAAAATTCAAACTAAAAATTTAAAATGCATTCCTCAACTTAAATATTGGAAAAAGATTTATTTTATTATATATTGGGATTCATTTTACATAGTTAATTTTTACTTGCATATTATTTCCTAAATTAGTGCATATTTTCTCCTAAATCTGTATCTTTTCTAAAAATTTATATAAAGAATCAATTATTTAATTTTCCCTCTTTCCCAAAATGATTCTAACTTTCAAATCTAAAGTTTTTGAAAATCATAAAAAAATTACTATCTATCTAACCATCTCACTACACTATATTTATTTTTTTTCAACTAAAACATTTCAATTTATCAATTTCATAATTTTTCACATTTCTAATTTTCAATATTAAAATATTTAAAATAAATTGAGTCCACAATTTATATTTCTTTGATAATGATACTAATTATTTATTAAATATTTTTAAAAATATTAAATAATTACATTAATTTTTATTGAAAATAATTGTGTAATTAATGCACTATTCCAATAATGAGATAACATAAATTAAGGTTATATATGACTGTTTTTACTAATTATAGCACATTAATTATAATATATATTTTAAAATTGATATTTTAATTTACTAAAAGGATGTATAAGGAAAGAAAGTGTAATTGAAATCATATAAACAAAATTTATTTATTATTTTTATTAATTAGAAAATATGTTTTTGTGAATTTATAAATTAAATATTTCAATTTATTAAAAAGATGTAAATGACTAAGCTAGGGATGACCAAAAAACCTATTGAAGCAAGTATTCACAATGGGGACGATAATGAGAATAGATTTAGTCTTCAAGAGGATAGCGAGCAAGGTTAGAGTTTCGGTTTGTTAAATAGAACAAGGAGAGGGAATGAGGTCCTCGTCCTATGAAGACTTGCCAATGCTCTATTTATATAAATTATTCAAACATCCACTTATATATTACATTTGTATTATGTATGTATTTTCATTGTTGATTAGGATTGTGTTGAATTAGTAGTATTTGCTATTATGAATATTCACTACTTGAAAAACTGCTGTTACAGACGGATTTTGCCGACGAATTTTTTGTATTATCGACAGAAAAATTTATTTCTAAAGAATTATCGATGGATTTTGTCAACCCATAATAACATCGTCGAAAAGCATTACTAATGCAAAAAATTCGTCAAAAATTTTACCAATGGATTTTTGCTAAGAAATCCGTCGGTAACGAGCTTGAAAACATCATTAGGAAATTCATTGGCAAAAGTATTTACTAACGGATTTTTCGTCGGTAATATTTTAATTTAATTTATGTTCTTTAAAATTTTTAAAATTTACCGACAGAATTTCCGTCGGTAATTTTTCACTTTTTTAATTATGTTTTAATATGTTACCAATGAAAAATCCGTCGATAATTATGAATTTTAAAAAATTTATTTTTATTTTTTAACTTACCACAGAAAATCTGTTGATGATATTTAACAATTTAAAATTTTTCTTTTTCGTATTACCAATGGATTTTCCATCTGTAATATTTAACAATTTAAATTTTATTTTTCCTTTTTAATTTATCGATGAAAAATATGTCGGTAATATTTAATAGTTTAAATTTATTTTTTTATTTTAATTTACTGACGGATTTTTTATCAGTAATATTTAATAGTTTAAGTTTGATTTTGTGATTTACCGATGGTAAATCCATCCATAAAATGTATATTATTCGATTTTCTCTTTGCATTTTACTGACAGAAAATCCATTGGTAATTATTTTTAAAAAAAATAAATATTCAACAATTTTGTATTTTACCTTATATTTAAGAGCTTTTTTATTTAATAATAATTATAAATATATAAATATATTTAATAATAAAAAATTATAAAAAAAATACTCAATAAATAATAAATGCAACAAATTTAAATTTGAAATGTAAAATAAATACAAGTGCAACAAAGTTTATAAATATAAACATAAAGAAGTCAACATATGATAAATAAAGAAAAAACAATAGCTCGAATAAAGAGAAGTCAACAGTATCATCATCATTGTCGTCAGCATCACCATCGCTGCGACCACCATCATCATCATGTTGAACTACTGTATGCAGCACAAAATTATATTGCAAAAATCATATAGTTTGTCATAATGACCCCCAAAAAAAAAAGCCATTTAGAATGGCAAGATTCAGTCCATGGAATAGGAGACAGGAGTAACACATGCCATGTCTTTATCAATCTCTATAGTGGCACTTCCATAATAAGGCATTGTAAAAGTATAGTCATAATCTAGTATTAATTGTGGAAAGGGCTTGCTGCACATTTTTTACTAAAGAAAGTGAGACTTAAAACAAGATCAATTTGCATGTGCAAACAAAACTAACACAAAAACAACACACGGTTAAGAAAAATTTCATAATCTCATCCATACATATCCTATCCAATAGAAGGGGTAGTACTGCAAGCAATTACTAGACAGTTTCATTTCCTAGAATCAAAAGAGACCAAATGTCTCCAAGCAAACTCATCTGAATCCAATAACAAAATAATTGTGTGTTAAGGCAGAAAACATGGAAGTGCATTATTGTATGCAAGTGCCTCCAAGCTTACGTTTTGAACTTCCATTTAGCCGCCGCAGGAGCTTCAACTGGTGGCAAGGCTTCTTGTTTCTAGCCACAAAGAGCATCAAATGTTATAAAATGAATTTTGGTGCAACTACTCAAGTGTTTTAGAATCAAAGTGTTCTCTCCAAAAACCATTTCTAGCAAATGAGACATCTGAAGTTTTCTGTTCCCACCTGCAATGCGCATCCACTATCAATACAAAACAAAACAAAGCAATCAATGCCCTAACCAAAACGCAAACATTTTTTTCCCCAAAAAATAGGAACAAATTTTCATACATCATAAAACTTTCAAAGGGGACAGATTTTTATTCCATAAAATTAATAACAACCAAATAAAATGTTTTGTTTTACTCTCAAATAACGAGTGGGGATTGGTACCTAATTCCTAGATTATGAAATTACAGGAACTGGGGTTAACTGTAAAGTAAAAAAAATTACTGACTGTTGGAGGGTAGAGGAGTTGAGAATGGAGTGCCGATCAGACTCGATTAGCCATCCACGGATGCGAACGCCGCATCTGCCCCCGTTGGCGAAGAGCTCGGCACCTGCGGCTTTCAAGTCATTCTGCTAGGCTGGTTCTGAGTCGGGCATTGCTGGCATTGCTAGGTGTGCGCGGGTGGCAGAAATAGGCGCGCGCTGCTTTGTGGTCATGAGTTGGCTTTGCTGGTCGCGAGCTGGGTGCTTCTGCGAGTGGGACGATGGGCATCAGCATCAGACGGGGGAGACCGGCAAGTAGGAAGGCGACCAACGCGCGGGTGGTCACTAGTCTGAGAGAGAGGCTAAAATGTGGAGAGGGGGTTGAGAAAAGTAATGAACGAGGAAGGGGAAAAGGTAATATAATAAGTTAATAACTAAATATGTTACCGACAAATTTTTAAATTACCGATGGAAAATCTGTTGCGAACAATTAGTACCAGAACTTTTTTAAAAAATAATTACTGATGGATTTTTCGTCAGTAAACTTAAATTTCAAATTAAATTTTTTCATTATTATCGATGGATTTTCCATTGAAAATATTAATTTTTTAAAAAAATTTAAGAAATAATTACCGATGGATTTTTCATTGGTAAAACAAGTTTTTGCATATTTAATTTGTATTGGTTACCGACGTTTTCCGTCAATACAATTAAATGCTGAATTAAATTTTTTTCATTATTACCGATGGATTTCCCATCAGTAATATTAATTTTTTAAAAAAATAATTACCAATAGAAAATCTGTCAGGAAAATAAATTTTTACATATTTATAATTCGTATTGATTATTGACGGATTTTCCATTGGTAAAATTAAATTCTAAATTAAATTTTTTAATATTTCTGATGGATTTTTCATCAGTAAACTTAATTTCAAAAAAAATTTTAAAAAATAATTACCGATAGATTTTCCATTTGTAAAATAAATTTTTACATATTTATAATTCGTATTGGTTATCGATAGAAAATCCGTCGGTAAAATTAATTTTTTTTTATCACTACTGACGAATTTTCCATCAGTAAAATTAATTTTGAAAAAAATTTTAAAAAATAATTACCAATGAATTTTCCATCAGTAACTCGCGCCCCAATATTCTCGCGGCTTCGAGCAAAGTTTATTGACGGATTGCCGATGGAACATTCGTCGATAATGACCGAAAACTCAAAGAAAAAAAATTTTGCTCGGATTCCTTATTATCTGTCGGTAAATTACTGAGAAAAAAATCTGTCGATAACCCGCGTGTTTCTTGTAGTGATTTATGTTTCAAATTTTAAAGCACTTTTAAATTCTCTCTCTTTTGTAGAATTTTTTTTTAATCAATGCATTAATATACATAGGGATTCAAATCCCTACAGAGAATGGGGAATGTGGACCTATGACAGGGATGGGGATAAGAGGTAAAATTTTAAATAGGGATGGGAGTAAAGAACATGTCTCGTCTGTCATGGATACCCATTATCATTTCTATAAATAGCTCATAATATAGTAAAATTATCTACTTATTATCTTTTATTATTCAATTATTTCAACTTTTAACAGGTGCAAATTTTTCATAAAATAAGATTTTTATTATTGGTTAAAAGTCATCTACTGAGACTTTTTTAACCTTACAAATATTATATTCAAAATAAGATATAAAATAAAATAAAATATTTATATTTTATTTATTTATTTAATTATTTAACTATTAATTTTTTCTAAAATAAAATTATATGCCTGATTTTCTATAAAATACATTTAAATAAATTATTCTTTATGTTTGGTAATGATCAATAAATTATTATTTTATAAACACCCATGCCTCGCACGAGTCAACTGACTAGTTGATAGATAAATTAAAATAGAGAGAGTACCACATTCAAAGCATTCAAGGAATTTAGTAGAAATATGATTTAATGGATTGGGTATAATAGACTATTGGGTAAGGATCTTTACATATAGGATCATGATGTGTCATATATGATCACTGACTACCATATATAATTAAATAACATGTCTTTTTCTTAGTTAGGTCAATATTTTTAATAAAGGCAAACTACCGAGAGTAAAATCAAATAATTGCGGATAAGTTTGAACCAAACCTTTTTTTTTTTCAGGTACCAAAACTAAAACTTGCTTATTTTTCAAATAACAAAATAACCAAATTAAATATAGATCTATTTATGGCAAATTTTAGCACTTACTTGTCAACAACAAATAATTGACATACTCCTTATGCAGGAGGCCAAACTGCTCTAAACCAAGCATAAATTAACAAATTCCAGGAGTTTGGATGACAGCATTTGCTTTTCAAGATCTCGATTTGGGGAGTGAAAAACTACTCCTCTTATGTTCTTCGCCAAAGAAATCAAGTGTTAAACTATTTTTTATGAATGAGGATGAAATGTAGAATGCAATGTAGCGTGATTTGTATTGTGATTTGTGTGTGTTATAAATGCAATGTTAAATTAACAGATTAAAAGAAGAAGAATGAGAAGAAGAAAAAATGCAGAAAGCAAATTGATTGACAAACTGTAAATGAAGTACAGAAATTGTAAAGAAAATAAGAACAGAAAATAAAGACAGATTAATGCTATGAAGGCATGGAAATAGGTTAAAAACAATTACTCAGTGAACTCAGGACTCTGTTCTGTCATTGGAGACGTGTAAGAGCGAGTATTTGAGTAAAAATTCCAACCATTTATAATATATACAGAACTGGTATTTATAGATAACCTTAGTTCTAGGATTTTGCACTTGTTCTTGGTTGTCTTTTGATGTTGTCCACGTGGTTTTGACAGTTATTTTCTTTGTCATTTGTACTTTGATCACCACTTTATCACGTCTTTTTCAGGCTTCTGTCAATAACTGTTGAAAACCATCAATAACTGGCAATTGACGAACACATGTGATGGAGTCATTCTGATAGTATCTTCAACATCCTCAAAATATTCTAAGTCTCAAGTGACAAACTTCAACTTCGACTCATCAAACGTCGAATAAAAGATCTTTGTCAATGTCAACTAGTCAGCTCGGATATCCAAATTGTCAATTGGCCTTCTTTTAGTTTTCGACATATTATCTGAATAATTAGAAACTTTATCAATTCTTCCTATGCCAGACTTTTGACCAACCTTCAAACTGTCAAAGTCGAATGCCAATTTAACAATATGACACTTAATACAATTTGGTGCCAACAAGATCATTTTGAATTTTTTTTGTTACTTAAAAATTGTAAACTAGTATATTTTTTTAAAGAAAATATGGAATTGAATATTTTCTAATTTAACTATGAAAATGGAAAAGATATTATAAAAAATTAATTAACAAAAGTTTGTTGAATATAATGGGGACTGTCACTCTATCCCATTAATGTTTGAATAGTGAATACATTGACCCTTCATTTGTTTCGGGAGAAAATAAGAAGAGAGAAAAGTGATGATGAAAAGAAAATAAAGGTATTTGAAAGTTTTCTTTTGTTTGCAACAAGAGAAAATAGAGAAGCGAACAAAAACCGGATGTGACTCTCACTAGAAATACTTTCCTCACTCATAGGCAAAGAAAACTGGATATCGATGATTTTCTTAAGTAATTTACAGTATTACTCTTTGATATGTAGATTATTGTATATGTTTTTCAATTTTTTTTTCTCATTTTCTCTCATTATCCAAACAAATCATGAAAGCCAATTTTCAGTACCCATCAGGAAATAAAATATAAAATAAACAGATAACAAAATAGTACAATAGTGCATTTGAGTACGTAGATACAAGGGGAGTTCATTACACTTCATGCTAGGCAACTACCATCTATATGAGTGTATTGTCTCATGTTTTCAATTTTTCATTTAACATGATTGGATTATGTTGATTGAAATCTTTTGCACAATATAAGAATTTGATTGAAATTTTTTGTGTCAATAATTGGTTAATGGTCAAGGATGCAAAAATAAATTGGACTTCTTGACCGATTCCAGACGTTTAAAAAAAAAAACAGAAAGAAGGGGAAATCTATTAGTTACCAACTGTTTTCAGACACACAAAAGAAAATTATAAAACACAACGAAATCTATTTCTTGCTACGTGATTCCAATTACCAAAATAACAAAATAAAATCTAAGAATAAAAAACTCATGTACTCCCTCAAGAAAATTTTATAAAATTATTTAATCTCTTAAAAATTGAAATTAAATTCATAATTTCTCAAGATTTTAATAATAACACATATTAGTCCCTCTATATGTATGTGATTCTTTAAATACTAATAAAATTACTTATTGACTTGCTGACATGATGTTAAGTGATCTATATGTCATTTGAAGTGGAATAATAGAGTTTAAAATGATATATTTTTATGATTAAAATTTACAAGATGAATCATTTAAATCTCTATTATAAGTCATAAAATAATTTATTTTATAAAATTTTAAACACTAAAATAAGTGTAATACATTTCAAAGTAGATCATTTAGCTTGCCTATATAGCCATGATACATATACGCCAGCACATGAAACGCGGATTTTTTTTTTTAAATTATTATTATTATTATTATTAAAAGGTTACAAATGATGTTGGTCTCGGTTAATGTCTTCTCTTTTCGTTTTATGAAATTGAATGGTGCGTTTGGTTAAGTTTTAGGAATAAAATATAATTTTTAATTTTGATATAACTAATATTTGTTGCTATTTTAGTAAATATAATTTAGTTGATTCTGATATTCATTATTTTAAAATAGACTTAATTTCTCTTTTTAGTCATTAATTTTTAAAATGAATCAGATTAATCTCTTATATTATATTATAAAAAGTGAATCAAATTAATTTTTCATTCCACTTTTATTTAATATTTTATTAAATAAATAATAGTTACTAAAATTTTGACATGTCAACCGGAGTTCTGCAACACACACTCAAAACCCATTAATAAAAGAAACATCACATCACATATTCAAAGAAGAACAATAGCAACCAAAATAACCAACCTCACCTCATTTTGAGACAAAAAGTGGAAGGGATAGGGGCAGCATCAGGGAAGATGTTAGTGATATGGGGGAGGGGGCAGCGGGAGCGCGGCATAGGGGGCCGGAGGAGGCGCGGCGTCCGGGGGGCAGACAGTGCAGTGGGAGCGCGATGGGGAGAGAGCACAGAGAGAGAGAGAGAGAGACGCATGGAGAGAGAAAGAGACCACAACAGAGAGAGAGGGTGTGCGGTGGGGGTGCAGAGGCGCAGCAGGTGTAGGGCACGGTGGTGAAGGGCGAGATCTGCCAAGACGTGACACACTAAGACTGAGAGAGGCCAGAAGAGAGAGAGGGCGTACGGTGCGCTGCGGTGCGTGGTGGGGACGGTGACTGCGGCGAGGATAGCGGCTACGGCGAGGACGGCAGCGCTGCTTGCTGACGCAGAGAGAGAGTGTGTGTTTGTGAGAGAGAGCACAAAATCTGGCCCGCTTCCGTAAAAATATGTTACCGGCGGCTTTTTAAATTTTCGAAGGAAAAAAAATTCGGTGGCAATGCCACTTGAGGCGAAAATTTTTGCTTCCATCATTACTAACGATTTTTTCGTCCATAATTTATTTTTGAAAAAAGGACTTTTAAAAAAGTAATTTTACTGGCGAAAAAATTTACGAATAAAATTACTTTCCAAAAAAAACTTTAAAAAATTTATTGACGAAAAAATTCATTAGTAAATTAAATTTATTTTTAAAATATTATTTATAATTGTTATTGATGGAAAAATCTGTCGATAATACGTGTGTCATATTCATTTTAAATTTATGCGAATACTACCAATAGATTTTTCTGTGGGTAATGACCGAAAACAAAAAAAAATATTTTGCTCTAATTTCTCATTTTCTATTAGCAACACTAACGAAAAAAATTCATCTTTAAATTCCATCAATAACTCACATATTTCTTATAATAATAATTAATTAACATATTTTTTGACATACAGAGAAAGCCAAGCTATAAGCCGAATAAAGGATTAAAGAAGTTTGAGGTATTAAGATGGATGTTAGATAACATGCAAGATCATCGGGTAGCTAGCAATTAAAACACTTATACAATGACATTGTAAAGTTGCAATTTACGTTATTTTAGTGTGTCTCATATTTTTATTATTGTAGTTATTATGGCAACCATATAGGCATCATGAAGTTGAGGCCATTGGTTTGAGTAGGATGCCAACGCCATTATTCCTACATGTCTGTTGTACTTATAGATTTCACAATGATTCTTATTTTTCCTCAAACTTGTTCTAAGAAACCATTTGCCATCTTTCTCATATTTTAGGCCCAGAGAATAAAATATTTTTGGTTCTGACTCCAACACTTTGTAATCCACTCTATTGTTTATGTTGTACCTCATAATTATTTTAATAATAGTCTCCTTATTATCAAATATCATTCCAACAAAGAAGTCAACATCCAAATTCAATTGCAACATAAGTATATTATTTTATTGTTTCATTCAATTTTATATTATTTTTTATTATAAACTTTAACAAAATAGTATTTTATTTGAAAACTAAACTTGGATTGTCCGAGTTTAGTGCTTTTACTTTTCAGAAAAATGTATAAAACTTTTTGTAGAAATGCACTTATAAAATATTATTTAGATAGATTTCACTGTTTTCATCTTTCATAATTTGCACATCCCGAATTGTGCATGAAATTTCATAATCTCTCTCCTCAGACCCATATATTTATAAATCACCTCATCACCCAATAAAATCATCAAATAATCACACAAAACCCATAAACAAAAAAATGACCCCAGTTATCAACTGTTTTCGGATAAAAAAAACATAAGAAAATTTATTTATTGTTAACCTATTCCAATCACCAAAATAACAAAAGAAAATCTAATTATTAATAACCAATTGTGTGTGTTTTGGCCAATTGAAATCTAGTGCTAGTTAAACAATTTTTCCTATGTTAAAAAAATAATAGATGTGCATAATTAATCTTCCAAATTTGAGAATTTGATACATAAAGATTTTCTTTAATTTATATATGTGAAAAAGCTGTAGTACATAACAAAATAAAATGAGATATGATATGCGTACGCATCAATGGACGCATATTTTCAACTCACGTGGGCAAAAAAATTTTTTGTTCAAATATTTGATCCACTCAACATAGGTGTCGCATGTGCCTTGAGCACCATGCGTTCAAATTACATTTCAGAAAAAGAAACTGTTGCTCTTCACTGTAAAAATAAAAGTCAGTTGAGTTTAATTTGAGTACTAACCTTGTCATGTTAAAATTTTATTTTGCTTTATATTTTTTTTTATTTAATATTTTTATTTATTTTACGATATATAATTAATCATAGATTTACATTTTTCTTGCACAAATATATTCATTTTATTTCAACATGTTTAGAAACCCATGAGAATCGATCTTAGAGGCACAAAATCGATTTGTCCACTTTTCAACTTGTTTTATTTTTTGATGGAGTGCAATTTTTGAATTGATTCTAGCTTCAAAATCAATTTTAAAAAAGTGAAAGATTGTTGTTTCTAGCTTTTTACTCTAGTAATCTTAGGTAAAATCAATTCTTAAATTAAACTATCAAACACAAATCACATTTGCTCAAAATTAATTCTAACAATCAATTTTAGGATAATCAATTCTATTAAGAGTCAATTCTCCAGGAGCTGAACCAAACACACTTAATATACTAATAAAAATTTTCAAAAATTATTATTTTTCTTTACGAATGTTATTAGGCACCTATTAAAACAACCATCAATGAAAAGAAAAACAAGTAATATACTAATAAAGATGGTTTTGGGATGAGAAAAAAGAGCCAAGGCGCTCTTGTTAACGGGTCATTGTCAATGCTGCCCAATGGGGCGGCCAAGAGACAGTGTGGGACCTCGTTCTTTACTTTTTGGACCCTCTGCCTCCTGCCCCCTCTTATTTTTGTATAAGTGATTAGAGATGGCAAAAGTGGCGGGACGGATTTTCTTGGGTAGGGCATGGATTGATACATTTTAATTACTTGATTCAAATTATCAATTTATCCTATTAAAAAATAGTAAATTGGTAGATTAATTCATTTTTAGGTATATTTTTTTGCTATTTTATCAACCTGTCTGCCCCATTGCTGGTTGGCTATAAAACCCCGTGGGATGGGCTAACTTGCCATATTTATTTAAGTTGAAAATAATAAATTATTGCGTCAAAAAATAACGGGTTAGTAAACTAACTCTACATGTGCAACCTATTTTATCACCCTTATTGATGATCCTACCACTCTTAACTAAGGTGAAGAAAATCTGGATGAAGATTTAGAGGCTTATTGGTGCAATTGATTTAATCAGATCCAATCACAGTATATGTTGAAAATTTGAAAAACCCACTTTTCAATATAAAACTTGTCATTTTTAATTTCATAACTACTTTCTCTATTCTTGAACAATTGTCCAACCATAAACGTTCACTAGAATTAAAAAATGATTAGTAAAACATCAATATTAGTAAAAATTATGAATAATTTACTAAATTGTCTTTATTTCTTTTCAATACTCCAACTTTTTCTTCTCTCTTTTACTAATGAATCAATCATATTTAATAGGGATATTATTGATAAAAAATAATTAATACTACCTAAACTTTTGAAATGGACAATTATTTCTAAGTAAATTCTTTTTAAATGGACAATTATTCAAGGACAGAAGTAGTAATATCTTAAGGATTTTGGTACTTTATTCCTTTTAAAATATCTGTCACTTTTAGACTAGCACATGTATTAAGAAAAATAATAAATATGCTGGGAATGTAGTAAAATACAGTAAATGAATTAATACACCCTCTATCAAATGAAATGTTTTAGAAAATTAATAGTTAGTGAATGAAATTACTTAAAAATACTATTGATAAAAAGAAATAAATATTACATTGAAATTTAAAATTATCTAAAAATAGATAGATATTTTAAAATGTGAAATTGTTTAAAAATAAATAGATATTACTTAACAGCGAGAGTAATATCAAGTGTAGTATACATCACCCTTATTAGTCACTTCCATTATTGACTCTTTTCTTTCCCCTGATTAATAAAATCCCATTAATGCTCCCATTCATTTCAACCCGCACGAAGCCGGATCGAGCCAACGCGGCCTGCGCGGTCTGGGTATCAACCAGACACTGATTGAGCCAAGGCCTTCCCTTCGTGTCGTTTTGCCGTGTATGCCCACTTTTGGTTTTAGCCTCGCTTCGCTAGGCACAGAATTGGAATTGGTGGCAAGCGAAAATGACATCTTTACATAGAAAATGTGGATATTCGATGGCAAGCTTGTATTCGCCACACACTCAACTTTATAAACTCATCTAATGATATCAAAGTGTTATATATTTTTTATGCCAAAATAGGATTGCTTGGAGCCAACTATGGCACTGGACGTCGAGCACAAACTCTTTTCTCATACTAATAAATAAATCCAAGTGCCCACCATTATCAATGATACTCTTATCTTATTGTCCTAATTAATTCTCTGCTGGCTCTTCCTACTGAGAGGAAAAAAAAAAGGAGTTTAATTAAATATAGGAAAAAATACATTTTACTCATGAACTTTTGGTTATATACAATTTATATTATAACTTTTCAAAACACTCATTGCAATACCTTAGACTTTCCAAACAATTCAAAACACCTCAATTTGTTAAGTTAACATTCATTTCTATTGTTAAGTAGCTATGTGTATATCACGCCCACAATTAAACGGACAAAAATATAATTTTTTTAATTAAAATTTTCAACCCTAAACCTTTCTCCACTTAGAAATGGACAAAAATATCTTTTTGTTACAATCAAATTCTAGCTTCTGAAGAATATTTTTGTCTATTTTTGAATGCAGGAGGGTTTAGAGTTGAGAAATTTGATTAGAAGAAAATGTATTTTTATTTGTTAATTATGTATGTGGCATGCATATGACTACTTAATATTGGAAATGAATGTCAACCTAACCAAATCGGTGTTTTGCACTATTTGAAAAATTTAAAATGTCACAATACATATTTTGAAAAGTTAAGATATAAATTGCATACAGCTTATATAATTCAAGAAGGTGAAATACATTTTACCCTTAAATATATAGGCGTTCCTTGCTTGATTGGTAATGGTAAAGATCTATTAGCAACAAATTTTACCAAGTGTCAGATTGTCGAATTGACATTCGACCAAGGTCAACCCAAAGCAAGTTAAGGGTTTAGCATGTTAGAACTGACAATATGGTACAAAACTGATAAAGTTTTAAGTTTGTTAGTCAACATGTTGAAACTCATGAAGGTGCCTTGGAGTAAGGCTTGAATTGAAGGCCAATAAGGTCAAATTCTCATATTCAAGATTGACTAGTCAAAATGAATGTTTGTCATTTAAGACTTAGAAAAATTTATAAAGATCATGGACAGATTGACATGATGACTAGACAACACAATTGTCAATTGACAGTTACTAACAGTTCTCAGTAGTTACTTACAGAAGTTTAGCGGAGGCATGACCAAGTGGTGACTTTTCAATGAGAAGAGCGGGGGGCAAACCAAGAAACTGTCAAAGCCACGTGGACCATATGTAAAGGCAGCTAGAGACAAGTGTCAAGATCCTAGAGTCATAGATTGTCTATAAATACTGGTTCTATACAAATTATAAAAGCTTGGAATTTTTACTCACACACTCACTATAAAATGTCACCCAGATGACTACATAGAGCCCTGAGAAATTATTCTTAACCCATTTTCTTGCTCTCATAGAATAGATTTCCTTTAAAATTCTTTACAATTTCTATACTTATTTATATTTATCAATCAATTTACATTCTGCAATTCTTTTATATTTTTGTAACTTTTCTTTTTTTAGTTTGTCAATCAACATTGCAACCACAACACAAATCACTTTGCACATGCATTCCATCCTCATTCTATTAAAAATAGTTTGACACTCAATTCTTTAGTATGAGGAGTAACTTCTCACTCCCCATATTGAGATATGAAAAAACAAAGGCTGATATCTAAACTCTTGAGTTTGTCGATATACACGATTGATTTAAAGCAGTTTGACCTCCTGCATAAGAAAATGGTCAATTATTTATTATTGACATAAAAATATCAAATTCTGCGATAAACAAAATCATAAAAGACTCCTTTTTATTGCCTACATTCGTGACGCGTAGACCTTGCCTTGACTAGCGGCTTCCTCAAAATTTCACTGTTGCAATTTTACATCATTCAGTGATGTATTAACGATATGTATAAATCTTACTAACATATTTACACTCTTTAACAGTATGTAACTTTTTATAGGTGTTGAATTTCATCAACTAAATTACTAAGCTGAAAATTCTTCGTTTAAAAATTAATTAATGCTTTAATCAAATTATATATCAATATTTACATTATTATAATCCACATACATTTTATTTTATGAAAAATTTAATATTTATAACTATTAATAAATGTTATTTTAGTCAAATATAAAATAACAAAGATAGGAAAACAAAGAATAAATGAAAAACATTAAAAAATGGTTTAAAATGTAGGTTATTTTAGTTTTTTAATTAGTTTAGAGGAGGGAAGTGTGTATTTTATAAATTGAAGGGAGTGTAATAAAAACATCTCTCAAAAAAATTACTTGTATGCTATTAATTTAGTTTCTGGAATATTTTTTATAATGAATAATTCTTTTAAAGGTTATACATGATGGCATGTTAGTTATTAAAAGTTTTCAGCATCAACTAGATATTTAAAATTTAAAATAAATATTAAATTATTATTTTAGTCCTTCAAGTAGACTATTTGATAAAATAATTCATCAAATTAGATTTTGAAATTGGCAATTCGAATTCATTCATGAGGTTTTGAAAATTCTCCTGAGGTTTTTGAAGTTGGCAAAAGCCGAGCATGTTAATCCTCGGTGTTGGTAAACTGTTAGCCAAATTAGTCTTTCCCAAGGATACATTAACAACAATTACACTTTGTCCCTCCGACCGCCAGATGGGATTGACTATATGGTTTAGATCATGTTATAATATCCTATTATAAATCATACATACATTGAAATAATTAAAATTAAAATTTGTTTTGATAATTTATTGTAATAGTTATGCCTATAATTTTTCTGGACTTCTTTCTAGCTCCAGCTATTGGACTACCTTTCATCTCATCTATCAATTTTTGTTCTGAAGTTTTCTAAAACCGATATAGAATGATAATGGTCATGCATTTCAGGTACATGTGCGAGTGTGAGACGAGTATACAATACGAAGGAACGATGGAATAGATTTTGAATTTTGTAGGTGAAACGTACAAAGGCTTTTGCGAAGCCAAAAACCTGACCATAAAGTGAACGAATCCCATGATGAAAGTAGGAGCACCAAGGATCGGATTAGTTGACGTTACCCTATCTGATCGTAGTAGAACTTTGTACGCCTAAATTTTGCATTATGCTTCTTTTTATTACTATTTTGAGATGATCCATCTTGACCTTTTCGTAGCACTACTTAAGACTAAATTGCGTTCAATTAATCCTTTTTTGGTGGCGCCTATCAATGTGGGGTTCTTAATGCTTGGCTCAAATTGATGAAACCTATAATTAAATCCGGAACACCCCCCCCCCCCCCTCTTCTTTTCGCTCATCCTCCTCCTCCCTCTTTCCCTCTTTTTTCTTTTTTTACTTTCTTACTTTTCCAATAATTATGTCTACCAAAAAAAATATTGGTATACGTAGAATAAAAATCGTTTTAAGTTACAATTGCATTGCTTGTTAAGCAATCACGAATATCATAAGCTTATAACGCACTGTTTTTCTTTAATATATATATACTCCCTATCAATGAAAGGGCCCACACCCAGCCATCTGTCTCATTGCTCCTTTAATAGTTGATATGATCTTCAAACTGAAAGAGAAACAATTCCACAAATATCACAAGTCATTGCCTCATGAGAATCCAATGCAAAACAAAGTTTGAACACGACCCTCAACTGCCAGATTAACACATTTTAACCATCAACCTTTGAGCACTAGAAAACTTAAATTCAATCCCACCACAAAGCTTGACTTTTGCCTAATCAAACACCAACATTTCACGACCAAGCACCCCCGGTGTTTATTGGTTTCACTCCAATAACAGGCCTAGTTTCAATCTTCTGGACCATTTACAATAAATGAAAGTGAATGCTCATTAAGGAAGCGGAGAGAAAACTTGAAAAAGATATATAAAGAATGGCAGCTGGGTTATTGATGGAAAAGCATAAGGGTAATCTTCATCCTTTCAACATTTCCTGTAACTTTAATTTCTTCTCTTGCTTTTCCTTTTTTTTTTCTCTAAAATATTTAGGCACCTTTTAATATGTGATTACAGGGAAATTATCTTCTCGCAAATATTCTCTTTTTGACAGAGAGATCAATGATGTACGATGTTGCGTATAAAATAAAATAGTGTTTGACTGAAGTAATCAGGCATAACCGCATAAGTCATACTCACTCGTTCTTGAAAGGATAATGTTATATACCCATATAGTTTAGAGATTATTTTTGCTATCAGTTTAAAATTAATATACCGTTATTTAATTACATAATTTTATTTGTAAGATTTTTAAGATATAACTAAATTCAGTGTCTATCACAAGATTAATTACTGTTAGCATATAAAGGTTTTATATTATCATTCAATTACATATTTTTATTTATAAGACTTTTAAAATAGTTGATGATTGAATCAAATAATTTAATTGATGTGAAAACACATGATTGAATATTTATATAACACTTTTTGCATTTACAATGCATGAAAAATAAAGTCTATCACAAGATTGTTTTTGATGTACTATAAATATAAAAAAAAGAATAATGTTATGTGTATAATAAAATTATACAACAAATATATATTATATACTTTATTACTGTTAGATGTGATAAGTGAGTGGAATGAGTGGGGACCACTCATCACATCTAATAGTGATAAGATATATGGTATATATTTATTGTGCAACTTGTACACATAACATTACTCTATAAAGGAGTAATTCATGCTTCCATTTAATAACATACTTCTATTTATAAAAATATAATGCAGGTGATGATGGAATCAATCAAATTTGTTGATAAGGTATGTGGTGTAAATCTAATGGTGTTAACTACGTGTTGTACAGATAACATTACTCTATAAAAGAGTAATTCACACTGCCATTTAATAACATACTTCTATTTATAAAACATATAGTATAGCTGATGATAGAATCAACTCACCTCTCATCACATCTAACGGTGATAAGGTATGTAATATATATTTATTGTGCAATCTTATTATACATATAACATTACTCTATAAAAGAGTAATTCACACTGGTATTTAATAATATACTTATATTTATAAAATATATAATGCAACTAATGATGGACTCAAACAATTTTATTGATATGATAATATATAAAAATTAAATTCTATCATTTATTCTTCACACTTTTTCATATATTGACAATTTGACACAAAATAAGAGACTGTACGTATCCATGTAAAAATAAGAATTTTCTTATGGGGTCAGAGAAAACAATTGTTTACAGATATAAAATAACATACTAACTTTAATATGCCTACCAAAATTACATTCACGAAACATTGTGCATAACATATGTATACAGTATTTGTTCAGTTAAAACACGAGAAAAGATAAGAGAATTAGTAATTTAGTAGCTATATTGGAAATTTTCAGTGGCAATGATGAGAATTTGGGACACAAGTAGGCGCAGGATAAGCACGTGGGAGTTGCCTTTAGAATTGCACGCTGCCAATGGCATGTCTCCGTAGTTGCAAAAAAATAAAGCCAACATCATATTCTTCTTCCAAGTAACAAAGCAATATAGGAAGGGAACATATAAAAAAGTTACGCGGTTTTCCCAGGTCGTATTTTTCGATGGATGATCGTTGGCAGTTTCGGTATTGGAGGAGTATCAAGAAGCTCTTACTATTGGTTGTAAATAAATCTCGAACTCCGAACCCAGCCCTTATTTTATTCGATCATTTCTTATAGTAGTATATGATTTTTGGGTTCTGCTTAGAGATACTTAAAGAGTAAATTTTAAATTTTTTTAATGAATTCTATATT
The DNA here is from genome assembly GCA_031216125.1 of Dalbergia cochinchinensis. Lineage (NCBI taxonomy): Eukaryota > Viridiplantae > Streptophyta > Magnoliopsida > Fabales > Fabaceae > Dalbergia > Dalbergia cochinchinensis. The sequence continues at coordinate 82,159,131 of CM062377.1, forward strand.
TAAAAAATACAAAACTTTCACTTTTTAATGTTGAATTTTTCATATCTTATTCTTTAAGGGCACCGAATTGATAAACTTGTGATTTTTTACTATTATTAGAAGAATTTATCCAACAAGAGCCCAACACTAATTAAGAAATAAAAAAAACTTTAATATTAGAAGAAAAACAGTTTTCATGTCTAAAATATGAGATTTATTAAAAAAGTTTAAAACTTACTTATCCAGATAGCCTTCATAAGTGTCTTAAGATACTCATTATAAAATACCTTATTGTAATTATTCAATGCTAGTATCATACAAAATTTTCACTTTCAATTATACTTGGTCGTTGAGCCGCTAAGTTATGTGTGCAGTTTTACTAGTATTATATTATTTTACTACTTCATGCCTATGCAATCTATCTGGTTAACTCCGTGTGGGGGTGGCATGTCTGAGCCTGAATTTTATGAGATTGCCTTGCTCTGCATCCATTTATTTAAAATGTCAAAATCATTTTTGGGGTACAACTATTTGACTGAAAGGACACAACTGGTGTGCTAGATCTTATGAGTTTATTATTTCAATTGACCATTTATGTCATCAATCCTACCTATTTAAACAACTATTTATTTTCTTTTTGCTCCCCACAACAAACCTCTTGGTTTTCCTTTCCTCTTGGAAATTCTACACCTTCTCTCCTCCAAGGAAATTCTACTACCTTATAGTAGTAGGACTATTTTTTCTCTCTTTTATTATTTCTGAGAGTTCGTGAGGTTTTGAATTAAGGGCTCTGACACCCTGTGAAGCTTGTCGGTTCAGTATCCAATATCTTGTACTTGAGCTTGCTTAGCGGGAAAATCCAGTACCTGCAAATAAGTATGATCTGAAGGCTTGGTACTTTGGAGGCACTTCTTGTGTATGTTCTGTTCTGCAACGCTGAAGGGTAGCTAGCTTCAGCTGAGTGAGGCAAAGCACTGAAATTATGCAAGTAGCTAGCACATGATTTAGAGGACAGCCATGAAGTTCATGAAACTAGGATCTCGTCCAGATACCTTCTACACTGCAGAGGCAGTAAGGCAAGGCCCAAGGCATAATCACATCAATTTTAATTCTTTCTTAGATGATGTATTTGATATATCCCTCATATGTAATGTAAGTAACATATGAGTATCTTTACTCTGTGTACAGGTCAGTCTCTTCTGAAGTTTCCAGTGACCTCATTATTCAAGTGAAGGGAAGTAGATATCTTCTCCACAAGGTATGCTCCTTGAAGCTTCATAAATTTAGAATATGATATTAATGATAGAAACTCTTCAAATTCTCTAACCATAAACAACCCATTTCTTTTTCTTTTTCCCTTTTCCCTTTCATTTGCATCTATTTTCATTTTTGACGTTTCTTGTATGTAAAACTATCTGAAGTTCATGCTGTTGCTGTTCAGTTTCCCCTACTGTCCAAATGTTTGCGGCTGCAAAGGCTATGCTCACAGTCTCCTGATTCTCCACAGCACCAAATAGTCCAACTACCTGATTTTCCTGGTGGGGTTGAGGCATTTGAGCTGTGTTCCAAGTTCTGCTATGGAATCACCATCACTCTCAGTCCTTACAACGTTGTAGCTGCAAGGTGTGCTGCAGAATATCTTCAGATGACAGAAGATGCTGAGAAGGGCAACTTGATTTATAAGCTAGAGGTTTTCTTCAGCTCTTGCATCCTACATGGCTGGAAGGACTCTATTGTGGCTCTTCAGACTACCAAGGCATTGCCTTTGTGGTCAGAGGACTTGGGAATCACCAGCAGATGCATTGAAGCTATTGCCTCAAAGGTCACAAGCCACCCTTCCAAGGTGAGTTTGTCACACAGTCATTCCAGAAGGGTGAGGGATGATGTATCTTGCAATGGAACTGAAAGCCTGAGGCATAAACCAGGAAGCAAGGGATGGTGGGCTGAAGATTTGGCTGAACTGAGCATAGACCTCTATTGGAGAACCATGATAGCAATCAAATCTTGTGGCAAGATGCCTTCAAATCTCATTGGTGATGCACTGAAAGTCTATGCATCCAGATGGCTACCAAATATTACCAAGAATGGACATCTCAAGAAGCAAGCTGCATCTGACTCTGACTCAGAATCAGCAAGTGACATAACTTCAAAGCATCGTCTGCTTTTGGAGTCAATTGTGAGCTTGCTTCCAGCAGAGAAAGGTGCTGTCTCTTGTAGCTTTCTTCTGAAACTCTTGAAGGTATCAAACATTCTCAATGCTTCTTCTTCTTCAAAGAGGGAGTTGGCTAAAAGAGTAGGACTTCAGTTGGAGGAAGCAACGGTGAATGATCTCTTGATACCTTCACTATCTTACACAAATGACACACTTTATGATGTTGAGTTGATGATGACAATATTGGAACAATTTATGTCACAAGGGCAGAGTCCCCCTGTTAGCCCTCCAAGATCTAGGCTTGGCTTTGAGAGAAGAAGGTCTCGTTCAGCAGAGAATATTAACTGTGAATTCCAGGAGAGTAGGAGGTCATCTTCAGCATCTCACAGTTCAAAATTGAAGGTGGCAAAGCTTGTGGATAGGTATCTTCAAGAAGTTGCGAGAGATGTGAACTTTCCCTTGTCGAAATTCATTGCCCTTGCTGAAACTATACCAGATTTTGCAAGAAGTGATCATGATGATATCTACAGAGCTATTGATATTTATCTGAAGGTAAGTATTCGAAAACAATAAATGTTCCACAATTCTCCTGTTTTTTTTTTCCCCTTCTTTCATATTACTGCATTCTATGCAATGTTAAGTAAGTGTCAACATAATGACAAGGTTGTAGCCTTATGATTTGGAGATGAAAAGTTCAAATATTGAAAACAACCTCTCTGCTTATGGTGAAAAGACTGCATACATCTACCCATTTTAGGCCCCACTAGGTGGTGGCATTGTGCATTTTGCTGCCGTTTCTTTAATTCATTTTGTACTATGATGAAAATAAGTAGTGAAGAAAGAAAGTAAATTAAAAATACAGTGGCTGAGCATATTTGTGATTTCACTTTCACATTTTAGGATGGGGGACAGAATTAGTGGATAACCAACTCTCTTGACCTTAAAATCTTGTCTTATTCAGCATTTATTGGTGGTTAGGTGTAGAGTACCCCACCAGAACTTCAACCTGATGTAGTTTGCAGTACGTATTCAGGTTTCAGCTGGATAAAAACATGAAGGAAGAAAAAAAAAAGGCTCCTTGACAAAACTGTGATAATAGTTACATCATATTGATATTGCTACTAGTATGTCCAGTAGACAGGGAGAATGGTGAAAAGGAGATACGTGTTCTTTAGCACTTCACTGATTGTGTGGCTCTCTCACTCCCCCATTTCCATTGGCAGATCTTGACCATTTATGTGATCATTCCATTTAGCTACATTCCACTTAAAAAACTCTTTAATGATGTAACTTGTTTGGCTGTCAATTCAATCAAACTAGTGATAGCAGAAATTAGGCCATGGAAGAAAGAAAGGGATTGTACACATTGCTAAAATTTATGTTTTGTTTAACCGAAACATGCAGGCTCATCCGGAACTCAACAAGAGTGAAAGGAAAAGGCTATGTCGAATTCTTGACTGCAAGAAACTGTCTGTGGAAGCCTGCGTGCATGCTGCACAGAATGAGCTACTCCCTCTAAGGGTTGTTGTCCAAGTTCTCTTCTTTGAGCAAGCTAGAGCATTAGCAGCTGGTGGCAAAGTGACTGACTTGCCAACCAATATTAAGGCCTTGCTTAAAGCACACGGTATTGACTCATCAAAGCATGCAGCACCCTTAAGCACTACCACAAGTATACATGCTGAGGACAATTGGAGTGTTTCTGGCTTCAAGTCACCAAAGTCAAAGTCCTCAACTCTGAGGATGAAGCTAGCTGAGGATGATGACTTAGGTGATAAGGACTTGCCCCATGATGGAATTGGGAGAAATTCTAGATTTAAGGCCGTTTGTGCTCTTCCTAGTCAACCAAAAAGAATGCTTAGTAAGTTGTGGTCTACCAGTAGAAGGACTACTGAAAAGAACTGAATGAATTAATTGTGTTAGTTTTCCAGTTGGTAATGGTAACTTAGAGGGTAAAATATATTCTGCTTTTTCTTTCTGCAAAACGCCCTGTAACTTCTAGGAAAATCCAAGTATGTAAATGTGCATTGTTGATGTAACCTATAATAATAAAGAAAATATTTTCTCAACATGAGGGGAAATCTCTTTGTTATATCCCATGTCAAAAGATGGAATAGGAATCTTAGGTGTAATTGACAATTCGTGGGGCCAATCGTGCTGGTTTTGTCTACAAATCTGCAAAACTTGTCTCCTGTCATCTGCTGTAGCTCCTTGGTCCTCACATTGTTGACAATTTTTTCGTATTTTCCTACAAATCTGACATATTGCAATACTGTTATACTGCTATATGATTATATTCGTCTTATCTATTTGTATCCTCCCAACATAATCTCGTCCCTAAGAATTGATATCCAATTATGGACAAGATTTGAAGTGTTGGAGCACATATTTAAGGTCAACTTGTATTTATTGTTCATCTTTTTTTTTTTTTGAGCAGAGATTTGTCATTGATCCATCATACAGTGAAACAATCACTTGGTATTATTGATAACAGAGATGATATGCAATATAAACAAGGAAGAATAAGATCTGCCATTGATATGATATGTTTGCTTCTAAATTGCATTATTAAAACAAAGACAACTGAAAACTACTTGCTGCATCTGATCTAATTAACTCTCCATTGTTCCTTCTAAGCAAACACTTCGTTAAGCCTCAACACATCTCCATTGACTAACCTATGCGCACACACACACACACACCAAAAAAAAAAAAGTCTTCGCATTATTGAAAGTTTGTCTGACAATCTTCGCATTATTGAAAGTTTGTCTGACAATTATTGAGGCTCTGAAGTCAGTTCCCCGACTTTGTTTTATTTCTGTTGAGTATGTATTTGTTAGATGACTTCTTAATTGGAGTAGATTTATCGCTGGAGGTCACTTTCATTTTCTTTTATACTAATATTTCTGAATTCTAATTATTATCAACAACTTGGTTTTTATTTAGTACAGTCGTTGGATTGAAGTATGTCCCCAGATACCCAGCTCTGTAGCTAGGCTCAATCTTGCAAACCGAAACCGTTATGAAGGCTGTGAGACTCTGAATAATTATACATTTGAAGTTTCCACAAGCATAAAGAGAATCATATAGTTACCGGACTGCCAGTCGTCATCATCATTGGTGCAATCATGGTTGTCAGTCACTCATCAAATTTTCCTTGGCCACAACCAACTCTCATGAGAGCATGTCAGCTCTGATATATAAATCGATCAATGTTGTTTGTTACGGTTATCATTGATCAAAATTTGCACTCATTCGGTTAGTTACTGTATAGATTTATGTGTGATTTACTTTCCTTCTTTAACGGCTCAAATTACTAATTTGATCATTTGTCAAAAAAGCCATCCCATCAACCAACATGATGCATTATCCTATTTCGTGGAGCATTCCTTCATTTTGATTGCTCACTGTCCCACTTTTGCTACTTCAAAGCCCAAGATCAAGAGATAAAAAGTCTTATAGAGAATTACATGCAATTTGATTTCTGAACATGCATGTATGTCCTGAGCCAAAAATAAAACTACTTGTATAAGCCACTCGATGACTCATTGTCAAATCAATCATCCACACGAGCGATAGTGTTTTTGTGTGTGTATGTTGTGTGAGCAGCCTTGACTGCTTACATCTACCGTGCTCTCGAGTGGTTGTTTGGCCTCTTTTTATGCTTCAGAATAGGTAGTTACAACTCACAAATCACAATCAGATTTTAATTTTTCATCATCAGGGTACAATGTATATGGATTCCTCAAAAATAGAAAAACAAAACAGCACATAACAACTAAAAAAAGTGTCGAATTTCAGTTTCATTTTTCAAGCCCACTGAAGTGCCTCTAGATCATGATGCAGAGTTTTGGTACAATCCCCATCTATTAGGTAAGCTCACAAATTTTCACCACCATTCCAAGTTCACAGGATAAATTGCTTTGCATGAGATGGCATTGTTTATCAATCATCAATAGAATAAATAGAGCAAAAACAAGAGAAGGTTCATAAAATAGCTTATTGGCGTCACAAGTAGCTTATTAACAATTAACACTAATTTCAATGGAACTTTCAATCGATCTAATCCTTGTTGGCGTCACAAGTAGCATCAAGTATGGATCGTTGATCACTGAGATTGAGATATGCTGATGCTGAGTCCATGCCTTTTGCCCTGATCTGAAGGCTAGGGATTCTATGAAGCCTGCACCGAAAGGAACCAGCATGTGTGGTTGGAGAGCACAGACAATTGGTCTTGGTCATGCTTGGCTGTCTTGTAAGCCCAGCCTTTGCCCCTTGAAACTCCATTCCACTACCTGATATGGCCTCATTTCCAGATGGAATCTGAACTTTCACGTCCTTGGTTGTCATGAACTGGTCACTTTCCAATTCCATGCTCTTGCTCGCCTTCAACACCTGAAACAACACATAAATGGGATACCCTTTTGCCAGAAAAATCATTAACTAACTGAGCTGGTAGCTAGTATCCCAACTTTCCAGTCATTGCAATGTAATTATGATGGTTGGTTATCTCACCTTAACTAAGAAGGGTCTCGAGGGGCCAGGAAGAACCTTCCCAAAGAGGGTTGGATTAGGTGAGGAAAAGATAGGCGGAAGTTTTCAGGAACGAGACACGCAATGTGATTCAGAATCAGTATTGCGCAATACAAGCTTCCTTAACTTTCTTTCGATGTCACGGCCTCACGGGTGTGGAAACCAACTCCATTAACGCCTTCAACTACATTTTGATCACTTTAAGATATGGTAATATTATATATGCTTCTTCAACTATTATCTTTATCTTATTTTAGTTTATTTTGTGTAGTGGCATTGAATCATGATCTAAAACCAGCTCTTAGGATGACTACAAAGTAGTTTCGGATTTAGTAAGCATGACAAGATTAAGTGTTGTTGCTTAGTCTGTAGGTTTTTCCATTGAGTTGGATTCTTGATTTTCCTCTACTTGTTGCTTTGTCGGAATAAGAAAGTAGCCAAAAATATTGTACTAGCAAATACTGCTTGCATTGTATTGAAAAAGTTGTTGAAAGCTGAGAGACCTGATGTTGTGGAAAATTAAAGAACTAACTAATCTAAAATCTAAAACTAAAATCTAAAGCTAACACTTTTCTTTTCTTGCTTTCATTCATCACAAATGGTTATATTTATAATGCATAGAAGGTATTATAGAACCTTCTCAAACTGTGACACCTCATCCTAAATTATAGAATATTTCTAATAAATAATCTTTCCTATCTCTAATAACTCTTATTCTAGTTCTAGAATATCCCTTTTGGATATTTCCCCCATGCTCTATCGTAATACTTGATCTAGTCCTCCTTCACTCCACTCGCAAATCAAATGGGCTCGAGAGATACATATACCCTAGTGTTGTCATCTTTGTTTTGTTAAGGAGCTTAATCTTAATCTCCGAAGAAGAATAAAACAGTGACCTCGGAGACGGAGAGGCCTAGTCAACCTCATCCTATTTTGACTGACCTTTCTATGCTAGCTAAGCTAAGGCTCAATCTCAAATGTTGATGAAATGAAAGGATTCATTGCTTGTTGTGTCCTTTTTCCAATCCCTATGGAGCACCAAGTTTAGTTTTCGACCTAGCTAGGGAAATCTTCGATTGTTTTCTTCCCCTTTAATTTGCCCTCTTTTCCTCTATGCCAATGCAATAAGCTAGCTCAATCCCGAGGTCAATTCCCAATATAGTGGGTGCAGTGCCAATATTCTGACCTATTATCTTGATTCTTTAGGTTGGTTGGTTACATCCTAGTATGAGCTCTTCATAATACTGATGGGACATGCCAAGGAGGGACTACCACACTCTAGTCACTATATTGAATGAGTCTTAAGTTTAAGAGGATAGAAGAAATGGGTTGAGTTAACTACTATACCTACAGGGTTGTAGAGTGTAATTGGGTTGTTTTAAATTCAATTTGGAGGAAAAATAAACTTGAACTTATCAATATTTGGTAGGTTTGGATTTTTCTTTTTTAATAATCCAAACTGAATCGACCTGATTAAATCCAGGTTGATTTGAATTGGGTCATTAGATTTTTCCTTACATGAACCAATATTAATACACGATTAGTTCTAGATTGATCCGAACTAATTAACCCAATTGTCCAATTCAAATTGGTTCGATCTGCTTACATGCCTAAATATCATATTAAGAGAGAGTTTTTTTTTTCTTTTAAAAGTTGTGGACAAAATTAATAACCATTTGCAGAGCTAGCTATTATGTGTGTGGGTATGTGTGTTCCACGATATTGGAGTGATATCTATAGGGAAGAAGTGCTTGAAGCTTGCTAGAGAGAGCATCCTTTTCCAACATGGTCAACTTGTAAGCTCCCTTTTCCAGTACTTCGAAGATCTGATATGGGCCTTCCTAGTATGGGGCTAACTTTCCTTGTTCAAGTAAGGGAGGTTCAATGTCAACTTTTCAGAGAACCAAATCCTCAAGAATGAAGGATCACGAAATCACTCCATCATCATATCTCCATGCCATTCTTCTTTTCAGCTCAAGCTCCTATATCTGCACTTCCTCTCGGATCTTGGGCAATAAGTCCAACACTTCCCTTCGTTGGCTCAAACTTTCTTGTTCTGGGGAGGAGATTATTCTAGTGGTGGGTTCTCTTATTTCCACTGGTATTACAGCTTCAAATCCATAAACGAGTCGAAAAGGTGTTTTTTTGGTTGCTGAATGGGGTGTGGTTTGACATACCCAAAATACACTATCAAGTTCTTCTACCCATGCTCATTTCTTGATCCAGTATTTTCTATAGTCTTGAAGGATGACTTTGTTGGCTGCTTCCACTTGTCCATTGGCTTAGGCGTGTTTTACTGAGGTGAAATGGTAGGATACTCCAAAGTTTTCGAGCAGTTGTCCAACTTTTGATCAGTGAACTATAAGCCATTGTTAGCAATGATCTTTCTCTGAATATCATATTGAGTAAAGATGTTCTTCCATACGAACTTTTGTTATTGTGCTGAGTTGATAGTGGCCAGCGTTTCATCTTCTGCCCATTTCATGAAAAAAATGATCTCCATAATGAGATACTTGACCTGACCTGGGGCCATTGAGAAAGGTCTAAGCAGGTCGAGTCTACATTGGTCAAATGGCCAGGCTGTAGCGACAATATTCATTTTCTTGATTGGGGCTATGTGAAATCTGGCATTTTTCTGACATTTGTCGCACTTTTTTGCAAACTTACCCACATCATTCTTCTTTTTAAGCTAATAGCAACTTGCTCGGAGAGCTTTCAGGGCCAAGATTTCTCGTTCAAGGTATTGTCCTCCTATTCCTTCATGGATTTCTGCAAGTACATGGCCGCTTTGCTAGGAGTCCAAGCACTTTAACATTGGTTGGGAGGAACTTCTTCAGTAAAGGACACCATCCATGAGGGTGTAGTAAGGAGCTTCCTTCTGGATCTTCTTGTCCTTGGTCGGGTCATTCGAGAGTGTCCCATGCTCCAGAAAACACTTGAGCTCGGATACCCAACTCGATTTTATTTCGGTTATCTCCACCTACTTTTCCCTCGCCTTAATTATTGGGTTGCTTAGCGTTTCCATGATTAAGCTCTGATTATCTCACCCCGACTTCGTGATGGCTACCTTTGAAAAGATGTGTGCTCAAGAACTTTTCTCCCTTAGAATGTGTTGTACCATGACTTCTTCGATGTTTGACATGAGGCTCTTGACGTGCTCCAAATATTTTCACAGTTGCAGTTCTTTTGCTGTGTATTCTCCCAAGATGTGGATGCCATTATTAGTAAGTCAATGAGGACTTTGTGATACCCCAGGTACACATGTTAGTGAACAAGTTCCGGATAGCCTTAGGGTCCCCTGAGACCCACCCATGCTGTCGGGTCCTGGATTTCGCTAAGTCTGGATCCTACACCTCCTTGGAGGGCTATATGCTAGTCCCACCTTCTTGGGATCAAAAGTCCCGGTAATTGTTCCCAATGGCAAAACAAGTTAAAGAGTGATTTTTAACGAATTTTATGAAGCTTCCAAACGTTTCATTTTTAGCCCATAAGTTTAGAAAATCGCAAAGTTTCTCGGATTTGAACTAAAATCCAAAATTTGGATTTTGATTGGTTGAGAATTTGATTTTTATGATATTTTATTTGAATCCAAATAGAGGGTATTTTTTTATTTACATTTATAAATGTAAATAGATGAGTAGTGAGGCAACCCAGATGCCAGGAGCATCCAGAGGTGCTGACAGTAAGGTGAATCAATTTTACTGTCACCGCTATAGCGGTCCTTTACTGTCACCGCTATAGCGGTCCAGGACCGCTATAGCGGTCACAGTGTATGCAACAAGGCAAATTTGGGTTCTGAGGACCGCTATAGCGGTCATAAGTGAGTCAGTTGCGATCACGGGGCATGGTGAGACCGCTATAGCGGTGTCAGTTTGACAGAAACAGGAGAAAATGACGTAGTTTTGATTAAATGAGCCCCTCCACTCCTTTATATACCCCAAACTCGGGTTTCACTCCCAAAATCCGAACCCCAACCTTCCCAAGGAGCTCTCCAACCCTTTCTCTCCCAATCCATCATCAATCCTTCTCCCTCCAAGATCAAAGGTGAGTTTTGTTGTTGGTTTATGTTAGTTTCCTTTGTGTTCTTCCTTTCTCTTGTTATGGGTTGTTGTTTTCTCCATTGTTGTCAAGTGGCGCTGCTCCCCTAATGTTGTTAGAGCTAGATTAGAGTTGTTTAAAGATTAGCAGAGACTAATCTTGAGTCTATATTGCTCTATGGCAGTTGTTGATGTCATTCCATGCTTCAGAGGTCAAGTTAATGGTGCCCACATACTCCCGGCTCCAAACGGTGAGTGAGTTTGACCTCATTACCTTAGTTTTATCATTATGATTATGTTTGATGCATGATATTTGTGAAATATGAGATTTGAGATGAGAAAAAGTATAGAATATGATTTTAAATGATTATGTCAAGCTAGAAAAATTTTATTTATGATGATAGCATGAAAGAATTAGTTTTTCAAAACCATGGGGCCATAATTGATGTATAGAGTGCTATGAAAATGTTTTACATATATTCATGAAGAGATTTAGTACGATATTATACGATTTAATAAGTTTTTAGCATATCCAAAATATTTCAAGAGTTATGACATAATTATGTTTCAAGACTAGAGATTTTAAAATATGATTTTAGAGTATCAGTTAAGATATTTTGGCAAAGAATATAGAGTAGAGATGTTTTACTATAATACTAGAGATTTTCTTAAGAAATGAGATTCTAGAAATTCAGTTTGTGATTTTCCAAAAAGATATGGAATTGAATATAATTCGTAGTGACTGCCAGATACATATTTTGTGAGCTTGGAATCGGAATGCCTGCAAGCGGGTAATCCCTTGGGCATGATTTCATAGTCACAATTATGCTAAAGTCAGGTTGTTAGAGTTGTACGAGTCCAGAGCTTTTAGAGTTTTAAGAGTTTTCATATTTAAATAGTTTTATAAAGTGCTAGAGTATGAGTATGATTATGTTTAGAGATTTTATGAAATATCTTGATGATTTCAAGAAATAGAGTAATTATGTATGAAAAAGTTTGATTCCCAGACCAAAGTATATAACAGAGATTTAGAGAAAATAATATGTTTATTGAATTAGAGACTAGACGGTAGCTATAAAGAAACAGACAGTGAGTTAACGGCTGAACCCGATCGTTAACCTTGGTACCAAGTTGTCCTGAGAGGACAATCTCATAGAGTAGAGAATGGAACCTATTTAGGTGTCCGCATTAGATCCCAATGGATCATAGAGATAACATTTTCGGTTCTTAAAGAACCATAGAGCAGAGATTCCTGTTTTTCTAGTAGAGTACTATTGTTTATGTTTTTAGATAGTATTAATGATTTTCAGGGATTATTGATATTTTATGAGAATATTTGACTTAAGAGATACTATATGTAACATTCCCAATTTTTCTTAATATAGCATTACATTATTATAGTTTTTTATTAAATAGCTTGATGATCTATTTTTAGCAAGAAATATTCAGGGGTAATCATAGATTATAGAAAGAATGTAACTTCTTATTATAAAATTATAAAAAATATCATTAATGATAAAGCTAACAAGAATCTTAGAAAAGTTTAGAAAGTATCAAAGAAAAATTAAAGAAAAAATTATAAATATATTTCTAAAAATAGTTTTGATGATAAATATCAATATTTGGTAAATTTGTATAATATTAGTATTATTACACAAAAATAACTTAATTTAGTATGTAAAACAAGCTCCGAAAAATCCTAGAAAATAATTCTAAGCCTTATAAATTCTTTTTTTTACTAATTTATGATATTAGATAAAGAGGACCACGAAATGAGATTTTTCATTAGACCATAGATAGTATTAAAAATCACTTTAATATTTATTTAACTAATTTTGACTTAAATAAAGCTTAAAATATCTAATTAACTACTTAAAGCTTTAAGATAATTTTTATAAATCTTGATTAATCTCAATAATATTCTTACATGACACCTAAAATTGCCTAGAAATCAGTCTCATCAAAAAAATAATAATATTTATAATAATATATATTTGAAAGTGAAAGATATTTCCAAAGCTAACCATTTTTTACTAAGACTTTAAAAAATGGTGAGCTTGTTCCCTTATCACGTTGGACAGCTCAAAACCCACTTGGAAAGCTGTAAAATTTTTTTATATATTTTATTTAGAGATAATTAGATATTAATTAATTTAAAAATGGACTAAACTAAGGTAAAAAATACATAAAAAATATTAAAAATTATATAAAAAATTTATAAAAATTATAGATAATGTATAAATAAGGTAAATATATGTTCTTGATAATAAATTAGAAAAAAATAATTTTCATGATTATTTTATGAATTATTTAGTATATATAACTTTAAGATAAAAAAATATAAAATTTGTCATTTTCACATATTAATCATTCAAGACAACTTGCCAACCTTTACAACTTTATTAGAGATAAGATTCAGACATATGGGCTGTCAAAGAAAAAGATAATAATAATTTAATGATGGTTAAATAAATTATTAGTTAATTAATTTCTAATAAAACTAGTAATAGTCTAAAATACCAATACAAATTATTATAAAAATTTGTATGAATTTCGTGAATCCATGTATTACATCTCTAATAACCTTATGATGATATTTGGTTAAAAAATAATAATAATAAAATTATTTACTAATTAATTAACTTAATTAAGATTGACTAGTTTAAGTAAATTTACCTTATTTTGAATAATTGATTATTAAATTATATGTAAATATATTAAAATTTAATAAATGTCTTTAAATCATGTCACTAACATTTTAGTATGTCTTTAAATGATAATTGAGAATTTATTAAATTATTTAATGTTAACTTTAATATTTAATTAATTAAACTAATCAAACATGACAAATAAATTATGAAATTATTAATATTTTAATCCTAGCCTTTCTCTATAAATAGCACACCTCTAAACACAACTCCACACTTCATTCTTCAGCCTAAAATCTATCAAAAAATTGTATTCACCATTTCTCTCTTCATTTCCTTTATTTTTCATAAAAATAGTTACAAAATTTTAGCAAAAACACCTCTAAACCATCATCTCTTCTTATCATCATCCAACACCAACACTTCACAGCCCTATATATGAAATTTAGCCCCTAGAAAAGGCTTAGAGAAATTGAAGAAGTTGCTGGTTTAGCCTTGGTGTAGCTACGTTTCTAAAGCTCCGAGAACAAGTAGGGGTTTTCTTTCACTTCTAAGCTTCATGTATGATTTTCTTATATGATGTTGTGCTATATGATATTCAAAACTTATGTTTATTGTTTTTAATATCTTTGAATGACTTGAAAGTGGTCACATAAAATATTTAAACTATGTGTATATGATGCATATTTATTATCTACTTATGTGATTGAAAATTATTATTAAAGATCATTCTTAAATTTTGATTATGCTTTCTTCAAATATCTAAATATTGTGTAAATTCGTTTTAAGGTGTTAAAACATGTATTTTCAATTAATAAAGCCTTGAGCATAAGTTGTGGTATTTTAAGGTGATATAACTTGGTTTTGATCTCATTATGTATTGATTGTAAAATATTTTTGATTTATAAAAAGTGTTTTATTTAATTCATTATAATGAATGAATTCTAAACCTTTGAGCATGTAGTATTTAGCTTGATTTATGTGTTATGTTCTTCTGGGACCATTAAGACTTAATAAGATATAAAAAGACACAAAAAAAATATATATTTATATTAATCATGACCTTTACTAGGAACTTATGAATCTATAAACATTATATGGACTATTATGAATCTTTAAGACTCACTTGGACTTGATTTAGACAGTTATGATCATTATATTTGGACTCAAACTATGGACCTTGAATTATGGACATTGGACTATGGACCTTGGACTATAAATATTTGACATGATTATACATTTATTAACATAAGGAAATATTATTTACAAAGATTTTAAGTTATGGTCCCATTAGGAATATAGCATGTAAATTAGCTAGTTTCTTGCTTGAAGTGGTTTTTCTAAAGGGTATAATTTTGTTTATATTTTTTTTAATATTTCTTGAAAGATTCGATTGCTCTTTTACTTTACTCTATGATCATATTTTTATATAAATGAAAAATATTTTTACCATATATATATTTTCTAAAGATAGATTTAAAATAATTTTTGTATGTACATAAACCTATGGAATTAGTAAAGTTATTATATGAATATTTGAAATTGAATTATTGCATGATTAAAACTAAGATAAGCATATTTTATTATAAAGAAAGTAAGTTTATTATAATAGTGTGATTTGGTGCTTCATTGATAATTACAGAGAAAAATGGGTTTTATTAATATTTTAAGAATCCTATGTTGTTTGAATTTATGTGAAGATGTGAAAAATCTTATGGTCTATATGTGAATATCAAAGAAATTGTGAAAACTTCATGTAATTCTCATAGTTTATGAATTCTATACGCACTATGTAAAAGGGATACATGAATAAGTGACGCCTCGGGCCCCGCCATGTTAGCAGACAAGGACTTGGTGTATATTGCAGTGATGTCTCGGGCCCCGCCGTGTTAGCGGACAAGGACTTGGCATTTACTGATCTGACTAGGGGACACCCTAGTAATGAGAGCCCTAGTAATGAGAGCTCTCACAGATCCAATATGAAGCAAACCTTGCAGACTGTATTTTATTAAAAAAAGGGAGTTTTACACTTACACTTCTTCTACTGTATTTTATTATGATTGATATTATGCACTTCCATCTTGCTTGACAATAGTAAAATATAATTTGAACTAATATGAAAGATTGTATTTTGCTGCACTCCTGCATTATTCTTAGCCTTTTTGGGATGAAGTAGGACTCCCCTGGAAACATCACCCTACTGGGAGACTTCTCTCACCCCTTTTCTTTGATGTTTCCAGATAGCATGGATCGTCATCAGCAATGAAATGGATGTAGCCTTGGACTTAATTTCTAAATAATCAGATTCTATCATGTGTGCTAGATAGAATATTTACTATATGTTACCAAACTTGGAATGTGTCATATTGTTGTATTGAAGTTTTCTTTATGTATCTTGAATATTTAGTGTGTACTGTACCCTATGAATTGATGTTGGCAATGAAGTATGTTTTCTATAGATGATAGTTGTCTAAATTGTGGGAATTAGTGATTAATAAATAATAGTATTAAGATAGATTCTTTGTCGTTTAAAAATCATCCTTAGATCACTGGATGTAAGTGTATCACTATGAATGTGTAGTTTGGAAAGGTTCTGGCTAAGGAAAGACTTGGTATTTAAGCGTGTCCGTTGTGACCCACCTCTCTTTCCTGGGAGCCTACCAGGTACATGAATTACAGTTGATATACATTACTCCGGTATACAACCATAAATAATAAACATTCATAAAAAAAAATTCTACAAATATATGATGTCCAAAATAATTATTTAAGGTCAAATAATTTAGATTTTAGGAGAGTGTTACACTATACATATAAGAAATGATTTTCTTGTTGAAGTACGAATTTAGAGATATTTTTTTTTCTAAGTTTATGAATACAGAGATATATTTTCTATTAGATTATATACAAGAATATCGAAGGGTTTGAAATAGATTATGGTTTTAGAGATGCTTGCTTATGAATTTATGGCATGGAAAGTGTTTTCCTGAGAGTAGCTATGTTATGTAAATATTGGAGACGTTTTTCCAGTGCATGTATATCTATATATGGTTATTGTTGTCCCATGTGGGTGATGGGTGAGAGCTCACTCACTGAGTCCGTTGACTCACCCCTCTCCCTTTCTCCTCATAGTTGCAGGTACAGACGTTGCTCAGCTTACAGTCTGGCAGACGTTGCCGTTCTCAGTGGTGGGTCTTACTTTGAAATAAGGCCTGGTTAGAGTCTTGTTAGAGTAGAGTACTCCAGTAGATTTGCAGGCAGGATCCGAACCATGCATTATTTTCAGATTATGTAATTGGTTTCAGTATTTGAAAAGTTATGTATCTGCTTTCAATTCATAATTATGGAATTGAAATTGTAGAGTTTGATTAGAGTTTATGCAATAAACCTAAGAAGTATTTGTAATTCAGATCACATATTTTCAGAATATGATTAAGAGGTTTTCAGAGTTTTATATGTCAAGTATTTCAGTTTTATATTTCCAAATACAAAGACTAAATAGAGTTTTAATTGAAAATATGATTTCAAAATGAAAAATATGCCTTTTTATGCATAAAGAGAGAGACTCAGAGGTCACGAGGCTTACGTAGAGATGAGACTCCTCACGTGCCGGTCACGTTCCCCAGGTTGGGTCGTGACAGACTTCCAGCTTAGATGCGCTTAACTCCTTTGGTAGATTCAATCCAATTATAACAGCTTCATATTTGGCTTGATTGTTTGAGGTTGGAGACTCGGAGCGGATTGACAATTCCACCCTCATTTCATCTTGCTTCTCCAGTATGCCTTCTACTCCACTTCTTTTTTGTTTAGAGGATCTGTCCACGAATAGCTTCCATTATTTTTCCTCTTAAGGCGTTTCTTTGTCAGCCCATTCTCGGATGAACTATGTCAATGCTTGGGCTTTGATAGCGGTCCAAGGCTCATAACGGATGCCGAACTCGGATAGCTCTATGGACCAGGAGATCATTCTCCTTGGGAGATCCGGCTTCTACAAGACTTGTCTAATTAGTTGGTTGGTTTGGATTTGTATCAAGTGTGCTTGGAAGTACTGTATTAGTCTTCTGGCTACTAGGATTAGGGCAAATGCCGCTTTCTCCAGCCTTTGATATCAGAGTTTAGGTTCACGTAGAGCCTTACTAGTAAAGTATACAGGTTCTTGGATTCATTTATATTCTCGGATCAACGCTCCCTATGCCCTTTCACCTGTCGATAGATAAAGGATCAATTTTTCTCCTTCTCTTGGTTTACTCAAGGTCCTTTGAATTGTTGGAATGCTTCCTCGCATTGCTCTATCAACGCGAACCACTCCCGATCATTTTTTAGTAATTCGAACAGAGGTAGGGACTTTTGAACAGAGGTTATCACTACCTCCTCAAATTAGAAATTATTTCAATGATAAGTTGCACAAAAAATATAGCAAATGACACAACCTAAGTCATCTCTCAAGGAGGCTTTATCACTTGTTGGAAAAATTGGTGGTTTTGAGAATGAAATTAAAACAATTAAAATTAACTAGGAGAAATCAACACTTAAAAGGATACTAATACAAGGTATTCCTAAGATTGGAAATTAATTATCATTGACCAAATATTAAACACATTAGTGGGTATTAGTAAGAAATTAATGGCGATTATACTAGTGATTGATCGACTTTTGGGATATGACTAATATAAATAACTAATAAATGAGATCTCAATTTAATTAGAAATCACATTGATTTAATGAATTAATTGCTATAGCTTAACCCCCAATTAGAAAATTAATTCTAATATTTTTCCTTAAACATAGACCAATGGATCCATCCATTTATGCCTAAAGAGTTTACCTAAATGGCAATTACCAATTTATTTATTCCAATAAAAATTATTCTTTCTTTTTTCATCCTTTTGTTTCATTTTCTTCATTTATATTATGCATCAAGATGTAGGGTACTGTAGCAAAAATTTAATAGAGTCAGAATGAGGAGTGGATGGAGACACGGACACACCACACGCAAATATAATAGTAGAATTAGGAAGTAAAGAAAAAGAAAATCAAATCCCTACTTCTAGACTACAACGTGGTTAATTGGCTGGTCCCTTGAAGTTGATTTGCATAGGTAGATCATTAAAGTGAGTTAATAAATAGAGATGTGCACACTACACACGGCCATATTACAATAAACACAGAAGAAAATCAAAATCCTACTTCTAGTTCTAGACTACAACGTGGTTAGCTGGTCCCTTGCGCCTGGCTTCACATCATAATACACTTAAGACCGTTGAACAGCTGTTTATTTCTTGATGCGCATGCGTCAAATTCTTGAGTTTCGTTCCATTTTTATTTATTTATTTTTTCACAATCTACTTGATTTTCCTTTTGTCATCAGAGACGAAATGTACCCGATGACCAATAGGAGAAGGACCGTGTTTGACTATATTCAATTTGACATCATGAGCTGGTCCCGTCAGCAATGGCTGGGCCTTTGCCTATTGCTTCTCTGGTCCAACCAGTTAGCCCATCGGTTTCATAGCCCATTCAGCTTTCGCAGCTATCACTATAAAAACTTCAACATGACCAAAAACAAAACAACAGATTCAATTCACATTTTATGTGGCATTCGCCAAATTTTACATTAAAATTGTTTATGAATTTTGTAATTATAGAATTAGTTTGATCTATGGAAAATATATGGAACTGTTCTCTAATCTAATTACATCAAAGTATTGAAAATCTTTAATACAGTTAACATGTTACAAATAATAATGTAATAATTTTACCTTTGAATAATTTTTTTAATTTATATAAACATTATATTAATTTTTTTTTTGTGAAATTCTCTCAAGGCATAAAACTCATAGACATAGATTTTGTCTTTGATCACAAGATCATCTTTGTACACATCAATTAAGTTTAAACTAGAAACATCTTGATATTAAAAATAAATAAATAAATAAAACACCCCAACTGACTTTTTTAGGCATTCGTTAATTAGTGTGTGTCCTCAAAATTTTGATCCAAAAAAACAAAAGAAAAGTATATTAAATAAAAACAAATTATAAAATATATTAAAATTATTCATTTATATTTTTGAAATGATTAAAATATTCAATATTCCTCAAATTTTCAAGCACTCATTTGCAAGATTTTACAGGAAAATAATACCAACTCCACCTTTTTTTTTTAGCAAGCTATCTTTTTAATCTAAAGAGAATGTTAGCAAGTTTTATAAAGGACCCAATAAAAGTTAGGCTTTTTTACCTGAATTAAATTTTAAAAAATAATTATTTACCAAACTCCTATTTTGTGAAGATTAATTTCACATTATTTTTTTATATAGGCAAAATCGGTTAAGTTAGAGTAGATTTCTAACGATTAAAATACACCGAAATAGGTTGATTGTAAGCAGATTTCCTACTTTTATATTTCCTTCTTAAAATCGGTTGTGTGTAACTAGACTCCTACCTTTCTTTTTTCCTGGAATCATTTAAGTGTTGGTAGATTTCCTATCTTTATCAGTGTGAATCAATTTCAAAATTTCAAGTAAAGCAAATTAGCATTCCTAAGAAAACTGAATGTTTACTTTTCTTTCTGTCCATTTTATGTGATTGAAACCAATATACTCTTTTTTCTAATTCAATTCACACACACACGAAAACCAAATGGTACAAATCCAAATGAATAAAATTCAAATTGAATCACATCTATGACCCAATTACTTGATGAAAAAAATCAGGGAGTAAAAAAAAACTGGTAAGAATTCAGCTTGAAGTTCATAATATTTGTGAGGGGAGAGCCGCGAAGTTCGGAGCTCCGATAACATCCGTGCCGAGTATGTCATTGCGTCTCTGGTGTTCTAGTGTTTTTCTTGTGGCTACTCTCATTGTAAATTAATAAGCTGGACACCAACATACTCTTTTTTACCCCATTTTTTGTTCTGTATGAATCACCATAATATATTCATTACTTTAAACTTAATAGTCACAGATACATTTTCCTGAAGCATGAGAATTTTTTATTTATTTTTATCCTGATCGATTTATAAGAGATCGACTTGAAAATCAAATAATTATTTTGCGAAATGAAATGTCAGTCAGTATATTTTTTCAACACCATAAATATAATTTAAAGTAGCCACGTAAAGCAAAGATTCAGTTTTCTTTAAGTTAAGATGATTTGCATTACTTGAAATTCTGAAATTGATTAACACTGATAAAGGTCGGAAATTAAATCTACCAACACTTAACCGATTCCATAAGGAAGAAACAAAAAAAAAGCTAGGAATCTACTTACACAACCAATTTTAAGAAAGAAATATAAAAGTAGGAAATCTATCTACTTTCAACTGATTTCTGTGTATTTCGATTATTAAAAATTTACTACACTTAAGCAGTTTCGCCTATATGAAAAAATGAATATATGAAATTAATCTTCACAAAATGAGCTTGGTAAATAATTATTTTTTTAATTTATTTAGGTGAGAAAGCCATAAAAGTTATATAGGGATGAAAATAGGGACAAAAGTCTTTCCGAGCCAGAGAATAGAGATTCTCAGGGAACAGGGAAAAAAATCCTCGCGAGCCAGATTCAAAAATGAATCTCGTCCCATGAGGATCGGTATATATGAAAATATCAAAATGTTATTAGGATCAAGTTATATTTATATAATTTTAAGTAAAATTTTACTGCTTATAACTTTCTATAAAATAATTTTTTTATCGATTCAACTATTGAATTATAATTATCAATTATAAAGATTATTTATGTCAAATTTCATGAAAATTAAACATTAATAACAATATAATCATGTAAATTTTATTTTTATTCATTTTAAGTATATATATTATATTAATTTTGATTAACATAAAAATTATGACAAATGATTTAAAATTAATTTAAAATTTTAAAAACATGATTTAATCAGTGAGCTTTTAATTCAACATGACGTTAAGATAAAAATGACATCAATAAACAGTTATTTGACCATATAACATTTGGCCAAAGTTTGTAACACATTCATGACACCACTTTTTTTTTTTGTCTCAAAAGTTCAAAAATTTCTTAGAAGTTACGCACTCATGATATACGGCCCAAACCCTACATTTCGTTTTTGTACTGACACTCCCTGCACTCGCCCCACTCGGGTAACGTCCCTGACGCTGAGTGAAGGCCTTGTCTCGAGTACAGGAACCTAGTATGACTTGCCATAAAATATACATGTACTTGGTATCAAATTAAATAGCATACAAAGATTTAAAAAAGGGATCAAATATATTTTTATTTCCTAAAATATAAGTGAGTTTTGATTTTAGTTTATAAAATTTTTTGCTTCTTGGTATTAGTATAAACATTTTTAAAATTGTTTGATTTTAGATCATGTAATAAGTCTATTTCTATTAAAAGCTGAGTTTGCTAAAAAAAGTTACATTATCAAATCTTATATAATAATTAGTAGTTGTATGTGATATATCATGATTTTATATATCAAAATCTTCATCCAATAATTCATTAAATTCAATTGGTTAATCTATCTTATTAGATCTATTAATTCATTTTATATTGTCCTATTTATATTTTTATCAAGAACCAATTTGACTTGTTATTATAAATTATTATGAATTAATTTGTCATATTTTAATCACAAAGGAGCAAGAAAGGTATTTCTTTTCTTGAATGAGTAATTTTTCCAACGTTATTTTTATGGAGTACCAAATTGGGGGTATACTTTCATATTTAGTAAATAAGTTTTTAGAAAACCCTAGATTATAGGTTCTTCATTAAAATACCAGATAAATTAATCTCTCAAAAAAGAAATGTCCTTCTTAATCTCATGCCCTTATTTGTCCATGAAAGTAATGTTGGACAAATTAATCTCTCAAATTAGGCCCTCCTAAATATTCTAATAGACTTATTTATCCTATTTATATTTTTTAGGGATTAATTTAATCCACTTTTATAAATTATAAGAGATCAATTTATCATATTTTAATCTTAAGAGGTTAAGAAGGGTATTTTTTTCTTAAAGGACTAGTTTATCTGATATTATTTTAATGAAAGATCAAATTAATGGTTTACTTTAATTGTTTAACATGATATAAATTACAAATTATTATACTATTATAAATGAGAGGCGAAAGTACAGAAGACTCCCTTCAAACTTTACCCTATGTAGTCCCCTTAATTTCGAAACATGCAAAACACTCCTCAAACTTTGTGGTGTGCGCGAATAATTCGATTTCACTAACAAATGATAAAACATTCCTGTGAGATGCACATGCTAACTTTAGGCCCTCCATGTGACAAGCTCACAAGGGTAAGATCGAAAAACAACCTCATTAATGAAAACTATCACGTGAGATGCACATGTCAATGAGTGAATCTTCTCGTTTATAAAGTACACACGAAAGTATGATATTTTCATCTTCGTTTTTAATCTGTCTTTTTATTTTAGAAAAAAATGAAAATTACAAAGAGTACAAATGAACGCATAATACAGCCTCGTACCATAGAGCCAGATCGCAGTTCTGGGACCCACGAGGCAGGAGACGGCGAGCTACCAGAAGTAGCATGCAGGGATGAAAAAAAACAAAAAAAAAAAAAAGAGTAGGCCATCATACACAATAATGGTTTCGAAAAAGCACTCTCTTACCCACATCGATCATCTCAGTTCCGAAACCGACATCCACGTCGATACCAGTCTCATCCCAAGATTTCCTACCCAACTGGCCAACTCCATTAAGCCTATCTTTTCATACAGTACCGGCGTGTACCTTTTTTTTTTACTTTTTAAATAGTTAAAATATTTTACAAAAAATAAAATATAAATTTAATTTTAATAGAGTAACAATATAAAATAATTTAATATTTATATCAATAAAGTTGTATTCAGAATAATAAATCATGATAAATAATTATAACATAAGTGATTATTTCCTATGATTTAATATTTTAATGAAATTTTATTGATTAACAATATTTTACTCTATTGATATATATAAATCAAATTTATAAAATAAGTTGGGTTATCTAATGGCTGAAAAAAAATAAAAGTTATATAACCCTTGGGTTAATTAAAGCGCTTACTTAAGTATGTTAGGCCCTTATTTAGGCGTTTATTTTAAGATAACTTCAGAAAAATAATTTTCAAAATATTTTATGTTTAAATACATAACAACAAATTATTTTTCATAAGTATTTTTAAAAATATTTATTGAGAATTTAGATATTTTAATCTATCAATATTTTTTAAAAAATAATAAATTAATGTGGCCAAACATGACAAAAAATTTAAAAATATGACTTATACTTTTAAAAAGTTTGAGAAAATCATAAATTGTGATTCAAACGTTCCTTTATATAAAAGAAATTCATTAATTTATTTGATTATGGAAAAAATTATAATAAAAGCATTGAAAAGTTCAAACATTTATCTGAATTTAGTTATTAAAATGATATGATATAATATTAATATTTAAATAAATGAATAAATAATATAAATTTGTTTTATTTAACCGCGGTACTTCTTTTTTGTTAAGTTATTTGAAATTTTTACCCATTTAAACCCAAAAAGATGATTAAATACGAGAATAAATGAAAAAAAATATTAATTAATGAAGTGAGCGGTTTTTACGTATATGAATACATATGGAGTCCCCGTGAATGCAAAACAAGCATGAATACGTATGGCCTCCTACGTATTCATACTTATTTCGCATTCGCGGGGACTCCATGCTTTAAATTATAAAAATTAATTTAGTGGAGGATAAAATTATAAAAATATATTATAAAGTTTTTTATTTTTTTTATCAATTTTAAACTTACAAATAAAATTGGTCGAAACCTTTAAAACTCTTTTTTTCCTTTCTCTTTACTTCTTTTTTACATCTCTTATTTTTCCCCCTCAAAACTCACGAACACACCCCATCAGGAGGCGTTTGATTCATGAAATATTTTTACATTCCTGAAAATGGGAAATGTAATGTTCCCATATTTGATCCTAGAATGGAAAAAGTCTTCCAGGTTAATAGTACAACATGCGAATCCATTGTTAATGGACCAGGGTCAGATATCATATGCGTATCAGCACTAGGCTCATGGTGAGAGAGATAAAGAGAGAATGAAGACGAAAAAATGAGTGAATGAATCTGAGATTGCAATTGTGATTATTTTACTTTTCCAAATTTTGAGTATCAAATTAACTTACGAAAATAATTTTAAGAAATAAGACAAAGATTAACACTGAATTAGCATTCCTGAAAACTTCATCACCCAAAAAATACCTGAAAACTTCAATAAAAAAATAAAAAAAATCAACATACCTGAAAGCTGATGACCATTTTCATTAGCAATTGCGTGCCACGCTCATCAACACCAATAATGGTGCCAACTGTCTCTATCTCAGTATCTCTGTGGGCAGCTTTTTATTAAAACCCTCTGCTTCTGAGTTCTGATGCTTGCCAGTTGCCACTGCTAACATTGTTTCTCTGGAAATCTGACCCTCAATTTTCCTTATGGGCCCCATGGAATAGAAGACTCCAGGCACGGAAGAGTCGCTTAACAGCATATATAGCAGCGGCATGTCGCGGAGAAGTCTTTCACCAGAATGAACCAGATACGTCTCTTCTTACAATCTAGATAACACCAAGCATACATATTACATGCCATGAACGATTTTCTGCCTCTTTGGTTTCCATCAATTCTCCAATTGGATTGAAAATAATTGATTTGAGGAGAAATATTTAAGATGGGAAGAAATGATATATTTTGGTCTAAATTATTAGCTTTTCTTTTTTAATCTCATATTAATTTGTTCAAATCCATCTTTTTCACAATATTTCTTAAATATAAATTAAGTATTTTAAAATTAATTATTTTAAAAATAAATCTATCAAAACCTAAACCAAATAAATCCTCACACATACCCTTTTGGTTTTGAATTTTTAAGGGAAATATTGCATCCTTTTAAGAAAAATAAGGTATTTATACTTATAAATTGTTTTAAACACGAATTAATTACTTCAAAAGCACATCGCTTCACGTTTCCAGCATCCCAATCTCCGTGAATATCCAACTATAATTCAACGTACAAGGAAAAATACCATTAACGGCACTACGCAAATCTGACCACAGCTTATTATTTAGACCATTTTACTGCAGTTTTATCCACACCCTTTGTTTTACACACATCTGTAATTTTTTTACACCATTTTCTTATATTATCAAAACTAAATATATAAATTGATCCCTCACATTTAAAAAATAATAATCAATTGCTTCATATAGTTTTGTATAATAAAAAATAGAAAAAAAATTAAACTTTCACATTGTATAGAGGATCACTTTATCCCCTTTTTAAAATTTAAAAAATTAATTTATTCCAAATATAATTTTGAGGAATCAATTTAAATATTTTATCTATTATTAAATTTTCATCAAACTCTATTATTTACCCTTTACATTCCCTTTTGGTTTTGAATTTTTAAGGGAAATATTGCATCTTTTTAAGAAAAATAAAGTATTTATACTTATAAATTGTTTTAAACACGAATTAATTACTTCAAAAGCACGTCGCTTCACGTTTCCAACATCCCAATCTTCGTAAATTTCGAACTATTATTCAGGCACTACGCAAATCTGGCCACAGCTTATTATTTAGACCATTTTACTGCAATTTTATCCACACCCTTTGTTTTACACACGTGTATAATTTTTTTACATCATTTTCTTACATTGTCGAAACTAAATATTTAAATTCATCCCTCATATTTTAAAAAAATAAATTAACTAATTACTCTATATAGTTTTGTACAATAAAAAAGAAGAAAAATTGACCTTTCATATTATATGAAGAATCAATTTATTCTTTTTTAAATTTTTTAAAATTTAGAAGATTAATTTATTCTGAATATAATTTTCAGAAATTAATTTGAATATTTTACCTATTATTAAATTTTGATCAAACTCTATTATTAACCCTTTACATTTTTTTTTGTCGATATATTATGATTTTCCGTATACTCGTAATAAAAGAAGTTTGGATGAATGATTTCGACATTCACTGTACTGTCGGAATTAATTAGTGACAGGAAACAATCAGCTCATGTCGTAATAGTTGAGAACATAAAGAGCAAACAAAAATAGTGAAAATAGAGAAGATGATTTCTTTATGAATGATACATAGAAAATTATCCATGTAATAAATCTTAATTATTAGTATTATAGATAAATTATAAATTATATTAAATCCTTAAAAAATATATTAATTATGATATTAAGTTTTATTAAAATATCAAAACTAATATAGTATAGCTTATATTATTATATTTTTATTATCAATATTGTTACAGCATATATCTATTATTATTTATAATTAATATCATTGTAATAGATTACTTTAATTATAAATTGATAATTACATATTGATTGAAAACTATCATATAAGTTAATTTTAAATTATGCATTCATTGATAATATAAAAAACACGTGTTCCATATAGAGTTATAATACATTTGAAATATGCCATGACTATATATTAAGCCAAATATTTTTTGATAAATAAGCTAAATAATATAATCATAAAAAATAATTTGAAATTTATTAAAAAGAAAAATAATACTATTTCATAAATTTAAAATACAAAATAAAAATTTACAAAGTCAACCATTAGAAAAATATTTACAAATTAGTGATATTGCAGTATCTAATAATAGGTTTTGAAATTGGATTGTGAATTGAAAATGAGATTATGATTTATAATTAATATCTCATAATTAATAATTAATTATGATTGATGTAATTGATATTTATCAATTGTAAATTAAGTTAAAAAAACTTGTAGACATAAATGTTGAGAAAAGTGGGTCTAAATCACTATATGAATGACATATGTACCATAAAGTTTTGTATGAAAGACATATGTAATAAGTTCCATGAAATGACTCTAAAATCTTATAATAGTAGATTCTTCCAGATAGAAGCATAGATAGTACATCCCTACAGCCAGTACAATCAAAAGAAGTCAACATCCATACATCAAAACTAAAGAAAGAATGATAAAAAAATGAAACAAAAATTAGAATTTATGTGAGACTTATAAACTCGTCCATAAAAGTCATTTCAATTAAATTTATAGTTAATGGATCGCTAAAGCTCGGGAGAGTCCATAGCCGTATAACCCGAACTTTAACTCTCCAGCACTCATGCAGAGGAACAATTTTCGCCAAAGGATGGATAAGTTTCCCCATAACAATCAAAGCAAAAGTCAAGAAAAAGTGCGAATTAGACAACTAATGCCAAGGCATAATAGGGAGCAATTAAGAAAAATGACTAAAATTTATAGGAAAGATTGAAAGCCGCCATGCATATCTTGGTTTCTAGGGATTCAATCAAAAATCAAAATCTGCAACTTTCGATTGTAATCAATTTGGGATTCAATCAAAATAACAATCCGAAATTAATTTAAAAAATAGGGGGATTTATGGTCAAAAAAGAAATGATGATCCGCTAAAAATGAAAAGATCTAATTGAAATCTAAAATAGTTTAGGGATTTAGGATTCATGATGAGAACAGAATGAAAAGTCATGATCAGTTAAAAGAAAGAAAGATCGTAATCCAATTGAAATCCAAAATAGTTTAGGGATTTAGGATTCATGGTGAGAACAAAATAAAAAGTCATGATTAGATGAAAATTAAAAAACTTAGTTAGATCAAAATATTAATTGAAAAGAATATCTAACCTTCTTTTTTGGGAGATTGTAAGCGCTCTAAGGTTATTGAAAGGAAAGCATAAGTTTTTGAAGGTTTTAAGGGTTATTGAAAAGAGAGCATAGCTTGGTCATCCCCTTTACATTCACTGTACCAACGCACAGAGGCAATTCAAAAGAGAGATTTTTTCTTGTTTTTCTTTTCTTTTTGTGTTTTTTGTTCTCGGCAGGTTGTTTCCTTTTTTGTTTGATATGATTAAGGCTTTCAAAATTTTTTTCATATCACATTACTTTTTATTATACTGAGCACCATTAATATTTTTATAAGGGTGAATATATCTTAATGATTCTTAATTTTAATTCTAGATTATAATTTTAATGATTCTTAATACGGTGAATATATCTTAATGATTCTAATTTTATATATTCATGTAATCTTCTTTAATGATTATAATATTTGATTTTATTATAACATTTGATTTTATTAATAATTAAATTGTAAATTAAGTTAAAAAATCTCTAGATATAAATGTTGAGAAAGTGGATCCTAAATCACTATACGAATGACATATGTGCTTTAAAACTCTGTATGAAATACATGTGTTATAGTTTCTTTAAAATGACTTTTAAATATTATAATAATAGATTATTTAGGCACTACGCAAATCTGACCACGGCTTATTATTTAGACCATTTTACTGCAATTTTATCCACACCCTTTGTTTTACACACGTGTATAATCTTTTTACATCATTTTCTTACATTATTGAAACTAAATATTTAAATTCATCCCTCACATTTAAAAAATTAATTAATTAATTGCTCTATAGAGTTTTTTACAATAAAAAAGGAAAAAAATTGACCTTTCATATCATATGAAGGATCAATTTATTCTCTTTTTAAAATTTAAAAGATTAATTTATTCATAATATAATTTTAAGAAATTAATTTGAATATTTTACCTATTATTAAATTTTGCTCAAACTCTATTATTAACCCTTTACATTTTTTTTTGTCGATATATTATGATTTTCCGTATACTCGTATTAAAAGAAGTTTGGATGAATGATTTCGACATTCACTGTACTGTCGGAATTAATTAGTGACAGGGAACAGTCAGCTCATGTCGTAATGGTTGAGAACATAAAGAGCAAACAAAAATAGTGAAAATAGAGAAGATGAGATCGTGCATGGAGCTTCACCAAGCGCATGCGCGATAATATAGAAACAGGGGCTGAAACGTTGGGTTTAAATGCCATTGTTAGTGAATTCATTTACTTTGACATACCTAAGCTTTCTAAATATTCATTGTATGCTTTGATATGTATATAAGCATTAGCACTTGGAGTAAGTTCTTAAATTATTATTATTATTATTATTATTATTTATTGTAAAGAATAACGATTTCAAATAATATAAAATGGAATTTAATTTTTAATGTATTAACAGTCTTTCAATAAAATTCTTTTATTTACATTATCTTTTAAGTATCAAATATAAAAGTTAATTATAATTAATAATTTTTTAATAGATAAACACTCATCATAATACCCCATAAACAGGTGGATGAGGACGAAAGCCAAAAAGCAAAGATACAAATGAAAAGGCTTTTCACAACAGTAAAAAATCAGCCCATTGGAAGCAATGATAACCCAAAAAAAAAAAACTCCCAATGCCCCGGTGGTTGAAAAAATTCCAAAATTCTAGCTCAATATCACAAAATATCTATCTACTAAGTGCATTTATACTAATGATATTTTGAGAGCTCCTTCTAAACAATGTAAAATTCCTTCCTTATAAAGAAAAAGTAATAAGAATGAAAACTAAAAAAAATCATTTTATTCAAAATCCCAATTATAAATCTCATTTTACATCTCGAAACACATCATTCTTATAGAGGGAGATGCTTTCACATCATAAGCTGAAAAGATTGGGGAAAACGAAGGTTGCCTTTTTTAAGTTTAAGGATCGTCCGCGGAACAAGTTCTATGGAGACGGAGAGGCTTGCAGCTTAAATGTTTTGAGTATGAAGTATGAACCACAGTGGCAGTGTTTGAATCCCTCCTCTTCGGTGAAATGAAAGGTTTTATTAACTACTAAGTCAAGTAAATTTTTTATTGTTATGATTCTTAATTCATGAGATGTAGGGACGTATTTATGTCACTGCAAGAAAAGCCTAATGCAAGTGTTGGGTTCAAAACTCGTATACCGATAAATAATCTAAATTTGGGACGCATTAGGACCGAAATACCCAACATATTGAATATTAAGTAATACTTAAAATCTTAAGTAGTTGGTTTATGTAAAGAGAGAGATCGTGACGCTATTTTGATTCCATTCCCATCATCACAAGGCTAGCTACGACGAAGTGTCTGGGCTGCTTGTCTCCTATGCAAATCGCGCGGTTCTTCTGCCTTCAAATTCCTTGCTTCCATGTTCGATTTTATCTTTTTATTGCCACCTTCGTTAATTTCATTTTTTGTTGTGCCAAAGAGGTGCCCTTTAATCTCTTTGTATCGTCACGGTACTTCGTTTGTCAAGCTATTCCAAATGGCCGGATTGAAGGAGGGAGCCACCAAATCCAGTTGTTAATTTCTTTATCCGAATGAAAAGACAAGATCACGTCAAAATAAATAAATAAAAGACAAGTTAATAAATTTCGCATTGAGTTCTTCACATGAGTTCTTCACATGACGCACAGGGACCATGCTTCTGCTTTGATTTGCTTTCGGAGTTTGGACAGTGTTGAGGTGACATATATGGAGAGATATCATGCGTGCGTGGTATCGATCATGCTTCATTTCACTCTTCCTTGAGATCAGCATGAGGATCCGATTTGACTGAATGTCTCGGATCTGTAATCTAGCTTTCTTTCATTCCCCTTCTTGGCTGATGGTTCCAAAATTTGAGGGCATGTAGATTTCGTAATACGGGAAAGACAAAATGAAATCTAATCTAATTAATAGAAAAGGGAAAACAAAGTCCCGGACAGAGAGAAGCTGCACTCATAATAAAAGTTTTCTATAAAATGAAAATGTTTCAATGACTTTATGCAGAAAATTAATAGCGTTGGCGAATACATTTTATCAAAATATTGAACACAAATTTGAAAGAAAAATTTGTATGGGACGAAATTGAAATATTATTGAAAGGCTAGAGACAAAAAATAGAGATTTTAGATATATACATAATATCAATTATTAAAAAAATTTAATTTGATATATTAATATCAATCAATCAAAATCTATATCTATTATTATCATTTAAAACTTTTGTAACATATTTATTAAATATTATTACAATTATTTTTTAAAAATAGTTTTTTGTGAGTCCAAAAAACACAATAACTTAAAAAAAGTTACAGCAATATTTTGAGCAAGAAAAAAAAGTTCAGCAATGCCGCCAAATCAAGCTTAACTATGGCTTGACTATTAACATGATGGTACTAGATTAACTCAATATTTAAATAATATATGAGAATTCAAATGTTATATATATTAAAATTATAAAATTTTAAAAATAAAAATAAAATTGAAGAAATATTTTATAATATAGATTTTAAAATAAAATATAAAAATATAATCAAGTTACATAAAATAAAAGTGGCTATTGTCACTCATAAATGTCTATTATCATTCTCACTTTAAATATTTTTAGTTCATTTGTCTATAATGCCCCTTTTTTATATTTTAATCAAAATAATAATTTAATACTAATTGTTCATTATAAATCAGAATTTTATATTAATTTATTGTTGTAAAAGTTTATTATGACATCTCTCCATCAAAAAATAAGTTAATCATAACATTTCATATTAAAGTTAATTAAATTACTTATAATATAAATATTTAAAGACTTTAATTAAGCTTAATAATACACATCTTTTGTAAAATATTTATATGAAAGTTTTCATAAAATATTTTGAAATCAGTTAACTAAGTAAATATATCGTACAGAAATATTCTTGAACTCTAGTGGAACATCCTCGTTTTTTTCAATATACCTGAGGAACATCATCCAACGTGAAATTTTATTGTGTATATATTACGATTAGTTTGTTGGAAACTTTAAATTAGTCGAGGGAATAAAAAATGAAATATCAGAGAAAGGGAGAACATGATATGTCGTCGAACTTGACAAAAATTTGGGAGAAATTAACAAGCTGGAAATAATTCTTCACTTTTTGGTAACCTAGACTCATTTTGCTTGTAGGAAGAATTACGTGTTCTCAATTTTGTTCAGATTTAGCAAAAAAAATTGTTTTCATCATGCATTTATCTTAACTGTTATCTGAGATTGTTTATGCGACTGCAAGTTTTTTTGTTTTTTTTTTGAGTATGCTATTGGCACTTTGAGAATAATGTCATGAACCGATTTGAGAACATGACCAATACGTGGAAGATCTCATTTTCACTTAAGCCTCGTGACCTATTAACTGTTTCTACATGCATATTCTATTCATAAAAACCATTTAATATAGAAAATTCTCCTTTCTATATACAAATTATCCGTTCCTTTAAGAAAACCATAAACAATCATAGTTAATAGCTCATAAAGCAATTCAAAGTCTGTATATCTTCATATAATATGTACATTATAAGTTTACTCGGTTTTTAAAATAAACACAAAACTAATACAAACAAGTTATAGAAAACAAAATGCAAAACATGCTTTATGGATGGGATCCTGCTTGCATCTACACTGGAGCACTCTAAATCAAAATAACAGCAAGACTCACGAACTGACGTCTAGTGCTGTGGGGAGGAAAAAAGGTTGAGAAGGATCCGCAGCAGCTACTTTATCTATAAAAATAAGAGAGAAAAGAGAGAAGAGTGAGCTTTGTTATCAAAACTCAATGAGTGGGTCCTCACTTGGATACCCCAGTCATGAGACCCCAAGGAAAGATACAAAACAACATAAAAACAATAATAGTAATAGCATCTTAAAGCATTTTATATTTAAAATCATGTACTCAAAATCATAACTTTCTGTAAACTACCCCAACAGTACCCTAATAGAGAAACAAAAGTCTTTGCTTTGATTATGCATACTATGTGTGACGTAGCAAAACTCTGAATATAAATCTTTGTCATATCTAGGCATTACGTATCGTCATTCCTAGTATGACAATAATTTCTCTATTTTCTCTGGCCCGGGCTACTTGGTACCAAGGTTAACAGATTAGCTGCTATTAACATGCAACTTGTTTCTCTATAGCTACTGCCAGCTCAATCGGAATCTCAATATTTTCTCTATATTTTATAAAGTCTTCTATCTTAAGGTTCAAGCCTTTTGATATCAAATATTTAGTGCCCGTAATCATATAATGTTCCAATCAACTCTAAACAATACAAGTCTTAATTTAATGCTTTTATAAATTCATTTATTCAACAATAGTCCCAAGGTTTTCAAGAAAACATATTTTCATGATAAAACCAATAGGTAATAACACAGTATCCAGAAAAAATCTTGGTAGTTCATGAAATAAACTCTAAAATCATACATAATCTCATAAGTGAAAATAGATATGATTATTAACATTGAGGCTATAGATGTGAATCCACTCATCTGGAGGGGTGAACAATGAAGGATTAATACCAACAAAATCTTGGGAAAGCAGAAATGGCACTGTATCTGCCATAGAATCAATCGAGCTTTAAATTAACCTCTAATGCTTTGTATTTACATAGATACAACCCTAATACCATGAAAAACCCTACTTCCTTAAGAACCATGAAGTTCTCTATGCCAACCTTTCAAAATAAGGAAATCTTGAAAGAAAAGAAGCAGAATCCATGAAAAAACATACCTTCAGGCCTAAAGGATGGGAAAATCTAGATTAAACTTGAAATAAATGAGAGAAAATTGAGATTTGGGGTGAGAGTTGGGTTGGGGTTGAAGCGTCTTGAGTTTTGGGGTTGAAAATCGTGTTTTGAATGGTGGTCTGGACCCTCAAATGAGGGGTTTTTAATAAAACTTTCGATTGTTGCAGTGCCTATCACTAGAGATCATAAAATCTGCACTCGCAGCACCACCTTACTATTCCTTGACAGCTGCAGCTGTAATGCCCCGATTTTCTATCTGAGTGGAAAATGACCAAAATGCCCCTGAGGTCATTTTCGGCCTGGAATTCGAGAATGGCCGACCCAGCAGTCCTCGAAGGGCCAACTCAATGTTTGAAGGGGATTGAATGACCCTTGAGTCCTTCCGGAGGCGAAAGTCTCATTTTCTGCAGTTTCGGGTCAAAATGACCAAAATACCCCTATAGCGTTTTACGCGGGTAAAGGTGCCGTTTGAGCCTGAAACTTTCCCTAGAGGTTTAAAACAATGTTTTTACATGTTTCAAAACATCTGTTTGAGTCCCGGTGATCCCGGACAGTTTTAGTGTAAAATTACGATTTTACCCCTAGAATAGTGTTTTTGAGCTTAATGATGTAATTAAGCAAATCTAAGCAATATTAGGCTCTAATTGAAGATTAATTAATTTCCATAATTAATCTATAGTCAAAATAAATTATTAAAATTAATTAGAACCTAAGATTGCTTAAATTAGATTTAAATCTCTTTTCTAAAACTCAAGATTTCACTCTTGGAATCTTGAATAGTGTTTTCTCTTTCCAATTCCTTAAATCAAGGAATTGTGTCTAGAATTGTTTATCCACTAAAATGAGTTTATAACTCACTAATGATGCAAGAACACTCCTTAATTATGTCTTGACAACCTTGATTACCCATTTTTTCACCTAAACACTTTCTTACAAATTCCTAATCTTAATCCTAATCAAAGATACACCTAAACGCAACTCTAAACCACAATTAAAATGCAAGAAATACTCCCCCCATGGCTGATGCACATTCGGCCATCTCTCTCCCATTTACAACACATGTTGATTTGTTTCTCACTCAAAGAACCATGCTTGAAGCCATACCTTGAACCATACATCACCATATTTTGAACCACACATCACCATGCCTCAAAACCACATTATCTCACCTCATGGAACTCATGGGCTACCCTTGTGCTGATGGCCGAAGCCCTCCTCCCTCCTTGCACCTTGCATTTGTTTCATTTCTCTATAAATAGTTTGCTTGGGTGAACTTGCATCATTTTGGGTTCATTTGCTAAGTGTAAGTTTTCAAAGAGCACTTCAAAGTTTCCTTTTTCTCTCAAGTTCAAGTCTCCAAGTTCTTCAAGTTCTTCATCCTCTTCTCTCATCCCAACCTTCAAATCACTTGGTAGGGATTTTCTTTCAAGAGTTCTTTCATTTAAAGTTCTTAATCTCTTTATGTGTTCATAGTTTCTCTTGAATCTTTTTAGAACTTCTTTTCTTCTTCTCCTCCTCCTTGTTTCGGCCATGAGCCTTTGAGATCAAAGGAATGAGAGCTTGATGATGAGGGTTTCATGATGATGTTCATCACTTGAATAATCTCTAAAGCTTGATCTTTGTTCTTGAGTTAAAGATGTTTTTAGTTTTTCTTCTTGAATCCTTGAAACATTTCACTTTGATGATGTTTTAAAATGGTCACATGAACTCAATGATGAGGACTCATGATGTTGGTGCTAATGCATCACCAAGATCATGGTCTCTAGAGTCTCAAATGTTTCCTTTTCCTCTTAAAAGTTTCAGTTCCTTTTCCTTTTCTTTTTTCACATTTTCAGCCATGATGGTCAATAAGGTTCACAATGGCTTGATGATGAGGGCTTCTAGATGATGACTATGTGTTCATCACAATAAGGCCTCTAGAGCTTGAGTTTTAATAAAAATGTTATTTATGTTTACATTCCAAGAAAAGAAACTTTGTGTTTTTAAGGAACCTTTGAGGTTCACTCTTGTTTTTACTTTATCTTGTCATGATAAGTTTAGGTTGAGGTTTAAGTTCCTTCAAAAGTCTTGTATGAGCTCTAATAAGAAATAAAATGGACTAGCATTCATATTTAAATTCAAGCTTATGCATTACATATTTACTTTGAGCTTTGCATTCATATTTAATTTCAAAGCCATCACTTAAAGTTAAAGGATAAAGAATGGATTGCATCTCATATTTACGTTCTTGTCTAGCATATTTATTTTCCATCACTAAAGAACATAAAGATTTAAAATGAAAGTTGCACGATCACCTAACTAAATCTCAAAGTCTTTCTATTTCGGCTTTAAAGTCGATTGTTGCTGGGCCTAGAGCACTAAAATAAAGAAATGAACTTACATATTTATATTTTAAAGCTTTGCATATTTATATTTCAAGTCTTGCATATTTAATTCAAGCCTTGCATATTTATATTTCAAGTCTTGCATATTTACTTTAAGCTCTCGCTCTACTTGTAATGAAGAATAAAAATGAAGTGCATAGCATGTTTAAATTATGTCATCACTTAAAGACCTTAGAGCTCAAAGACTTGCCCATTTTATCTCAAGTTAAAGTTTAATGTAGGAGCATTCTTTGAATGCATGCTTTCGGTCTTGTAGTGATGATGAACTTGGATTGAGTTTCATTTAGCTTCAAGAGCCAATAAGTCAAATTTTAAGATTCCTTTTAAATCTCATGATTTTGTTTGAGTTGAAGACCGACAAGGTTCTATGAATTTAACTCTCTTTAAGGAGGGATCAAGTGGTCACCGACCTAGGGATGTTTTAGCCTCTTTTATAAAATAAATTGGTTTGCAAAAGAGTTTTAAAGGTTCTAAATTGGTTCCAAGAGAAATTAGCACTTTATATGTCTTAGAAACATCAAGTTATGCACCTTCTTGGGGACGTGGTGTTTCGGCCTTGTCATGATGAGTTTGTTGTTGTGTGATGATGTTTTGATGTGTTATAATGTGTGGAAATTATGTATGATGAGGTAAGAACGCTTCTATGCATGTTAAGAGAGAAACTAGCTTTCTAGGAAAAATCGTAAAGTCAAGATTTAGCATAGTTTTAATCCATTTTACCTGTGGACACTGCCCAAACTGTTTCAATGGGAATATAATCAGATTAGGATCGTTTAATCATGAAAAATTTGGTTACAATTCAAGTAGGATTGAATTTTAGCACCTATAGAGAAACTAGTAACTAGTAAACTGTAAAACCGCAATTCTAGAACTCCTAGAATATTTAATTTTAGAATCTGTCCAGCAACCTCATAATATGGTAGACATGGTTTATAATTAGTCCTTATACATAGGAATGTCTCATAATTGGTTTAGGTTTAACTTATAGCTCCTAAGGCGAAAACAGAACCAAGAAAGGGTCTAAAATGTAAGTTTTAGAGCCCCGTAATTTTAAGTTTAAAGTGTTGCCCCCAAGGAATGATGATGTTCAGGTTTAATAGAGAGCATAAATAATAATAAGATTTGTTAAGAGAGAACCCTTAGGTGCATAAAAGTTTGATAGAAGATGATAGGTTAATTACATCACAAGTTTAAGACCCGTAAAGGTCAAAGCATAAGATATCATAGGATTAAGAGCATAATTGATTTTTAATGTTGCTTGTGAATGCATGAGAATGATTATGTGAATGTATGAAAATTATGATGGAGGATGCATGTTTGAATGACTTATGTGGCATAAAGAAGAGTTTGGAAGAAATTTGGCATGCTGCAGTTATGCTGCCGAATTTCTGACAAATTCGAGACTCAGAAAGTTTTTGAAAACCTATGAGATTTTTATTATGAGGTACTAAGATGAGTTCTCGGATGACACCGGTTCGGCCGAGCGCCTCGAGAGAACTCATGTGACATCGGTACCAAGCTGAATTCTTGGGTGACACTGGTTCGGCCGAGCACCCCCAAGAAATGCCCCCTAGCCCGTACTGGATAAGTCGGGATTATGTTTATGATTATGTTACGCTTATCGGGATTGATAAGTAAGAACTAGTGACGACTAGTTAAGGTATGAGCTCATAACCTAGAGATGTGACACGTTCTGGGTGACACCGGTTCGGCCGAGCACCCCCAGAGCGCTTGTCTTTTAGGGTGGCCTATGAGGAAGTTATGATGATTATGTCACAAAGAGAATTTAATTGCCACTTTATGCCACTATTATGATGTTCTTAATAGACATGATGATTATTCTTGCATTAAGTAGAGCCATGCATACATTCTTTAATATGATTGCATCCATGTCATTAAGATTCATGCTAAAATGAACGGACCTTGGCTAATTATGTTTTAGAACCTAAAAATGGATATTTATGCATGCTCATTTATTTTGTACACTAAATCCAAGGTTCCTGAGAACGTAGATGATGACACCCAGGTAGTAGGAGACCCTACTGAGATTCTTTAGCAAGATTCTCACTCCCTCTATCTCTTTCTTTCCATCACGTCTTTAGATGGCGACGTTCGTGGTTTTTGTGGACACCCCAACCTGGGAGGTATATCATGATCCGGACCACGGGTCATACCATTTTGTGGGTCACTGGGTCATTCGAGTGTTTATGTTCGTTGGACAGCCCTTTAGTCATCTCGTACATAGCCATCGATTTTCTCCTGTCTCACCCTTTGGCGACGACTTCGTGTTCGAGCGCGCCTGCCCTCGAAAGGAGCGGATCCGCTGCACCCCACCGACGGCCTCTGTCATCCGGGACTACCCACAGTATGTACCCCGCTCACCCTCATCATTCTCCGAGACGGACCCTTCGGAGGACTCTGCCACTCAGGTACCCTCCGAGGGATCCTCCCCCACTGTGCCGATGAATGTTGGGGAGGGTAGCGAGGCTTCTATCGCTCAGCCAGTAAGTGGAGGGCGGGTGAGGATGATTCCCCGCCGTGGAGCTCATGCCCGACCGATGCAGCCCATCGCCATCCCGGCCGAAATAGCCCAGTGGATCGGGTACATCCCTCCTTTCTAGAGAGGCCCACAGTAGGAGACGATCGTCGCGGTTTTGGTGCTCGAGCTTGACTAGGCTAAGATAGCCTTCTTTTGTCCTTGGGGCTACCCATTCGTAGGCGCACTGGAGTTAGGAGAGTTTTCTTTTATGCCTTTGCTGTACTTTCGTTTTCATGTATCTTTATTTCAAATGTATTAAACTAAGTCCCACTCTTTATGAGTGGGCATATTCTACTATATATAAGTACGCAGTTCAGTTCTATTGATGTGTCTTTACTTGCTTATGTCATGCTGCTATGCGATGTTTGCTTTATTACCTTTCGTGCATTATTAATTAACGTATCGCGCGGCTCTCACTTTGCTTTTACATTTCAAAAAAAAATTTACTAGTATTTCCGCTAAGTATTTTAAAGTAATAAGGAAGCTATGACGTAACAGACTAATGATTAACCTAAATATGTTCTAGAGTTTTGGGTTAAAAATTAGGATGTTACAGCAGCACTCTTTAGAATGCACTTATTTATACTTATTAATGCCCTCATTTATTTTACTCTCTATTAACCTTATTTAAAACATAAATATAAATAAGAAAATACCCCCATTTAAATAAAGTATAAAAAAAATTAAAATCCCAACAAATCCTAATTCAAATTTTGGTTTTTAGTTTAAATTCAATTTTTTTTTAAATTTTATAAACTTGTAGGCTATAAAACGAAATGTCTAAAGGTTTCATAAAATTTATTAGAAATCGTTCCTTAACTTGTTTTCCTTTTGGGAATAATTATTGGGACTTTTGATCCCATTAATATGATTTT
This sequence comes from Dalbergia cochinchinensis, assembly GCA_031216125.1. Taxonomy (NCBI): domain Eukaryota; kingdom Viridiplantae; phylum Streptophyta; class Magnoliopsida; order Fabales; family Fabaceae; genus Dalbergia; species Dalbergia cochinchinensis. The sequence continues at coordinate 82,198,782 of CM062377.1, forward strand.
ATCATATAACTCTCCAAATATATGTACGGTCTTGGCATAGTGAAATCTAGGACCCGCAGAACAATAGGTGAGGATTACTGGCACTTTTTCTAGTTCAAAAAATTTTCTAGCCTTTTTATTTAAAACCTAGGGTATTACAATTACAATAATAAATTAAAATAAAATTATGATTAATAATAAATAGTTAATGTTAAATTATTATTTTTATTAAAAAAAAGAAGGCAATTTAGATACACCAACTAAAAATGATTGAAAATGGGAGTAGAAATAGACATTTAGGAGTAACTATTGTAAAATATATTAATTGAACTTTATAATTGTATAATTTTTCACAAATTATTATAAAAAAATATCTTAAGGAATTATTTGACTTCGGGCTGGGTCGAATCAACCTGACATATGACCTGAATCGGGTCTAAAGAATGTATATCAAGTCAAATTTCTAGCCCTAAACCCATCTCAATAAGCTTCGATCCGGGCAAATCGGGTTGGCAAGCTGTGTCGGGTTATGAACACCTCTAGTTGTGACATGCAAAAAGCTTCATCCATAATTTGCAGTAATACTATAACCTATCAACAAAGCATAATTAAATCGGAGAATAAAAACGACTAACAGAGTAAAGCTCCAAAATTGTGACACGCTAAAAGCTCTAATCATATAGATTATATTATGGTTTTGTGATATATGTCACATGAATCTTTTTAAAGGTTTTGTGTTTGGTTAATTTAGTTCCCTCCTTGCAAGGAACTAAGACTCCCTGCCTTCTGTGATTCAGATTGGGGTTCTGATGTTGATGATAGGAAGTCAACTTCATGGTTTTGTATTTTCCTAAATCCCAATCTCATTTCCTGGTCGAATAAAAAGCAAGTAGGGGTCTCTAGATCAAGCATAGAGGTAGAATTTAGGAGTTTAGCAGCTACAATAGCTGATCTTTGTTGGATCAAAACTCTACTATAAGAACTGAAAATCCCTTGTCCACTACTACCAATCATTTTTTGTGACAACTTAAGTGCTGTCTTGATGTTTGCTAATCCCATCCTCCATAGAGGTCCAAACACTTTGAGTTAGACCTGCACTTTGTTCAAGACAAAGTCATTTAGAAGCACGCATGTGTTCTTCATCTTCCCTCCACAGAACAGGTTGCAGATGTCCTCACAAAGTTCCTATCATCAGCTCCTTTTCTTAAGTTTCGAAGAAAACTCATATTTTTTCCTTCCTCATCATTCATGAGTTTGAGGAGGAATGATAGGCTGTAGGCAAAATTTAGTTAAAAGTGATTAGCTTTCTATTAGAGCTAATAACTCCTTACAGTTATTAGTTATGAGTAGTTAGAGAACTGTCATGACCCGATCTAGGAATGTGACCGGCACGTGAGAAATCTCATTCTTACACAAGCCTTGTGATCTGTTAACTGTTTCTACATGCATGCTCTATTCACAAAAACTATAAAAACCAAAAATTTCTCTTTTTCTACATATAAATCACCTTATATTCAAAACAATAAAAAGATTGAAATAACCATTTCTACCATTTCATAATCTGTCCCTGAGGTCTCAAATGATAATGTCACATAATAATATAAGTTATTCTATTTCAAAAGTCCATTAGATTAATACAAATATGTCTTTAAATACAAAATATGGATATACCATCATAGTACGCTAAATGCAAAACATGATCTAAGGTCCATGATCTTGCCTGCAATGCACTGGAGCACTCTAAACCAGAATGATAATAAGACTCACTATCTGAAGTCTAGTACTACTGGAAGAAAGGGGGTTAAAGAGAATCCATGACAACTGCTCTATCTGTAAAATAGGAAAAAGAAAGGGGGGGTGAGTTTTGTTACCAAAACATAGTGAGTGAATCCTCACCTGAAACCCCCTTTCATGGGACACCAAAGAACATTGCATGAAATCATAATAGTACCAATAATATCAAAAGTATTCATAGTCAATTATGCACATATATTTGTATATACGTTGCAATCATCATGTTACAACTCAAAAACCTTTTCTTAGCTTACTTTCATACCTGAAATCATATAAACTCATAGCATAGTAGCTTCTAGAGAAACAATATTCTTTGCTCTATGGGTACCCAGTTCCTTGTGAATAAGAGCCCCTAATTGAGATTTTAACAGTTCCTCGTGAAGCGCGTCCCTTGTGGACTGATCTCAAACTCTGAATATGAATATCTGGTCACATTTGGGCATTATGTATCACCGTCTCTAATGTGATAATAATTCTTTGTAATCTCTGGATATAAATCTCTGGATATAAATCTCTAAATATAAATCTGTAATCTCTGGATATAAATCTCTAGATATAAGTCTCTAATGTGGTCACATTAACATATTAACTTTCGTTAACATGCAGTCTATTTCTCTATAGCTACCTTCTAACTTAATTAAATACATTCTTTTAAATCTAAAAATCCTTAAAACCTTTTAATTCTCTGGGAGCTTTGAATCCCTATAACTCTGTAATAGTTTGACCTTAGTATAACTATGACTATGAAATCATACGAGCTGATTTCAAGTGCACAGAATATGTATCCACCAACTATTGTGAGTCATACAAAGATTCATGCTCTGAAATCCTTTTATATCTGAATTTCTAGATCATCCTTTACCAACAATAAACTATGATACTCTGAGGGCTCTGAATCCACCTGATTCTAACAGTCTGACCTTAACATAACCGTGACTATGGAATCATGTCCAAGGGATCACCCTGTATAGATGTTTATGATTCCATACTTCCACAGAGTATGTGGCCGTGAACTATTCTAAATCTCATGAAGATTCAAGCTCTAAAATCTTTAATTATCTAAATCATATTCCAACAATCAAGCTCTTCATAATCAGAAAACTCAATATCATGCTTTAAAATAGTAAAGCTTGCAATCATAATTTCATTTTCTTCTCTACATTGTATCTAGGTATAAAACCATTTCATATATATACAAACCAGTTTTAGAATCCATTAAAACAATCACAAAAGCTTCTAACAATCCCATATATCACCAATTCTATATAAAATAAGTATAACAAATATGGTCCCATGAGTTTTATCAAAAACCAGTTTCATGCTCTAAAATCAGGAATTCTAAGACATATAAACCAATAGAAATCTCAAACTTCTCTGTAGAAATCTCTAAAATCAAGTAGTAAACAATATCTTTATGAAAATAACTCTAATGCATAACATAAGGATAATAGATGCGAACCCACCTCACTTGGAGGGGTGAACGGTGAAGAACTTACACCAACAGAATCAACAGGACTCTTAGAAGCAGGAGAGACGGTAATATCTGATACAGAATTAATAGAACTCTAAATCATCCTCTAAAGCATCTTCAATATCCAAGAATCCATCTCTAAGAAGGTGGAAAGCTTTTTTCCCTTGAGAAGCATAGAGAACCACCCTAATAGCAAGAAGGAAGTAGAGAAAAGAGAGCAGAACCAAGAGAATAACATACCTTAAAACCTTAGGAATGAAAGATTAGAGTTAGATTTGAGAAAAATGAAAGAAAAAGGAGTTTAGAGGGTGAAGAAAGGTTAGGGACGAAGTTTCTGGTGTTTTGGGGGGTGGAGGGTTGTGTTTACATGGTCTGGAACCCGAAATGAAGGTTTTTATAATTATATTGACCGGTGAGCATAAATTGTCTCTTGCACCGCCTTACTGTTCCCTGACCTCTACAATGCTCACGCTTTCCAGAATGTTCTCCAGAATATACTTATTTACATTTATTAATTTTAAGTTAATATCCTGATTTATTTTAACTTTAAACATAAATATAAATAAAGAAATACCCCTCATTTGGATTCAAATAAAATGTCAGAAAAATCAAAATCCCAACAAATTAAAATTTAGATTTTGGATTTTAATTCAAATTCGGGGATTCTTATGATTTTATAAACTCGTAGGCTAAAAATGAAGTGTTTAACAGTTTCATAAAATTTATTAAAAGTCACTCTTCAACTTATTTTTCCCTAGGGAATCATTAGTGGGACTTTTGATCTCAAGACTATAGCTATATCATAGAGCCCTCCAAAGATGTGTAAGGTTCAGACTTAGTAAAATCCAGGACTCAAACGACAGTTAAGGGTGACTGGCACTGTTCTTAATTTGAAAAAAAATTTCTAATCCTTTTATTTAAAACCTAGGGTATTACGAGAACTCTATCCTATAGCTGAATACATGCTATGCTATATAAAGCATAAGCAATGTTCATTTCATGTATGCATGATCAGTTTTCATTCTCAATATACAAGTGATTCCATTCCTCCCTTCTCTTTACTTTGTTTTATGTTTCCTTTATTAGCTTTGTTCTCTGATGCCTATAGTAGGGTATTATTCTACAAACAGGGGCAAAAGAGTTTGAAACATAAACCATCTACTCCTTCTAAAACGATCAATGAGAGAAAACAGGGGAAAAATAATACAAAGAATGGAAATGCTAACTTGCGAGGCACATATTCACCATAAACCCCCTCTAGCATTTGAGTTGTCATCTACCATAAGGCAATGGTAATGCAATGGGAAGGCAACACAGCCAACACATTCTCGGTCTCTCACAAGTCACAATAAACCCTAACAAAGCCTCTTACTTTAGACCACTCAATTCTCACAACATAGAACGGCTTGGGTCGCTCATGGGTGGGTTTTGAATTCTGTCTTAAAATGTTTATTTATTTTGGTGTAGGATTGTCATGGGTTAGCATTACTCAAGGGTGGGTTTGAGCTATCGCGCCACTTTGTTGGATTTCAGGTGGTTTGATTTAAAAACCGAAAAAAAAGAGGGTAAAGGAACCAAAAATAGTAAAGACAATGAAAAAATACATGGGCAAATGGGCCAAAAAGTTAAGTAAAAAGGTGAAAAAAAAGGTAAAGCAGCCCGTCAGGTAGACAGGCTTATTTAGCCCACGAGTTAAATGTGTTAGGCTAATTATGAGTTGGTATTAATCGGGTTAAAATTTTTTAGTCTGACTCAGTTTTTTTTTGCGAGTAAACGAGTTGGCTCTTTTTTACGACCATGCTTTCAACGCAAGAGAAATTTTTAGATAATCTAAGAGTAAAAGAATGTATTTAATCTGTTCTATTTAATAAATAACATATTGACTTTGTAGAAAAGTGAGAAGTCTATTTCATATTGACTTGGAAAATGGCAAGGCATTAATTAGTGTGTGAAAATTAGAGCACTTTCGTTTCCATTTTATATATGTTTTTTTTTTCGATTTATTTTTTATTTTTTCAACCAAACCCCAAAATTAAGAATAAACAAAAAATAGAAATAAAAATAAAAATTAAATATGCCCTTAATTAAGGCAAGGATGAGCTTAGATAGGGAACTCAAATTAAGACAAGATTTGAGTGAGAAGTTCTCTTCGGCTTGAGAGTTGAGAGTTCAAAAAATCTTGCATCCAGCTACTGCTCCTTCGAATACACCTTTGTTTTTTTCTCTGCCTCAAGGGTACAGCCAGTGAGTACCCTTTCTAGCTACGTACCCCCAGGCCAGGGTCTAATCCTTCAATCGCTTTAAACACCGGCATCACAGACAAGTCCATGTGATCTTTAAATTCTTGATGTATACCGTCAACATATCACACATGAGAAATAATCAAACTCACTGAAAAGAAGACCGAACGAAAAAGCAATAATAACAAAAAATAAACCAAAGTAGGAGGAACAACTTCTGAGCGCCGCCAGATCGTAATCATTCAAAATGATAGAGAAGATTTCCTCTTCCACCGTCCCCATAAAATCAAAATTTTATATTTCTAAAATCTCTTCGCGACCCAAAAGCAGCTTCATATTTATCACCCTCTGCACGACAATCTCGACTTTTTATTACCTTTTGTTTGGTTGAGGAAACAAAAGAAAAAGAAAAATAGAAGTGGAAAAAGTTGTAAAAAGGGGGTTCTTCTCTTTATTTTTCAAAATGCTAATAAAAAGTCATAGAGAACTGAAGACCAAAAAAGAAATAGAATTATCCGAAGAACTCACCAAAATAATACGACACTTCACTCCATTATCTTGTTGAGCATGCCAATTCACTGGCTTCAGTTATTTGTTTTTCTTATTTCAGAGAACTCAATTTACAAAGGATGACCTCAACCACAAGAGTATGTGTTGGACGCTTTGCATGCGAAAAGGGATGGATTAAAAAAAAATAAAAGAAGAAATGCTCATATTGGCATAGTACAACTCTGCAAATTATGGCAAAAAGCGGGTTGCAAACAAAAAGGAACTCATCAAGGATTTTATCTTATTGAAAAAAAGTTTATATAAAGGAAGGAGACACAGTACTCCAATGCGTCCTTCCTGGGCTCTACTTGAATATTTGTCATTTTCTATGACGGGTGGGGATAAGAAACGGAGGGGTGTGAAGGTGGGGTAGGGGTGGGGAGAAAGGGTAGGCGTAGCACGGAGGGGTTGGGTACTTGGGTCCTTGCCTTTGAGGGGAGATGATCGAGGAGGGGAAAATTTTAAGGATTTAATTTGAAAAGATTGATAATATATACAAAAAAAAAAAAATTACACTATCATTAAACTAAATTCTTCTGCATATATAAATTTTAAAATATTAGGATGACAATCAATCATATTTTTTTAATGTGATAAAATGTAGTTAGATAATTATGTAAAAAAATTTCATACTGTTAATGTATTAAAATTAAATTTAAATTTTAAGAACTAAAAAATGAAATCATATAGTATTTTTTAAACAAAACAAGACAAGCATATATTATTTTCTATTTAGATAATTAATTATTAAAAGCAAGCTTTATCATCTCCACATTTTTTAAGATAACTTTATTGATATGATATGATTATTAATTTTAGAGTCCTATTATTTAAACTTATTTATTGGACTTCAAATTAGACACTCTTAATGTAAAATTAAAGGTGTGAGGCTTAATTAAAAAAAGAATTATCTTTGAATTGAAAACCTTTGATTTTTCCAACAATATCTCATGTTCTCATTTTCATGTAAAAGAATTTAGCCACATTTCTCTTAAATTTTGCTAGCATGGTTAACGATTTAACCGTGTCTATATTTGTTGGGTGGAAAAGTCAAATAAATGACAGATTTATATCAATAAACTAAGCAAAAAATTACATCACGAGTAAATTACAGGCCACATCTCAACCTAAATTTTTTTTTTTGTATAATCAACCTAAAATTTTTAGACAGTCATTTTATAAATCTTATATAATTTTTATTTCGTCTATTTTTAATTAACATAATATTTTTTATTTTTTCCACATGTATCTTTTTATTTAAAATAATATGTTTGAGCACTTGATATTTCATTTGAAATATAATTATAACTCTCCTGACAGCAACTTCATGCACGAAATTTGAACCCAAGACCATTATTTAAGTGGAATGAATATCTATCGATACAATCGACCATATGCTAATAACTAATATAGAACTTTATCTCTCCTACTTGGAACTTTAATAATATTGATGGGAGAAAAAAGTGTATATTGATGAGAGTTGGTCCGACTTGGAAAGTTATAGACAAGTGAGGTTGGGCAATAACGGACTTCTGAAAGTCTGTGGCCGCAGGAGCACAGCGGTCCGGGAACACGAGGCACGGTAAAGATAGAGATGCGTAAAGTTTATTGGGTACAAAGGTTAGTAATGTTCGTTTGAAAAGGTCAAATATCTAAGTAAGCTAGCTAGCTCTCCATGCCTGCACCATAGAACTATTAAGCGTAACGAGAACGGAGGAGGGGGAAATTACAAAAATGTTATTGAAACTTTTAAAAGTGGATGTGTCAATAGACCTATTCTGTTACTATTAAATATAATGAATAAAAAGAGAATTATAATTTTAAATAATAATAAAATAAATATCTTATTTAAATATTTATTTTTAAGTATTGAAATAATATTATTGGATAAAATAATTATCATCAACACATGTACACTGTCTGTCTGCAGGGTTGTTCATGAAACTATTATAGTCGCAACACAGTGAGACATGGAATAGAAACACAGGGAGACAATAGCTTAAAAAAGTTATTGTACTATACAAACCAGTAATTACCTCCAAACCAAAAACACACAGTGAGACTCATGCACGTTTTTCACACGGACACGGGGTTTAAAAGCACTGCTCAACTTTTTGAGAGGGCAGAAAAGTGTGTCAAAACTCGGTTAATTAATGTTAGAGAAATGAAATATGTACTTCATCCCGAAGTCACCATATACTAGCATCTTATTATAAGACAAAATATGGATATAAACTATGAAAGGATAAAATAGAGAGGAAAAAGAAAAAGTTTCATTCCTTTTAAAAGTTTTCATTCTTTTTCTTTATTTTGTTTCGCTCTCTTACCCATCCTTTCTCCATGACCTTTCATTCTCCCTTTTTGTCATATTTTTCTCTTTGTTCATTATCATTTTCACAGAAAGAGGAAGAAAGAGAATTAAGCTTTGTTGACCAGATATAAAATTAATCCTTACACATGAAGACTTAATTCATTTTATTTGACTTTTTTATATGTTTGTGATTTATATCCTAAAACATTGATGATTTTTTTTTTAGAATTTTTCAGTAATAAAATGAATTAAGAATGACTCTACTAGAAGTTGAGATTTGTTATTATTATTGAAAGCTGGAGTTAGAAAATTATAAATGCGTTGTCACAAAAAATTATAAATCATATTCATAAAACATGTTATCAGTTCTGAAAAATTATAAATTAATTTATGATAAATACTAAACAGATTCAGGATAAAATATGAAACTATATACAGAAAAGTTTGTTCTCGATTGGTTTGTAATTTTTAGAACTGATTTACATATTTTATGAATATGATTTATAATTTTTTACGTACTGATTTATAAATTTTCTATATAAGGTTTTACATGTTATCCTAAATCTATTAAGTATTTGTCTTCAATTGATTTATAATTTTGTAGAACTGGTTTACATGTTTTATGTATAGGATTTATAATTTTTTATATACATGGTTTTACATTTTATCTTAAACTTGTTTAATATTTATTCTTAATTGGTTTACAATTTTTCAGCACTAGTTTATATATTTTATGAACATAGTTTATAACTTTTTGTATATTAGTTTACAATTTTTCATTATACAAATTTACAACTTTCTATCTTTAATTTCCAATAATAACAATAAATCCCAACTTATAGCAGAGTCATTCTCAATTCATTTTTATTTCTGAAAAATTCTGAAAAAATAATTATCCATGTCTAGGGATGTAAACCACAAACACATAAAAAATTAAATGGAAAGAGCTAAGCCTTTATACTTAAGGATTAATTTAAGTTTTCAAAAGGAGGGTAGGTAAGAGGGAAAAACGAGATAGAGAGAGAAAGAGAATAAAAGTTTTTAAAGGGAGCAAAGCTTTTTCTTTTCCCTTTCTCCATTTTAGCCTTCCATATTTCATATTCCAAATTTATCTCATAGTAAAATATAAGTGTATAGTGGTTTTGTGGTGGTGTGCAAATATCATTCATCCTAATTTTATTAGTTTGGTCATGTCAATATACTGAAAATAAAACTCAGCCAACATAACCAAAAGTCCTAGTATAATTAGTAGCTAAATAATTAAGCTCCGTAAATATCTAGGGGTTTGATTCTTGACAGTGTCTATAGAGAGGGTTTTGTAGCTAAAAACAAAACCCACATATATAAGCTCTATCCATCGAGGAAAATATTAATCACTCTTGCTAGTAATTGAAAAATGATTTAATTTAAATACATAAATAATGTCAAGTTTTATATGACCATCTCATCATGTGATACATAGCAGTAAATATGGTGAATTTCTATCTCCATTACTTGAAATGTCAAAAAAAAAGAGAAAAAAATTGATTAGATGACAATCTTAATGTATCAAAATTAAACTCATTTGAAAATAATTGGTTTTACGCAAACTAAGGTTCTTGAAATTTCTTAAAGAATTTGTAAAATGTTTTCTGATACAAATAATTCCACTTACTGCTTGCACCATCAATTAATCCAGAAAACAAAAAATGAAAGTAGGTTATATAGATCTGTCCCATTGTTTCGTTTTTCTTGCATTGGACACACATGGATAATTAACTCAATCACTTTCCCTGTATCCCTGATCTAGCCAGCATTAAAAACAAAAAATGTTAGGCAATTTTGCACTGGGAAATTTAAAATCAATATAGTACTATGATGATACTTGAAATCACCCAATAATTTAATTTTGATACATTTTTTTGTACAATTATTTAATTGAATTTTTGAATATGTGTGTTTAATGCATGAATTTTAGCCCTTTTTTTTTTATGTATGATAATACATAATTAAATAAATATATAAAAAAATGATACTATTAACCTATTAACATTCAATAGGTTGCTATTTTAATTACGTTTAAAAATAGAGTTAAAGTGAGAGATAATATGAGTACAACATCTATTATTTCTTGAAAAAAAATATTATTTATATATAAGATGTATAAAATATTCATATTAACTCATTTTATTTATCATTGTCCATACACTTTATCTAGTAGAAAAAATAATATTATTATCCTACCATCTTCATTTAATAATAATAAATTAGATATTTAAATAAAATATTTATTTTTATATATTAAAATAATGTTATTATAAAAGTACGATGAAAGTCGATAAAATATCGCACAAATCAACGTCAGGGAACACATTTTTTTTTTTTTTTTTTTTTTATAGACAAAGGGCTTTAACACGCCCAACGTCAGGGAACACATATAATTCCTGCGCTACGGAACACGCAAGAATGTCGAATAAACACTGGCCACATCATCTTCTTGCTGTCGCAGCTGGTATGGGCAATAACTCACATGCATTGTAGGAGAGCTCTATAAAAGCACAAGAAGTCCAAGGCACTCAGGAGCAAAAAGTTCCCCATTACATTACCACTTGTCATTTCAGGCAGCAGCTTCAACCCTCCCCTCCCCTCACCTGACCTGCCCTCGGTCTCTTCCGTCTCGATCCTCACAAAGAACAACATTCTTTCCCTCTTCCAACACTCTCTTTCACTTGCCGTTTTGCAGAACTTAACTACGACACAACACAACACATCACATCACATGGAGGAATCACCGAGGCGCCTCAACGGCATGGCCCTGCCGGCCCCCGAACCCGACCACAAGAAGTGCACGGCCGCCAACAAGCGGGCGCTCCCAGAGAACTGCGCCCCCGGCGGCGACGGAGCCATGAGGTACCGCGGCGTGAGGCGGAGGCCGTGGGGCCGTTACGCCGCCGAGATTAGGGACCCTCAGTCGAAGGAGAGGCGGTGGCTGGGGACCTTCGACACGGCGGAGGAAGCCGCCTGCGCCTACGACTGCGCCGCCAGGGCCATGCGTGGGCTCAAGGCGAGAACCAACTTCGTGTACCCAGCTTCTCCTCCTCACCCTTCTTCCGCCTCCGACCACCACCACCACCATCACAGCCACCTCTTCAACTTCCCTAACCACTTTAACTTCCCCAAGCAACAAACCCATAACCAACTGATCTTCAACGGTAATGACCGTCAGTTGGGTGGCGGCTCGGGTTGTTGGCACTCCAGCCCTGAACCTCTCGCCGTTAATAACTTTGACCTCTCTCCTTCAACCCTCCACCACCAGCAGCGAAACAATTCTCCCCTGAACAAGTTTATCCTTCGTGACTTTCTTACCACTTCCTTCTCTTCCAACCATTCCTCGCTGGTCCCTGACCCCTTGTCCTTCAACAAGGGCAGCTTGGTGAATTCACAAGCAGGCGGCAACGGCGTTAGTGGGAGTAGCATGCCCTCTTCCCTCGCTATGAACACAACTAGTTATCTCAGCTGCGGTGGTGGTGGAACCAAGAACGCCGAAGGTGATGGTGAAGATTCGGGTGAGTTCTTTGAACCTTCGGACTCTGGGTTGTTGGAAGAGATAGTCAGCAGGTTCTTGAAGAAGAACTCGAAGCCGAACAAGCTGTGTGATGAGGCCGAGGGTATGGCCAATACAGAGGAGGCTCCTTCTTCTTTCAACCACCCTGCTGCTGAGTCGGTTCCTTCGCACGTGCTCGTTCCCAAGGACGAGGGTGGTTTTGGCGTCCCTTTTGATCATCACCAACAGGGTTTCACCACCGTGCAGCTGCAGCAGCACCCTCAGCTTCATGCTTTCAATGGGTTTAGCGCCGTGCAGGGCAGCATCAGCATGCCGCTGGGGAACGATGACCCAATCGTGGTGAACCATGCAGATGGAGAATGCTCTATCATGGAAGACATTTTTCAATACCCGGAGATTCTTAACAATGCTTTCGCTGTCAGGATGCAAAATGCTTAATTAGTTTATAGTTTGCGTATTGTTTTTTTTTTCTTCAAAAGCTAGCTTTAGTTCAGATAAAAATTTGACAAATTTAATTACTAGTGTCTCATGTGTGCTTGTGCTTCAGTCTATCTTAATTATATATATATATATATATATATATTTGTGTGTGTGTACCAAGGTTGTTGAATCTGTCTCAGTTAAACATTGATTTGATGTTTCACTCGGAAACCTGATCTTTAGGGTTTTGTTTGTTCGTAGATTTATCTAGGATTGTTTGTCCGAACTCACTTTGTACTCTGCCTGCCTCGTGCTATGGATTCGAAAACAATATATTTTAATATTTGATAGACACGATATATTTTAAAAGTTTAGCAAATTTAATTACTAGTGTCTGCTTCTTGTGCTTGTGCTTCAGTCTATCTTAATTAATTATATATATGTACCAAGGTTGTTGAATCTGTCTCAGTTAAACATTGATTTGATGTTTCACTCGGAAAACTGATCTGCGGGGTTTTGTTGTTCGTAGATTTATCTAGGATTGTTTGTCCGAACTCACTTTGTACTCTGCCTGCCTCGTGCTATGGATTAGAAAACAATATATTTTAATATTTGATAGACACAATTTATTTTAAAAATTTAATGGTATAAAATTATTTTCTATAATTATCCAATGTGCATTCTTTTATTTATATAATTTTTTAAATAATGAGTGTGAGAATTAATTATCGTGAATGATGTAGAAATACGTAACTGAATTATTGCATAATTTTTTTTACAACAGTGAGTGTATAAAAATTAAATCTATACTATATCAATGAATTTAATTTTAATATAATAACAATATTAAAGTTATCAAATGTATTTATTTATATAATTTTTTAAGTAATAGATATCAAACTCAATCATTTTTGCTGTGATTTGGTAATACATATTATTCAATGACAGCTCATTGCATAAAAATTATACTCTCTTTTTAATAACATTGGTACTGTGTAATCTGAAAATGCTATCATACAGAAACCTTCGTATATATTAATAGCTAATCATATTTTATTCTTGTAATCTTTTTTAATTATTTAATTACTAAAAGGAACGAATCTTTACTCTCACAAAAAAGTAGAAGAGATGAAGACTGTTATCTGTTTTTTATTTTTCATAAACGTAGGTATTTACATATCTTATGTACACAATAAGTTCCCGTGCCCGAACCCCTGTAAGAAATTGTTATCAATCTCTGGTTATGCACGCCATTAATTGCCCTTGTCTCGTTACTTAATCTTTGCTTAATTTGCTTTTGTTATTGCTTTAACTTTATTCAGAGCTCAATTTGCTTTTGTTTGCTAGCTATAGCTAGTTTTTCTACTCTGAAAACTGAAAGTTGATGAAAAGGGATTATGAGAACGAAATAGCCAGAGTAAAGTGAGTTCCTCACTGCTAGATTGTATGGCATGAATTGATCGCTTCAGCGTTGACCTTGGAACTGCAGAAGCCCGTGTCTGTTTGAACACTTTCTGTGCTGTGGGTGGGTCTGTATATTCTTCATCTGTTTGGAGAATGTATTCGTGTGGTTAGAGTAATGCCCGGTTGTGCTGCCGTTTTCTTCGTGGTGTTTGTAGTAGGATTATGGTAGGAAAAACCCTATCTAAGCCAGGAGGAATGGGAATGGTATTGGAGTGTCTTCTGGGAAAAGGTGTAGCACTGAAGTTGCTCATCAGTTACACAACTAAAAAACATATACGTTGTAGAATGGCAGATAAAATTGGACACAACAATTCGGCACTGGCCGGAAACTAAAATATGGGCCTCTTTTGGTTGTTAAATTCTCAATGCAACGCTAAAGAGAAAGGAAAAGCATATTTCGTTTATTTTTTTAATATAATCATTTAATCTTTGAATTTTATTAGCAAGCGCTCCTATAACATCGATTGAAAATGAAAAAAACGGAATACAATTGGTTTGACGTAATTGGTAAGGAACACGATTGTATTTCACAACAACTTAAGCTCGATCTTTGCTGTCGGTGTGAGGACCTAGCTTGTTAGTAAGTGATTTTGAAAATCTCTTATGAGTACTCTGAGTAGAAGACTGTGTCTTAATGATCTTGATGAAATTACCGGTGTCAAAATGATTATCTAAGCTTTCGTCTGTAAGGAAAAATGAAAAGTTGAAAATTTGTGATTAAGAAATTGGGTCATTGGATTTAGCTATTTTTCCATGCAATTTCTACCAAAAAATTCAATAAAAAATACCATAAAAAAGACACAAGTCTAAAGATAATTTCACTTTCAATTTCATAACACAATGCCACAAACTCGACAATTCTAACATTAACTCATGGGATATCAACAACTTATAACAATGGGAGGCGAGAACACGAACAAAAGAGAGATTTATGACACACATTAGTAGTAAGTTTAAGTAGGCAATTAGTATAGTAGGAATAAAGAAAAAGTAATTATAGAGGGTCCTTTGCTTCGGTTTAAGTTCGATTTTTAGACATAGAAATCTAATGTCCAAATCAATATATGATGAGTTATAGTTGTATATGAACCAAATATTAATTAACTTGACTACCCAAACCGAACCGGTCTGACTGCATACATATTTGTTTGGTCAAAATTTATCAGGTTCATCGAATAAATTGGATCCGCTTACATCCCTATTTGTTTTCTTCATTGCTAAATTTGCATCACAAACTGGGGTTTCTCTTTTGTGATGCAAAACCAAGCATACATACACTAAGAAAATGGGGCACTACTAACCTTCTCTTAGACTTGATAAAATTCATCTTGGCTCTCATTTATTTGTCCAGGTGACACTAATCTCTCCTGAATATATAATTCAATATACGATGGAAAAGATATTGACGGTATAATAATTTTACAAACTCAAGAAATGTCGATGTAATGATTTTACTAACTTAGAGAACTTTTGAAAAAATTAAAAAATAGAGGAGAATTAAGTTGAATTCCAAAGCAAGTCAATGTAATTTGCTCTAAGAAAATTAGTGGTGCTAGTTACTTTTCTCAATGAATTTCCTACCATGTGGTTGAGTTTCCAAATCGATATCACAACCCACCACCTCAATGCTACATATACCTAAAAAGAAATAAAATTCTATTTCAACATCCACATTGGTGTAGATACTCATGTGGGTATGAGAGGAGTGATGGAAAAATTAAAAGTAAGTTGTGAGACTCATATATTTAATGAGTGAATTGTTTGGGTATTTAAAAAAATTGAATGTTAAAATAGTAAAGTTGATACCTAAAATATATGGACCAACTTGTATCATAAACTCTGATCGCGGGCCCTGGGGGGAGGGGGGGGGGGGGGGGGGAATAATGACACTTACAACTACAGGACAGTTAGAGGGTAATTATCACAACTGAATAACATTATTGTGCTTGTTTGACCTGATTAACAAGGCTTATATTTAACAAAGAAGTACAACTATGAAATAACGTATTGGTGACCCAATTTGTTTCAGTCTTTTGACAAACAAAAAGGGGATTTTTCAATTAAAAATTTATTTTATATAAAAACTACACATCTTGGTTTTTCTCAAAAATTAAAAACAAATTAACTTTCGATTAAAAGTTTATATAAATAGCCTTTATCAAAAAATAATTGTTATTTTAAAAATTTTGTTTTAGAAAAAAATCCAAAATAAAACACCCAAAAAGAACATAAAAACTTAGTTTAGGCACCCCATTGAAATATGAGTAGATGGATGTATAAAATACAGATGCATATTAAATTCGTACATTATTGCACAAATGTTCTTTTGTATGAAACATTTGTGTTGAAATAAACATAATTTAGAAACCAATAAGGAATTATTGATCCAAGCAAAATAGGTTTAGATTTTTTGGGTTTGATCTCAAGATTTATGGATACTGAAAAACCCTATTGAGAGGTTTATGTTTTGACGATTGACCAGACCCTCTATGTGAGGGGATACACTTGGCAACTAGAGAAAAAAAAAATTAGGACCTTAATATAACAAAGTTAAGTTGAAGTTGTGGTGAGTAAAATTTAAAAAATTCATTAGATATATATAGTTTTTATTATAAGAAAAGTGATTTTTTCTATCAAATTAGCCTTTATTAAACATTTAATATGTCATTGATATTATCACTTTATTAATCTTCTTATTCATTATCAATGCAGAGGATAAAATTTAAAATCACTACTTCGTTAATTTATTAGAATAAAAAATAAATCTTTTAAAGTGATGAATAAAAATGGTATGCAAAGGGTAGATTATAATCAATACGAAGAGCTAGCTGTGAGGCTATGTAATATTTGTTGGCAAATTATAGTTATCGCATATGTTATTTCACATTGAATTTTAACTTGTTATTAAGATAAAAAAAATTAACTCCTTAGTAGTTTTATTATATTTTATTGTTAATTGCTAGCTAATTAATATATTTTTTCTTCTACCATTACAATGCCTTTAAGTTTCTGCCATTTGTGGCATTGAACCTATAACCTAGTAATTGTGGCTGTTTTCTGCATATGATTTCGTGTTTGACTCTTACTTCGCTTTTTCCTATCCCCTTTAGAAAGTATTTCTAGTTTTAATGCATTTTTAAAAAAAATAAGTTTCTGTCATTTGTTTAAAAATAATTTCATTATATGCTATTATTTTTAATGCCTTTGCTATATATCATAAATGCTTCCTTTTTGAATTTTTTTAAATTAGTCGGTTATTGGCAATAACCAAATTAATGGGTTCATAAATAGGCTAAATCTATTTTCATTCTCATTTTGATGGCTTTTTTTATTTCCTCAAAACGTCCTATTTGCTTTTCTTTATCAATCAACTAAAATAATACCTTAACATTAATTGTATCATCTACTATAATTTTATCTAAATTTATTATTGTTAATTTAATTAATCAATACTCATTTTCTAAAACCATTGCTAATCTCATTTCCCAATCCTTCTCATAACTAATAAACAGTATAATTATTTAAAATTAACCAACTTATATATACAAATTATATTATCTTATATTATTGAAATATTTTTAATACAACAATCATTTAAATATTTAACAGCATAATAATGAACTAATATTTAAAAGTAAATAATAATAATAACAACTAACATGAATAACAATACTGATAATTACTAAATCATTATGTATGTACAACATATATACTGGCATTTTATTATCTAGTATTTATATAATATTAAAAATTATTAATCGAATATATGAAGGTGGTTCATTAAACTAGAGCACACTCTCAGAATTTCATTGCACTCGTTATAAAATAATTTGATAGTATACATTGATTTAGTCATGTGTTCAATTTTTATTTGTGATTATTAAAATATGTTGGAACATGTAAAATATAATTTATCTAACATAAAATTAATAACTTAGTCTCTATCTTCTGTGAGTTTTTTTTTTCGATAAATATGATAAGCTCAACCCTAACTCAGAGGAGCAAAAAGGATGAGGTTATAATATGTGAGTGATAGTAATAGTGTGTGATAAAAGAAAAAAACTTAACTTTTTACAATCTTTGGTGATTAATAACTAATTTAAGAGTAATGTTATTTTGACATTCAAAAAGTGAGTGTCTATTCAGACACCTACTTTATAACCATTGGATGTGATGAATATTAAGGATAAGTGAGGACCACCACCACATCCAATGGTTATAAAGTGGGTGTCTGAATAGACACCTACTTTTTGGGTGTCAAAATAGCATTACTCCTAATTTAATGCCTCAGCTAATTTTAATTTTTAATTAAGAAAAATAAAAAATATAAAAAAAGCTATAGTAAAATTTGATTGGTAGCTAGTCATAAATTTTGTTATCTTATGTTTATTGGATTTTTTTATTTTTGAATTATATAAACACTTTATATTAAAAAAACATATATGTATGATGTATATCATAATTTATTAATACACAATATTTTTTGTCATTTTTATTTGATATTTTCTTTAAAAACTGGTTACTATAATCCAGAATTTTTAAAAAAAATTAACTGTTAGATTTAATGGATTGTAATAAATAAATTAATTATCAAATACTCAAATCATCTAATGGTTCTATATATACAGTTCAACGTAGAGATAAATATCACATATTTTAAAATAATTTAATTATAATTAATCAAACTAATAACAACATAAAATTATAATATGAATTTATAGTTTTTCTATTAAATTATTTTTCAATTAAAAAAATAAGGATATTTTAGAATTATTTCAGTTGATTTAAGTAATTTGATATTTTTTTAAATTAAAATCTAATACACAAGCCTAGGAACGTCAATGAGGGTGGGGGCCATATTTGAAAATCCTCCCCATCCCATACCTTCATACATACCTTTTTTTTTTCATTCTTTATGGAAAAAATTGGCAAAACCCCCTATTTTAGTTCCTCTAAAATTTTAAGTTGGATAAATTTATATTTATAAAAAATAAATTTTCAAATTAGTTATCGTAAAATTAAAAATTTGGACAAATTAGTCCCTATAGAAAACCTCACAAATTACTACCTGTAAAAAAAAATTTTAGACAAATTAATTCCTTAGGCCAACTTAACAAAGGAACTAACTTGTTTGATTATTTAATTTTATAGGGGTCAATTTGTTCGACTATTCAATTTTATAGGGATTGGTTTGGGAGTTTTTTTTATAGAGATCAATTTGTCTAACTTTTAATTTTATATAGACTAATTTGGGAGTTGATTTTTTAAGGGGACCAATTAGTCCGTTTTGAAATATTACAAAAACTAAAATGGATGTTTTGTTAAAAAAAAATTCATTAATAAAAAATCACATCGAAACATATACATTAGATTCAAATTGAATAAGAATGAAATGTCTTTCACACTCCGGCCTAGTAACCAATGGGGCCTTTGTTTCTTATTCAATGACTATCGATATCTAAACATCTTTCACGTGAAAGAACACCATAACAATTGTTGCAGCTTGAAGAAAGTATTGCATCTCTTTTCAACATATATTTAAATATCTTTGTATTTATAAGACTATTAAAAGAATGATACTCGAAAAGAGAAATCAAAATATCCATAAACGAAAAAAAAAACAGCCATGAAGGGGAACAATGAAAACACCACAAATAAGGACAAAGAAAACACCACAAAAGGAATAAATGAGCACATGCCAATATCGACGGGCCAGTATCCAATACATCATTAAACTTAATTTCTAACCATTTTTCTGATACTAACACCCGAGAGAAACCACCCTTTAGTTAATTCAACAAACTCATGTAACCACATTAAATATACATAGCATATTTATGGCTGATAGTTTTAGTTTGTTATAGGGTTGGTCCATTAACACGTGTTTAGTTAGTTGGTTACTGACCATGACAGCTGTTGTATAAATACCCCTTGTTACCATTGAATAAACACCTTTGCATTTTCTCATAACAGTAACTTTGTTAGATACAATTGACATTATATCCAAACACAACTTAAATAGATTATGAATTCAATAACTGAAAACATTTGAAATAAAAATAACAAGAAAACTAGATAGTAACAATCTTTAGTTCAGCCAGTTCAAGTAACAATATTCGATCAATTCAAGTACAAGTACACAATCCAACACCATCATAAAAATTAAAACTATAAGGATATTTAAGACATTTTCTATATCGAGTGCATGAGGGAAATTGATTCCCGCCCCCCATATTTAAAATACCCACCCCCCATTACTCGAGGGAGAAAATTTTCCTCCCACACTGGTTCAATTGCAGTCATATATTACACATGGGTGTCTAAGGGGTAAGTAACATTGTCATCCCTATTCAAATCTTGTGGATGAAGAAAAATTTACATTACAAGAGCTTTACCCTTATAGTGGGTTCACTTGGCTTGTGCCCAAGTTAATTGCAATCCTATCCACTCTTTTGTTCTTATTTTCATTTTTTGCTATCCACTCTAAATATTCGTGTTTAAGACAAACAAAATTACAAGAAACTAAAAAGGAACTTAAGTTTGCGTAATTTATTTAAATAAACATTTGATAAATAAGTTTTGGTTTTGTTTAGAAGCATATTGAAGACAGATTAAAGATCCTCTCATATTCTCTCATGAACGAAGGAAAGGAAAAAACAAATTGATTACGTAGGATCCACTATTATTTATATTAATTCATCAATTTTGTATTTTGATTTCTCTTTCCTCGTTACATGACATTCTCGTCTTAGAAAAGAATATTGGAACATCAAGATATGTTATAAATGCTTATACATCTACTTCCGCTTTTTCCTTTTGCTTTAAAAGTATTTTCTCCGAAATAAATAACTTGTACATCTAAAAGATGGGATTCCTTTTTTCCTCAAAATGGGTTTGTCTAACTAGTGCCTCAAAGGTATTATTCAAAGAATTAAAAAAAAAAAGAAACTTTGGTATTGAAAAGATAAATTTTTGTGTTTTGAAAGTATGTGATCCACTAAAAAGCTTTAGAACTTGCTTATTTTGATATCTTTAACCAATGTTCTTCTTAGAACGTTGTTTACTAAAATCCAAATCATTTTAGTATTTATGGTGTTATTTTTAATAAAAACAAAATAGGTATGTTACTTTTCTCAAAGAAATAAATTAAACTAAACTAAAAAAATACTAAAAAAAACTTGACCTAAATTTTATGATAAAAACAAAATTACAATCCACTTCAATAAATTAAAGCTTCAGCCTCTGCAATTAATAATAGTATTGGCCAGAATTTGCTCCTTCTACTTCCGGCACAAACCAACCAGAGGACCTTAAGACTCGAGAAATAATTGACGATGCAGACAGCTTTTAGGGCAACCATCCTCATACTACTACCATCTAGTTGCTCCATCTTCATAAATTGTCCACTTTTGTCTCCTCCTCTCTTGAGTAAGAATGAATAGATATGAGTGTGATTATTTAATGAAAAGATTATTTATGATGAGTGATAAATAGAATTTTATTTTATGTTTGTATTTTTAAAAGATCAATAAAAATCAATTATTACTTTAATTTCCATACATAATCTTAAATGATTTATATTATAAACCAAAAGGAAGTAGTATGTTTTAAATTTTGCATTGAAAAGATTGGTCATCTTAAAAAAATAAAAAACAGTCCCTACCAATTAAAAAGTCAAAAAAATTAGTCTCTCGTCATAAAAATAAGATAAATTAATCCTTCAAGAATCATAAAAAAATTCAAATTGATCCCTTTTTAGAGTTAGTAATTGACACAAACATCTTTAGATTTTTATTTTCTTCTCAAATAACCACTTTGTCCAACACAAAATCTAATTAAGAGGGATCGCTTTAGGAGTTTTTTTCTTGTATCAAATAATAGAGGCCTTCGTCCGTGATGAAAGAAAAAATTTGAGACTGTCAAAACAAAATATTGATTGTCTTTTTGTTTTATTTTTTAAAAATGTCAAATAAATTGTCGTTTTTTTTATTTCGATGCATCATTAATTAATCTATACCCATTTTCTCTAGGTATTTATTGGAGATGGAACGTAGTGGGAGTGAAATGAAGAGAAAATATAGAGCCGGTGATTAAGGATATTTTAATATTTTAATTTCATTTTCAGAAGAACAATATCAATGACCCCCCAAAAAAAAAATTCCCTCAACATAATAACTATTAATTTTTTTATACTTATCCATATCTTAAAATATCTAGCCCTTTACAAAATCTAAGTAGTATTAATTATTTTTTCATTTATATCCTTTATATAAATATATTAATTAAGTAATCAATATATTTATTAAGATGAATAATAATGATTAGAGAAAGATAATTTTGTAAGCTCATATAATTTTTATATTTATCAAGATATTTTTTATTCTCTTTAATATGTGTATTTTTTTTATTTTTTTAATAATTATTATGAAATGAATGGAATACTTATTTTAAAACAAGGGCTCCCTTATCTCTATTCCCATTCCCGATGCATTAAATTTTTATTTAGTTTGACTATATTACCTTTCTTCTTTTAAAATCATATGAATAGTTAACATAAACTATTTATTAATTAGCTATCACAATATTCTAAAAAAATATTAATAATTAAATTATTTCTAAATTTAATATTTATCTCGTTTGTATAGTTTTAGATAGTTTCTAGCTATTACAAGTATTGATAAGTAATTTATTTGATATAATTATTTGATTGCAAATTCTATTTTTTATTTTTTATTCAATAATTATTTAAATAATATAATATTGAGTTATTTTTAAAAAAACAATAAATAAAATTAATAATAATAAAGATGTACTAATAAATCACATGGTATCCAAATACATGTCTTATTTTGTAATATTTAGCATTTTAATAATTAACTTTTTTTATGTAATCAAATAATATTATGGTTCATTACTATTGACTACTAATTTTTACAATATTTTTCATCTGTTATCCATGTTCTTAAAAAATATTAAAATAACTTCATATACTAAATTAATCACTTATCAACATAAGAAAAAATTAAAATGGTTAATTTTTAAAAAAAATCCATACTTGAGTAGTATAAAGGATAAATTATTTACTTTATATTAAATAAATTATACTTTGCATACTTCTAAATATATTAAAAAACAAAATTAAAAACCATGGGTGGAGACACATTATATTTGTCTTCCAATGCATTATTCATGCTAATACTTATCAATTAAATATATAACTAACTTAATGCATTAAATTATTTCAATTTTCAATAATAGAGTTGTTGAACCAAAAAGTTATATTAAAAAATAAGTCATTGCTGATAAATTCTAATATCATATGTTTATTTGATACTTTTAAAAATTATATAAACATTAAATGACAAAATACTAAATATGTATGTTGTGTTTTGTGATTTTGTAATTTATCTTTATTATTATTATTATTAAATTTTACTTGTTATTTTTTTATAAAATATTCACTACTACGTTGTTTAGATATTTATTATTATAATAATATTTTAAAAAATAATTCAATAAACATAAGCCGTTATACTAAATATGCTATGTTTGAATACCTAAAATATATAGTGATTTTACAGAAATTAAAAGATGAAATATATACTGAATATTCTAAAGTTATTGAATTATTTTTTTGTTAAATTAACAAAAATAAGTGTTAATTTGTTTGGATTATTCACATAATTAAAAAAGGATATTTTGATGAAATTCAATAAAAATTTAATATAATATAAGCGACAATAAACATAAAGAAGTGTCAATAACAACCCTCTTGAAATGAAAGTGGTAAATGATGAAACTAATAACTCAAAAGTGAGAGAAGATATTCAAGCTAATCCAACGTTTATGAAATAAATATTTGAAGAATTTAATTTTGATATATTGTGATATGTGGATTTAAATAATTTACATAAATATTTAACAATTTATTATTATATTAATAAAATATTTATTTTTTATATTTATTATGTATAACACTCATAGTTATTGAAAAATATAGGTGTTGCTTTTATAGATGATGTGATTGAGTGCTGCATGTTTGAATTTAATGACAAACATGGTTTGGAAGATCAGTTATCTTGAATTTTCCCTTATCCCAAGTGCTTCTGAATTCTAATATACGGAGTGAAGTTACTGGGGGTGACATATTTACATGTACATTGAATGACAAATAATTATCTTGAGTTTTGATAGCCTATTTTTTTTTGGGTAAAGGAAGAAAGAATTCGATAGCTTAGTTTTTATGATCAATGATAAATCCGTATAATAACCTAGATTTTCACAGTGAAGAATAATTGTTTTAGAGAAAAAAAGACTAGACTTTGGTCTTTGAAATGTTCATGTTTTAATATACATTAATCTTCCAAAGAAATGTATATATACAACTTATAGTCTTATAATTACATAATCACCTTTGAATGTGTAAATTAGTGCTTCTACCAATAGTATCTGTTATCTACTAACGAAAATGTTAATTTAGTTTTTCAATTGTTATATATCATCTAAGCTGAATGTGGCTAATTTGTAAAGGATTAACTTGAATCTTTTATAAATCAATGTGCATTTTTTCGTGAGCAAAGATCAATGTGCATTTTTACATGCTAATCAATGTGCATTGTTTAGTCTAAGATAAAAAAATGCTTGTATTACAATAATTATTGTGTCTATATTTGGGATCGATCTTTGGATGACTATAGTAAATTAAATGTCAAAAATTAATTAATTACTAATGGAAAATCTATATATATGTAAACTAAGGAACAACAATTTTATAAGGTTTTGGTTTTATGTTCACTCACTTTCTCTAAGTATGAATTACATATTTTCAAAGAAGTTAAGCTTTCGTTTTCTCTCTGTTTTTTTCAAACAAAATCAAAGATAAATAACTCGCAATATTCATTTAAAGAAAAATAAAAAGATAAGAGACATAATAAAATCTTAGAAATCTTTTCGAATGTTTTATAAAATGATTCTTTGTTCTAAAAAAGTTGATTTTTTTTACTCATGTTTTATTTGTTTTCAATGTATTTCTTACATTGCAATATGTATATGTGTGTGTGTGTCTATATATATATATATATATATATATGAACTCCAAGTAAAATATATTATATTATTGTGCGGTAGAATTCAATTTCAATTTATTCTTAAAGCAAACAAAATGAGGCATGAAAGTTCAGTCAGCTTAGGTGTGAGAACTAACATAAATGTTGGGATTTGAGAATTGGCTTAAAATGAAATAAAATGTGTGTTTTATTCAGAAAAGGAAGTGAGGAGATCAAATTTGTGTATTGGCCAATGTGTTAGCTTAGGTGAATTTCATTAATGAGTTGCTCGTGTAATGTTATAGATTAACAACTATAAAATTTTGCAAAATTAGTTTGAATATCAACAATATAATGTATTTCGCATAACTGAAAGACAAAAAACATTTATATTGAAAAATTAAAAAGCCAGTAGAAAGCTCTTTTTGTATTTTGTATTTTGTAAATTTGAAAGACAAAAAATTGTAACCTTTCTTTCTGTCTTTTAGCTTTTTATTTTTTACTTATATTTAAATAATGATAATTTATTTATTTTCTACATTGCCCAATTTAGAAAACTAGCTCTAGCAAGTATACTGTCACAAGTAATTAATAAGAAAGTGAATACGGAAATGTTGTTCCCACGGAGATTATGAACAAGTACCGGTTCGTTTCAGTACATTACTATTTAGGCAATCAAAATTTAGTTAGATTTAAATGAAAATTATAAAGAAATCAACAATAATAGTCAATGGAAAGAAACAGTGTTAGGAAATAATTTCATCTGAGTTCCTAGATTTTGCATTACCTAATATGAATTTAATTTCTTTCCCAATTCAATTATTGATCAACTTTCTCAAAACTTATAACTGCAATTCAATACCTTGATATTGCAATCCTCTTAGGACAAATTAAATAAATTAATGCCTTAATATTATTCTAAATTTACCTAAAGATGAAGAATAGAAATTCATATGATCACACAAATAAGCAAAGTGCTTCTATGCCTGGCTA
Source organism: Dalbergia cochinchinensis (assembly GCA_031216125.1). Classification (NCBI taxonomy): domain Eukaryota; kingdom Viridiplantae; phylum Streptophyta; class Magnoliopsida; order Fabales; family Fabaceae; genus Dalbergia; species Dalbergia cochinchinensis. Next base: position 82,224,592 of record CM062377.1, read on the forward strand.
CTTTAATTTATGGCTATTTTTAGATTGGATTATTTTATATTGTGAATTGTCATTCAGTTAATTTAAAATCATATAACATTCAAAGAAGTAGCTAATTCCTTGAAAGTATTAAAAATACTAAAAAGTGCATAATTAATTGAGAAAGAAAATCAAACCAATAAAAGGAATACAAAATCCATTCCCTCAAACTTCATTATTGTTCCTAACACCAAAAGAAAATTAGCAAGCCATAGAAGAGATGGAGAACAAAATAAATTGATGAATCATATCCACTAGACTGAGTTTTCATATGTCTCCTGTCTTTCCTTAAATAACAAAGAGAATAAAATAGAATTTTTGGCCAAATTCCTTGATTTTCTCATTTTCAAATCAAATCAAATATTTTACCGAGGTTGTTACAAATATGATGCAATCTTCAAATATTATCCAAATATTCTTTTCAAATCATTAACTATTTTTCCATCTTTTTGTTTTGTAACAAAAATAAAAATTGTGAGAATATATACCAATTAAATTCAAAAAGTCAACTTAAATTCTAATCAAAGTATAATCTCACTAAGTGAAAAGGAAAGTTGCAGCAAATAAATAGATAGTTTAATTAAATGATAATATAAAGAAATTAATTTTGATACGTTTGTTTTGCACTTTTATCGAATCATATACTTATTTTTAGTTGTAAGAGTTTCAAGATAGAAAAATGTTATTTATACTTATAGGATGTTAGACACCGTACCAACTTACACCTCATCTACCATCAGATGAGATGTGAACCTTTTTTCATGATTGAAAATATAGGACAAGTTAGTTTCTTCTCAATATTTTGATGGACTTTGTTGCCTTATTTGTGTTTTTCTTACGGACCAATTAAAACTATTTTGAAAATAATCATAGATTAATTTATGCTTATTAAACCCTACAAAAAAATTGAGAAGGACTAATCTATTATACTCTTTTAGCTGTGAGGAACCACAAAATATGCTTTTATTATTGAATGATCAAGAGTAAACACCCAAATTGGTCGCTGATAATTTCTTTGATAGACAAATTGATCCTTAACAATTGTAAAAATTTAAATTGGTCTCTCATAATTGTTAAAATAGAACATTTTAGCTCCCTGACCGGCTTGCCAAGACTCGGCCATGAGACAGAGATGACAAAATAGCTCGGCTTGGAGAAGGTGGAGTTCATCAGAGAAAATATAGCTCGGACATGACTAGGAAGAGCTCAGCTAGGACTAGGTGGAGCTCGACTAACAGGTGGCTGAGACTGATAGGCGTGTGACGAAACTCAGTTACTTGTCATCCGAGCTTATCCTCCTCATCCAAGCTCCACCACCTCCTAGCTGAACTATATTTCCTCAAAACGAGCTCCATATTCTTACAGCCGAGCTTTTTTTTTCATCTCTGCCTTCTAGCTGAGCCTTGATAGACCGATCAGGGACTTATAGTATCCTATTTTTATAATTATAAGGGATCAATTTGGGTGTTTACAATTATTAGGGATTAATTTAACTATCAATGAAATTATTAAAAACCAATTTGAGTGTTTACTCAGTGATCAATTTGTCCAGCATCATTTCTATCAATGACTAAATTAAGGGTTTACTATAGTGTATATTTTATTGACTTTGTCCTTATTTGATTTGCATCCAAACTTAATTAGTTCCTTCCACCCGAAAATGAGAATGAGAAGTATTAGATGTGTTAGACTAGTCATTGTCGAGGTAAAAGTTAATCTTAGGGTGTGTTTGTTTCATATTAAAAGGATTATTTTTTTTTCAGAAGCTAAGTTACTCTTTTTAGCTTCTATAAAAGGTTTAAAAATTGATTTTTATTTGAAATTATGATTATTTTAAAAAATTATGCAAGTACACAAAAAATATTCTTTGTTGGGTCGAAAAAGATGATTTTCACCGCCCAAATAATCCTAAACAAATGGCCCTTTAAGGTGATGAAAAATAATTTTGATGGAAGGAGATTCAATTTACTCTTTATTCTCATTCTAATAGAATAAAATACATTTTTATATATCTACCCTTATTTAACAATAGTCAGATTCTGCTTATAATAATAAATTTCAAAAGATTGTTTATGATTATATTTTTTTCTTGAAACTATCAACTTTTTAACATGGGTTTTTTTTTTATTTTTTCTGACGAGTCTTCTTAAACACTTATTAAGGAATCAAGAACAGTAATTTAAAAAACTCAATGATTCAATACAAAATTTATATTCTTGAATTCTTAATGAATGCTCTAATACAAAAAAAACCTTAATTATGATATATTTTCATAGCTTACACAAACATTTCAATTTTTCAAAAATAATTTTTTTAATATAAAAGAGTAGTTTATGAAGTGTCTCAAACATACACTTAATATCTTGACCATAAAAATTCTAATATCACGCTAAAGACTGACTTTTTCAAAAAGATTGAAGATATTAGTGATAAGTAATTATTAGAGCATTATAGAAAAAAGTTAATGTGGGATTGATATAATATGTATAGCTCCCATATATAAAAATATGAACTTCCATAAAAATATATAACGTTTTATAAAAATAAAGTTTATATATATATATATATATATATATATATATATATATATATATATATATATATATATATATATATATATATATATATATATATAATGGGTCACCCTCTTCTCTTCTCTCCCTCACCAAATAATAACGTGGTCCGATGGGGATCACCCTTTTTGTTCGACGGATGCCTAATTACCTATGGTTTGATCATGTGAACGACTAAACCAACCATGTGATCTTGAATTAGCCGGGCCTAATCATTGCTGATTCAACCATCTACCCGATGTCCCCTATTAACTGTGTGGAGTTAGAAATTAAAATTGTGTACAAAAAAGTCACTTATAATGGCGTCGGTTATTTTGGTCTTTTGCAAATTTTTAATTAAATATTTAAGGAATATTTGACATAAATGTTTATATGTATTTAGATACTAATTATTTGACCCGTACGATGCACGGGATAATAATAAAAATAATTTGTTAACTATTATCAAAAATAAATAATTTATTTAAATATATATTATAGAAAATTGAGTATATAAATTTATTTTAAAAATAATTTAATAGTTAAATAATTAAATAAATTGATAAATATAAATATGTCATTTTATTTTATATCTTATTTTGAAAATCATGCTTATAAGGTTTAAAAATCTCAATAGATGACTTATAATAATAAAGAACCTATTTTATGAAAATTTTACACATTCTAAAAGTTGAAATTGTTAAATAATGAAAAAGAATAAATAGATAATTTCATTATATCATGAACCGTTTATAGGTATAACAGTGGATATTTATGACAAAGAAAACATGTCCCATGCCCCTGTCTCTATTTAGAATTTTTCCTCTCATCCTCCATCCTCATAACCATCATAGGTCCTCATTTTCCCGTAAGGATTTGAATCCATATGCACATATATTCACTGGCTAATTAAGAGAATTACAAAAAGAAAAGAATTATAAAATATTTTCAAATTTAAACATAAATATCTTTAATGACAAATATTAGTAATGCAATATAACCCAAATTAAAAAATAAAAAATACATATATAATACAAATATAATTGAAAAAAAATAAAGATGTGCTATATTTGTCCCTGCCCATTTAATAAATTGAGACTCCACCTCATGAAAACAAAATCAGTCCCTACTTCCATTTCTATTATGGGTAATCCCGTCCCCCGTGCACCCACTTCGACGATTTTTTTTTGTCATCCCTAGCCATTTACATATTTTTAATAAGTTAAAATATTTGATTTATAAAAATATAAAAATATATTTAATAATTAATAAATTTAATTTATGTGATTTTAATTCTACCCCTTTTCTTGTACATACTATTATCAAATTAAAATATTAATTTTAAAATATATATTATAATTAATGTGTTATAATTAGTAAAAATATATATAATAGTAATTTATGTTATCTCAATTATTAGAGTAGTATATCAATTACATGATTATTTTCCATAAAAAGTGATGTAATTATTTACTTTTTAAAAATAATTAATAAATAATTAGTATCATTATCAAAGAAGTGTAAATTATGATATTGATTTTTAAAAAATATTTTAACGTTGAAAAATTAAACACATGTTTTTCAAAAAATTAATATGAAACAATTGTGGAATTGATAAGTTGGAATGTTTAGGTAGTTAAAAAAAATCAAATATGGTATAGTGAGACAAGTAAATATATATTTTTTATAATTTTCAAAAACTCTTCATTTAAAGTTAGAAACTTTTCCTCCCCCAACCTTGTTCTCATTTATAATTTTATTTTTTATCCTTATTCTCATTTGGTCTCTATTTCTTATTCCTAGTAGGATTTGAATCTCTATTGGTATTCATAGGTTTATTAAAAAAAATTTCAAAAGGAAAAAAATATTTCAAAATACTTTGAAATTTCAAACGCAAATATCCATAATAACAAATACCACTAATGTAACATAATTCAAATTAGAAATAAAAATACATACACGATGCAAATTAAATCCAACAAATATAATTAAAAAGTAAATGTGTTCTAAGATTTTCTTGTTATCATTAATACTATAATTATAATTATTTTTGGTATTGTAATTATAATAGCTTTGTTATCTTTAATACTGTAATTATATATATATATATATATATATATATATATAATTTTAATGTTATAATACATTCAATTATCATTTTATTTATATTATTTCTTATTTATTAAATAATTTTGATTGAAATATTTTGCTAAATAATTTTAATGAAGAGAGATATGAAGATATGGTTGGAAAAATAATTAATAATTAGAAAGTAAATTAAATATAAAAATTACTTTAATATTAAGATTATGAAAATGATGGGGGCATAATTTTTTTTATGAATGACACATGAAAAACTATCCATATAATAAATTTTAATTATTAGTATTATAGATAGATTATAGATTATATTAAATCCTTCAAAAATACGTTAATATAATATTAAGTTTTATTAAAATATCAAAACTAATATAGTGTAACATGTATTAGTATATTTTTATTATCAATATCATTATAATATAATGTGAAAAATTTTATATATTATAATAATTTTTAATAAATTATATATTATACTAATTAAATTGACATGCAAATATAATATGATATGTAATTAATATTATTATTTAAAATTTTAATTTAAATTTGAGAGTGATTGATTAATTAGAGAGTGACTGATTGATTATATTTATGCATTAATTTGTGATATTAAATTTTTAGTTATAATCTATTGACCATGATTATATTCTCTGTGATTTTAATTAATAAAATAATTTTAAATTAATATAATTACTATGTCAATGATAGCACAAATTTAAGATTGAGTCAATAATATCGATTTGACATATCTTCTCAAAATTCATAAATCTATCCAAGGCTAACATAAATTATGATTAACAGATATATATCTCATTAATTTTTATAATATATTATTCCAAGGTTTAATTTTAATATATTGTAATGTAAAAAGATATTTGACACAGATATTTAATTATATAAAATTAAAATATTCAGCTAATTATCATATTTAAATGTATCTTGAATGTAATAAAATAAAAAGAATCTCATATTTATATCATATTGAAAACCCTAAAAAACCTTACAAATACCATTTAAAATAAGTGAATAACTTCCATTCTTAAAAATTTTATATTAAAACTAAATGATAACAGTGCAAATGTGAGTTTATAAAAAATATCCAAGCATTAATTTATCTGAATTTAAGTCAAAATAAATATATCATAGTAATGTTTTATATTTTTAAAAGTAAAAATATATTTCAAAAGGTGAAATAAATTATTTAAATCAATATTGAATTAATTCGGGAAGATTTTAATTTATTTATCTTGATAGGCATATTTTTCAAATAAAATATATAATTTTAAAATATCCGTATTTTATTTATGATTGACATCATTGTGATAGATTTCATTAATTATAAATTGATAATTACATATTGATTAAAAACTATCACATAAATTAATTTCAAATTATACATTTATTGATAATATATAAATCACGTGTTTCGTATAGAACTATAATACATTTGAAAGAAATCATGACTATATATTAAGCCACATAAATTTTTGATGAATAAGCCAAATAATATAATTATAAAAAAATAATCTAAATAAATTAGAACAAGAAAAATATTATTTCATAAATTTAAAATATAGAATAAAAATTTATAAACACAACCAACAAAATAATTTGTATAGTGGTATCGCAGTATTTAACAATGGGTTTTGAGGTGAGAGTGAGATTATGATTTATAATTGATATCTCATAATTAATAATTAATTATAATTGATGTGATTTATATTTATTAATTAAGTGTGATAAATATAGATTGGTGATTAAAATTTCAAATAAAAATTATGGGCCCTAAATCTCTCTAAAACCGACATCTGTAAAAGTTTTCATTATAGGAGTCTGAAATGTTAGTATTATAGATTAAATTATTTTCTTTAAAGTTCAGTTAAAACCATAATTATGTAAAGAATATAACAGTGAATGTTTTAAAAAATAAAATAAAAGTAAAAATGAATGACAATAAAAATAAATTGTTGAGTTAAAATATTCAACACACACATAAGTATATTTATCACCTAGTATTTGTATAATTTTAAAACATTCCAAATAAACCTATAATATTAGAAATTTTTTCACAATCACTTGTTATTTTAATTTTTCATTGTTTGCATCTATATTGAATTAATTTATTCAAAGCATGAAACGTATAATTTATTTTTCAAAAATTTAATAATTTAACATTTATATTATTGAAGTGTTGATAACAAAAAAAATTTAACCTTTTTAAATTGTTTTTGATGTGGATAAATAATAAATTAACTTTATCAAATTACCTAATTCTTTAATAGCGTGAATAACGAATAAAAAACTATGATAAAATCAATAGTCCATAGTAATAAACTATGACGTATTTATTTCTTTAATATTTTTTAATTATATAAACACTACATATTACAAAATAAGGTATGTAATTGAAATATATAATTAACTATTCAAAAATTAATAATAGATAAATATTAAACATTTTTAAATGATGAAATTGATTTTTAATTGAATTAACATAGTTATTGATAACAATATGATGAATAATAAATAATTAAAGTTAACTTTTTTTAGTTATTAAAATCTAATGAAATGGGCACTTCCATGGATTACTATTTTCTTGTTTGCGTAATACCTAAGTTTCAGAGGGAGAAACCACATTATGCAATAACTGCATATCCATTAAGAGAAATATTTTATTGTAAGAGACGAGATAAGTTAATATAATAACAATGAATTATTCTCTGATTATTGGTTAATATTAAAGTTATATAAATGTCAGATGGCTTCGTTAGATAGAGTAAGCTCACATAAAGTACATATATGGGGTAAATATACATTTTAGTTTTCTGAAATAAAGGTAAATGTGATATCAACTTAATTTTTAAATTTTTTAACATAAAATATGTCTCTAAAAGTTAACATGTGATATCATAGTAGTCGTTAATATTATTTGATATCAAGTATATCCCTAATTAAAAGTTAAAAAGTGATATAAGGTTAAGCCTTCTCAAAGGTATTTGACATCAAATTGGTCCCAAAACACTCATATTAGAGGGATCAAACAACTATCATATCATATGCATCTTTTAAGAACTAAAATGATATTACATTTTAACTTTCAGAGATCTATTTCACGTTAAAAATTTTTATAGACTAATACGATATCATAGCTTGACTTTTAATGGCAACTATTATATGCATCTTTTAAAAATTAAAATGATATTACATTTTAATTTTTAGAGATCTATTTCAAGTTAAAGGTTTCCATAGGCTAATGCGATATCATAGCTTGACTTTCAATGGCATATTTGCTGTACAACATGCTTTCGATGACTAAGTTTACATCACATACATCCTTTATGGATGAAAATATACACATTTACTCATATATACAAATATAATATTGAAGATGCATCAAGTGGGATTTTTTTATTGTAATTTTAATTATTGTATAATCATACATAAACACTCATGTTTAAAAATTATTCAAAGGTCAAATAATGATTTAAAAAGTTACATAATTTTATATTTTAATATTGACTATCGAACTAAAACCTAATGAATTATCAACATTTATTATTATCACTGTCATAGTTAATTACTCTCTCACTTGATTCTTTAATTTGCCTTTACAACCAACACATTAAGTATACAAATGGAGAAATATATTTATGTAAATTATTCGAGGCATATATGAAATATCTTAATTGTTTAAAGTCAGTTAGATTGATATTTAGAATAAACCCCCAAATCAATCTATCACAATATTATTTAGGTACAAATTGATCCCTAATCTTAAAAAAATATTCGTGATGTTCTTAACAATTGCAAAATGTGACACCCCAAGTTCTTTATCATATGTAATTGGTAAACTAAACATTAAACCATCATCTTCTCCCCACCTCTACTCTCACCTCACTCAAGTCCTCGATCTTCACTCCCGATATCACCCCATCTACATCTTTCATCTCCATCCTTTCTGCCAACCCCATCTCCCCACCCCATTAGTTACAATGTCGAAAACACTCCTTTATTCTTGTGAGTTTGTTCCTTCAAAACTCGTGTTTTTAATACACTATCATTGCATGTTGATGGTGTGTGGTTCCCTACTTTTACTTGGTTTCTAACATGAAGATGTGTTATTTGATTAATATATTTACAATAAAAATTGAAACTTAATGCTCGTATGAATGTTTGAGGGATTTCTTTGCACGTGAAATCTTAAGTGTTGGTTCTTTAATGAAAATTTTGTACGTCATTCTTCAAACTTAAAAGAAATTTTTTTTATTTGATTATTTTCAAAATAGATTTACATATATGTTGGTCGTCCGTCTCTTGAATCGGCCCAATCAAAATTTTTTTTCTCTACAATTTGAATTTCTACTGAACTTAGCTATGATTATGTTATGTTGTAGTATACAAACGTTTAGTTAAAAAGTCTTGTTTGTTTCAATTCCATCCCCATTTCCAGCTCACCCCAATGTCAAAGAATTCCATTTGTTTGCTGATATATAAAATTAAAATGGAGGAGGGTAGGGACAGAGGTGGGGTAGAAGTGAGAGTGGAGATGAGTTTATTGATTCTAGGCTATATCGATTTTATATAGTTGAATTCCAAAATAAACTAGGAAAGAAAGTACCGAAAGGAATTTCCTAGTTTATTCCTTCTTATTTATTTAGTCTATTTAGATGACTCTATTTGGTCATTGTTCATAGCTAATTGATATAGCCTTTGGTGATAAAACAACAGAAACAGAAGATGTAGAAAGTAGAAAGACATTTGAAAAATGAAAACACAGCATTCTTCATCTTCAATTATGGCATCTCGAAGACTTGTTTTACCATCCTCCTTGTTCCTTCTTGTTTGTAGAATTCTTCAAGAAACTCGGAGTAGCGATACTTTCGGTACCTGGGAGGGTGTTGCCCATCTATCAAGTCCTCAATTGGGCCTATTACAGTGTCCATATTTGGCCCATAAAACATTGCCATCGACACTCGTGGATGGACGTCGTTGGTAACGCCCCTGTGATGAACACTAGAATCTTCCATTGCTGAGAACCTGCATCAATATATAAAGTCACAAACTCCACCCTGACCCAAAACAAAAAGCCAAGCGAAAATTAAAAAAAAGGACAAAAGTCACAAACTCCACGTCGCCTATCTTACTTTTTAGCACTTTACCCTCAAATTTAGATCACAGTTTGCGCTGGGAAGAACAACAAATAGATCAGGACTGATAATTTTCATCAACAGTCTGTCCTAAGATTTAAAGGTAGCGTTTGCTTACAGAAATATAGAGACAGAGATAGAAATATAGGGACAGTGAAGACGGAAACATAAAAAATATTATCCCAATGTCATGTTTGATTGACAGGGACAATAGAGACAATTGATCGGCATTGACCAGTGGCCGGTGGCCGAACAACCACTGAAAGTTTCTATCTAAGGAGTTAAATTTCTGTCTCTATATCTTGTCTTCATTATCCCTACTTTTTGAAATGACAGAAATACAAAAAATTTTCTCTCTAGGACAAAATTTTTTTCAGTTTCCATACCCCGTCTTTGTCACCAAATATGATAAAGGGATCATCTGTCCCTATATTTGTATCCTGGGATACAAACCAAATACAGCAAACAGTTGAGTAAAAATACATGAATGGTTCTATATTAAACATGACTCCTACGACTAGAAAATGCCTATATCTCTTGGTTATAGAAGGTTTAATACTATATTATGAATCATCTCTCCCAAAAATTTAAACTATTCACTTGATATATATGAATAATTTTATATATAAAAATAATTCATTCACGACAAAAGGAAATAGTCCACCCCAAAACTAATTGTTGCAAATTGCTCTATGGTCTCAGGAACGAGCACCCACTAACTCAAGGCAGCGTGTTGCAGATGTGGAAAGCCTTTTGTTTGGCCTTCTAATTGAAGATCAAAACAACTTGCACCTCTACTATTGCATGAAATACCATGAACCATTTGTCTTCGGAGCTTTCAAGTAAATATGTGAAGACACAGATATAACTTTTTAATCTAACTAATTTTTGAATGACAGTATCAAACTTCAGACCACTTGATAATACAAGTTATAATTCATGTGTTAGGTATAAAAACTATTCACATCACAGGTCTTCACATAACATTTTGTGCTTTCAGGTTGCTAGTTTATGAGATGATAGATGGATAGAAAGGAGAATGGAAATGCACACCAAAGATACCTCAATTTGGTCTCCTAGATTGACCACTAATGCATTGGGAATAGCAGGCTCAGAAACCCATTTCCCATCTTGGATCACTTGGAGGCCAGAAACTCCTGATTGCAAAAGTACTGTGAGAGCATTAAAATCAGTGTGAATAGGCAGACCTAAGGTCAGCTCTGGGTTTGGACATGGTGGATAGAAATTTGCCTGTGCTCTTAGTCTAGGCTGGTTATCCAATATCTTCAACAGGCCATCCTCCTCTATACCAAGCCCTCTTGATATCAGAGTAAAAACCCTTCTCACCAATGAACCAACCTCCCTTGCATAGTCAGAGAAAGCCTCTCTGTAATGAACAAAGATATTGCATTCTAAGGTCACACAACTCATATAACATTGAATCTGGATCCTCTGAAGTTAGAGTAGTTGTAAAGTATAGGAATCATCTTTGAATCAATAACTACCGTTAATGCATATATCCCATCAAATGATCTAATGATGATTAATATCTCTTTTTCTCAGTTATCCCTATCATCGCTTTCGAGGAAATCCTATAACTTACACTAACTACAATGGCATATTATGATGTGAAACTAGATTCATAGTGGCAGATCGGTCAAAGGGAGAATTCCTCACCCGTAATGAGTCCCAATTTTTTCTGGCAAGAGGTCAGTGATATCTTCAATGGGATGCCATTGATGACCGAAACATTCATTCCACATCTTCACTTTTTCTCCACCCTCCACATGAAGGTAATAATTGTAAAGTTTTACGTTCTTGGTATGATCTGTTGTGGAGAGGTGTTCCCTTTGCTCTGGAGGCAACTCAAAAAGGTCAGTGATTGCAATCATCATTTTGCTGCAAACTTGCTCGGGAACTCCATGGTTAACAATCTGAAAGAACCCAAATTCCTCACAAGCTTGTGTTATCTTCTGAACCACCAATGAAGATAAAAGGTTGCTATCATCACAATAACTAGTGCTGTGATCGCTCAAATCAATTATGGGAATTGAGGTTAGAGAAGTAACCTCTGAAAGTTGCGGCCTTTTATCTCGTGGGAGGATAAATTTAGGAGACAAGGAAAGGGGAGGAGCAGGGTCGTCGCTCAACTGAGAGGAATTCTTCATCTTCGCCAGACAATTTCGGATTGAGAGTTTTGACTCAACCTAGAATGAATGAAGACATGATATGAAAACTATACGGCTTTTAGTATCTGCACATCAAATTCCAAATGGATGAAATCAACAAATCATCATGGTATATTATACTATTATAATTAAGTTATTAATCTATTAATTCAACTCAACAGCATTCTTAGTCAAGGTAGCTGCGGTGGAAGTTGCTAGCTATGGTCATTCACTAACCAGTAAACGCCATGATTTCACTGTCAAATTGATACAAAAATTACTTACAACAGCTATTGTTGCTTGCGCTTTAAAGATAGAACGGTTGAATATGAATATACGATGAGTGAATGTTGATGATTACACCTCCATTCATGAGCACTCTTGTAACTAGGAGATGCTTCCAATGACTACTTTATCAGTTTATCTTAGATTTTAACCTTTGTTCTCTCTCTCATAATATAGCTCACCAGCCACCGCATTCAACTCTCATAGCATAACACACTTCTCAGGCCAAAGCTATCTTGCACCAAGCGAAACATGGTGCATCACGCACCAGCTTTTAGCTACGCTAGTAAAGTGTAGCTAAATGTGTGTGTAGTGAATGAACTTAATCACACTTTTCAGTAACTGTAGCTAAATCTTCATGATTTTAGGCATATTTTCTAATGTCCAGCCATATCTTTAAATGTCGTTAAATGACTGATATGTGATGCACAAACTTCTGATGTGGCATAGACAAAAGCCACTTTTCAAGACAAGTTAATTCAATGCCAATGGATCATTTTATTTTTCATTTCTATTAGCGGGTAGACATTCCAACTAACAAGTTAACCGTTTTTATTTAGATGCATGCTCCCATGAATTTGACAGTCAATACCATTCATGAGTGTGATACGTGTGTAGAGTAGACACATGACAGGTAGTAGGTATTGTTGGGAGTGATTATGTGTGTGTAAAAAATTATGGAGGATGGTTTAGTCATTTTCTTTGGTGTTTTTTTTTTAAAACATCCGAGAAAATGAAATTTAAAAAGAAGAAAAAGTAAACATTTTATTAATTAAAAATTAAAATGGTTTACAATAAAAAAATTACAAATGAAAAACAAATGTAAAAAGCAAAAAATTAAAAAGTTTGCACATGGATTCCAAAATATTCGTCTAACAAGAAAAATGAAAAAAGAAAATAAATTATAAATAAATCAAAAAGTAAATAAAAAATTTAAAGAAAGTACTATTTACAAAAGATAATTCGGATATACCGAATTCCTTTATAAACAAAGAAAAAATTAAACACACTTAAAAAATTAAATAAAAAAGTAAACCAAAAATTTAAAACTTAAAAATATAAATTAATTAAATAACCTAGCACTATAATTATTTTTAATATTTATTTTGTAATATGTTTTATTTTTACTTCACTGTATTTCTAGTGTACTGTGCTTTTTTATTTTATTTTTTCCTTTCATATGTTTATTTTTTATTTTAATTATTTGTAATATTTATTTTTCATTAACAATTCGGTTTGTCTAGATTGTTTGAAGTGCAGAGTTCATTTTTTATTTTTATTTTTTTATTTTTTAAAATTATAACAGTGTGTAATATTTATCTTGTAATATGTTTTATTTTTAGTGCACAGTATTTATAATGTACAGTACTTTGTTTTTTTTTCGTTCACAATTTTTATTTGAATCTAAACAAAACAATTTATCTGTAGAGCACTATACGTGATGGGAGCTCGAGGATACCGAACTCTATTTCAAAGGGGCAACAAAACTTAACTGTTCACATACAGGGTTGATAGATAATATATATTTCTTAATTTTAAATAGATAAAATTTTCTACAATAAAAACTTATCTATAAATATTTTCCAGTAAACATCCCCCTCCCATTTTATTTTCTCTGAATTATTTTCCCGTCTGCACAATATGGCCTACCTCGCCATCTGTTCACTTCTCATTTGCGTGTCACACTACCTTCAGCGAAGGCATTGACTAACGAAGGTATGTGAGAATCTCCTTTTATTTATTATTAGGTTGATTAATCAACTCAGCGAGTCTGTCTATAGATTAATCTCTTGTTTTTATTCAATTTTTTTATAATTTGACTCACCATTTTCCTAACTTCTCCTGATCTTCGCAGTCAAGTTAAAAAAGTGACGCATTTTCTGAACCAAGAAATATCGTCTTATTTTGTTTGTAGACTGATGTGCGATGGAAACATCTTGCCATCTCTACTAATAAACTCGCAACAAACTTGACCTGACACTAATATTAACTTCGATTCATTCGATTGTGAAACAAATGAATCCTAAATAACTTTTTTAAAAATTGAATAGTGATAAAATAGTTCTTCAAGTCTTTTTAAAAAAAACTCTAAAACCATTAGAGAGGGAATTATTTACACAAATAAACGATTCTTTTTTTTGATGTATGCTTTTCACACCATCTAAATAACGAAATCGACATAACAGTATACATAAAATCTTACAAAATTTAAAGGAACCCCTATGATAAATTCTTATTTAAACTTCCTATATTTTCTCAAAAGCAATTAGTCGTAACATTAAATTACGAATCTATGCAATCTATACTTACAATATTAAGAAGTGTTAAATATATTTTAATCCTTTGTATTTTAAGTTATGTGCAATTTAGACTTTGATATTTTAAAATGTATATCACAACACCTTAAATTTTACAAACAGTGTAGAAATCCCTTTACATTAAGGTGACATCCATTTCCACTATTAAGTGGCAATATACATATTACATGACACATTTTTTTGGACAACAATACCCTTTATTTCAAGAAAAATTTACTAATCTTAAGATATAGAGTTTGAATTACATATGAGCTAAATTAAGATTTAAATTACATATGTCCTAAAATACAAAAACCTAAAATGCATTTAACCCTATTAAGAATTCTAATTTTAAAGTGACAACTTTGAAAAAGACTTTACCAACCTACCATCAATCAAAAAGCACAAACAATTCCTAAAGAAATAATTTCATATTTATCTCCCTTTACATAGCTGTTATACCTGTCTGTAGAAACTAATCGCCATGATCCATGGTCCCTAGTCTCCATCTCAAACAAATCATGTGCAGACCACACAAAATAATGCCTAACAAACGTTAGCAAAAGTGCCTTGTGAGTCGTAAGTTCAAAGTTGTGACAACTTCAAATCGAAAATACAAATAAACAAAAAGAAATGAAATACAAGCCAGCATCATATGCAGCGGAGGCTCACACAAAGCTATTGGTTACAATGTGTACAACTACAAGAGTACAAAATCCAAATGTTCGATACCCACCCAGCTATATACATCCAACAAAATCTATGACAGCAGTACGTATGAGAGGAACTCAGGAGCCCGGATATAATTACATCACAGTTGTTGATCCAACCATGGGTCTCTAGGAGCTTTTCTAGTGCCAAGATATTCTGCAACACTTTCAGAGACCCCAGCAGCATTATTCAACAATGATGCTCCCCACGCCAGCCAACCAGTTTGAGCTTGCTGTTTGCTTGCTTCAGCCATGCTTTTCTGTTGTTCTTCTTCAATGAGCTCAAGCCACCGCTTTGCCATGAACTCCCTGACAGCCTTAACCCCTTGATTTACAACCTCTAATGGGGGAACTATGATTGGATTCTGGTCCAGGTTTAGCTTTGTTAATTTTTCAAGCCTACCGAATGAGTAAGGAAGAGCTCGGATCTGGTTATTGCTCAGGTCAAGCTCCTTTAAGTTAACCAGATCACCAAGTGTTTCAGGAAGCCCTGTCATATCGCTGAAATTACTGCTAATGTTTAGATATTCGAGATTTGTTAGTCTCCCAATGGCTTGAGGTAGGCCATGAAGCTCATTGAAATGAACATCAAGGTGTCTGAGAGATCTCATTTCTCCAATGGATGGGGAAAGATATCGGATCTTATTCAAATGGATCAAGAGCTTCTCAAGGTTAAGTAGTCCATAGCCCAAGTTTGTTGGCAGAGACATTAGGTTGTTAAAGCTTGCATCTAGTTCAACTAGTGACCTACAGTTGCATTAAAGATAAACTTTAATAGAAGGAAAAAACAGAAGGGACAGATGTGCTGCTGCTGCCAATATCAATTATTCATGAAACTTACATTTTAAAATGAATAAGAAACACACCTGCAAAGAGCAATTGATTCAGGGAGAGCTTTTAACTTGTTCCCCGACAGATTAAGGAGCTTTAGATTAAGCAGCAATCCAATGGAGTCCGGTAGGGAGTCCAAAAGATTAGATGAAATGTCAAGCTCCTCAAGCTTTCGTAGTCCGGCTATTGAATCAGGAATTGTCTGTTTTGCGGGCATGCAAACATCCAAAATTTAAGGTACAAGCACAATCAATAAAGCTATAATTCTGTTTTCAAATGACTAAGAATAACTGATCCAGTGTAATTTATTCTTTCTTTCTCAGTTCACATAAAAGGACACTACAGAACATGCAGTCATGCACTCAAGTCTCAACCTACCAAGCACATATATGCTCTAGCCCACCCAAAAAATATACGAAAACAGAATGCTATATTATTTTCGATCTGAATTTGAGAGATACATCATACAATAAACACAGGTAAGCGGCTGCAATAAAGGGTATTTACATAGTGAGATTGCGACATAGTATAAAAAGTTTCCACTGAAACACTTCAAACAATGATGAGGCAAAATGTAATTGAGGATGAAAGAAGTTAAAATCACCTCATCATAAATCATTGGTGGAATGCAAGGTAAAACGGACCACATGTAATATTGTAATGATTTTGAACTCATGTGCAGTTTCACAAAATTATTTTCGTGCAAACCAGCATTATCCTTACATAGTAGTCCATATATGACTGTCTAGTTCAGTCAGCAGTTATATATCATGAATGAGAATATGGAGATTCACGTTTCAATGTTATTCCACTTCAAAGGACTCTGAATTTAAATTACAATCAAGTAGTATACCAAGTGTACACTCCTTCAATTTGCATGTACGCCTCCACACAAACATAAGCACAAGTTTCCTATGAATGCAAGAACGACTGCAAAACGATAAATCCACACTACCATAAAACATAACCTACAATTGATAGGCTACAAACTTCTTCATCATCACCCAAATCACATATACCTTAATCTCTAGAACATGAAATAGGTTATTGATTTCAACAAGCACTGAGCTACCGGCGTACTACAAATCAAGTCAAAATCAAATAGTTACATGATACCATTGCAGAAATGTTAGGTGTGATATTTTCGACGGCGGATGATGAATGAATCGCCACCGTATCCCAGATGAAAGATGAATTCAAACAACACGACTGATCACATTGTTCCATACACACGCCATCTATGTTTTAATGATGAATAAAGGTTTAGTTTGATCCTTGGAATTGAAATTGTACAGGTATTTCACTTTAATCCTTTAAATTGAGAATTATCAATTTAGCCCCTCCCTAAGAGTGATATTAGTGGGGTCTAACTTGAATCAATAAAAGAACAAATTTGCATCATATTTTGCTATTTCCGAGAATGAACTGATAATTTTTTTTATTCCAAGGACTGAACTGCTGCTGAGCATCGTACAGTTTCAATGATCAAAATCAACCTTTATCCTTTTATTGATAGACACAGAGATAGAAGAGCATGGAGGCATACATACAAACATACCTCTAACTGATTGCTAGACAAATCAAGCCGAACAAGACCACGAATCTTCCCAAAAGCCTCGGGAAGAATCCTCAACTGGCGACCAGAAAGATCAACACTCTCCACTTGCTCACTCCGAGTCTCAGCTTTCCCCAATATCCTAACGACCTCTTCATCCACCACTTCATCCACAGACGAGTAGGATCCATAAGCCTGGAGTAGCCTCTCCTCCGCGGCCTTAAGCCGATTCGCGCAGTCCTCGTGCATCTCCTGCAGCCTCACAAGGGCGCCGTGCACCTGCGCCTCGCTCTCCGCCACGTGTGCGTCGGCGATCTTGGCCCGGGAAACGAGAACTGCGGAAGGGTCGGGGCGGGGACCGAGGGTTCGGAGAAGGGAGAGGGTGTGGGCGACGTTGAGGTTGAGGTCGAGGTCGGAGAGCAGCAATTTGGTGAGCGAGGGTAGGACTTGGGGGCTGTTCAAAAGGGGAAAACGGGCTACCACAGATTGGTGAAGTTCTGTGGGGAGAGGGGGATAGGTTTGGGGGTCTTGATGGTTCAAGAGGAAGCAGAGGATGGGGAATTCGTTGGGGTTGGGTTCCATTTTGTGTGCTGGGAAGCAAGAAGAAGAAGAAGAAGAAGAAACTAGAAAGGGAGAAGAAAACTGAGACGGGAGGGAAGAGTGTGGAAAGGTGCAAGAAGCGATGGGGAAGAGGGGACTTTGGTTTTCTTTTCCTGCCGCTGACCGCTGTTTCGTAGCAGAGGAGCAGTGAATCAGCACTTGCGGCGGCCTTCTGACAGCGTCCTCTTCTTTGCTGTGGACACGTGTGTCTTACTCATTATTATTATTATTGTTAAAAACATTTTCTGACCATCGCATTCGTTATTCTACTCGTACACACTCATATAACTTTGCAACATTCTCACATCACGCATATAATCAGGAAAAGAAAATAAGAGATGGTTGAGAATATTTTAGTGTAATCCACATGCATAATAATACACCATGATGCTCGAAACTAGTCTAGCTATTCATATCATATGGTTAACATATTAAGCATACATATTAAACTCAGGTCATGCAAAGGCACAAGTTCCAACATAAATTATATCACAATATATATATTTTTGGAACCATGACATGCAAAATGTTCATGGCATCCAAAATCAATTCAATTAATTTCACACATCAAAATAAAGCATCAATCCTACAGTATGCCTATATGCATAATTCGCACTTTCACTGAGATTCTACTCATTAACTCCAAGTCACTCTTATGCAACTCTCTTCCTATAGGGTATCGAGGTTCTATACTCTCTGGCTTGCAACTCTCTAAGATAACAGGCAATCACTCCTCTTGTGCTCTCTCTGACTGCATTCGTGGCTGGGGGGTGCACCCCATAGGCATTGACCTTTATGGGGTTTTTCGCCCGTCTAGCGAACTAGGTGTGACCAATCGGTTCATAGTGAACTCTGCCATTTGGACTGGCTACTGCCGTGACTTCTTCGTGGTGTGATAATGGGACACGTCGGAGAGGGCACTAAGAGGGGTGGCCTTAGACAATGATACCCCCTGCTAACCTCTATCTAAGCTAGTCATTCATGTGTGTGCCCCCTTTTAATGCACTTCAGCTTTGATGTACTCACTAACTATCTCTGGCAAGATCGAAACGGTTTACTCAAGGCGTTATATGCAACTTGCACCAATTGACGAGGTGCTACTGTAGTGGCGATGGTCATTAGGTGGCGTAGCACACCTGAAAAGGAAAGATAGGATAGGAGACTGGATCAAGAATTCCAACAAAATGACAAAGACTCTTATTGAACCTAGACATAACTGAATTTCCTATAGGCCTCAAATAATATTGCGTAAATGCAAATGGCTGCAATTCCATTTACATAAACACCATGCTATTTGTGAACACTTACTCCAATACCATGCAGGGAAATCTAATGCTCTGATACCACTCTGTCACGACTCGACCTGGGAACGTAACCAACACCTTAGGAATGTCATCCCCACATAAGCCTATTGAGTGATAAGTCTCTCTAAACACATATAATATAATAATATAATACTTAAAGTATGAATTTCTTCTAAATCAATATCAATTGCCCTGTTCAAAAGCTAATATTTAATTTCATAAAACTGAAAGTATCAAATATTCAAATTTTGAAAATATCTAGACCAAGTCCGCTGATCATGAAATCATAAACTAGTTCATCATATGATATTCATCTAAAATCTGAAAACTCGCTTAGCCCTTGAAAACTTAATCATAACTACTTAGTTGATCTATTACATAGTTTAAATCAAAACCATGAAAGCTCTAAAACCCTCATAACATATTTCTTCATCATAAATATAAATCATACTTTACTCAACATAGCTCCACTTATATAAATATATGATTTTGAACATTCTAAAAGCATAGCTTGAAATCATAAAACTTGAATACGTAGTAATACCAAAGAAATTCCGAAATATATATTTGAAAAAATAGTTATCTTACTACAATACATATTTTCTTAACAAATCCTTTCTCAAACATGTAAAATATGTTTTATAGCATACAACATAGGAATCATGGTTCCATAATTTCGAAAAACTCATTTTTCATGCCATTGTCATAAATCATAGTTTTGCTACCTTGACATAATCATGTAAAATTATATTCTATACTTTTTTTCTCATCTAAAATTTCATATTTCACAACCATAATGCAAGAAATATACCCATAATGATGAAATTAAAGTTATGAGATCAAACCCACTAGCTGTTAGGAGTCGGGAGTATGTGGGTATCACCAATTTGACCTTGAAAGCTTGGAATTGCACCAACAACTATCATAAAGCAATCATAAACTCTAGATAAATCTCTAATAACCTCTAGATAGCTCTAATATAACCCTAACATAATTAGGAGTGCACCCCTACTTAACAACAATGAGAAAAAAACAATGCTCATACAGTAGAACGTGAAAGAGATGAGAGAAAGGAAGCATAAATCAACACCTAACTTGTGATACCCCAGGTACACGTATCCTTGGACAGGTCTAGCACGGTCTTAGGGTCCCTCGGGACCCATCCATGTCGCCAGGAAGGCCTCAGATGTGTGAAAGACCGAGGGGGTAGAGCTAGAGTTGTTGCTGCAGGATTCTGCAGAACAATCTTGCTGTAACGAGTTATTCTCACTGCAGCGAGCAGGCGGGCTAGAAGGCTCACTACAGTGAGTAGCTGTTTCATCTGGCTCGTTACAGCGAGCGGACCCGATGACAACACAGTGCAAAATGACACAGTTTCATTTAATGAGCCCCAACCCTTTATAAAACACCCCAACTCGGGCTCTCCTCCCCAAACTGAACCCTAACCCCCCAAGGAGCTCTCCAATCCTTTTTCTCTCAATCCATCATTAATCCTTCTCCTTCCAAGATCAAAGGTAAGGGTTTATGTTGGTTTTGGTCATCTCTTTCTTTTCCTGTTCATGTTCCATGGTTAGGCTTTATTGTTTCTCCCATTATTGTCAAGTGGGGGTGCTCCTCCAATGTTGTTAGAGTTAGATTAGAGTTGTTTAGAGATTAGCAAAGACTAATCTTAAGTCAATGTTGCTCTATGGCAGTTGTTGGTGTCATTCCATGCTTTGGAGGTCAAGTTGGTGGTGCCTACATACTCCCAGCTCCAAACGGTGAGTGGGTTCAAACTCATGACTTTATTTTAGCCATTATAATTATGTTTGATGCGTGATATTTGTTAAACATGAAATTTGAAACAAGAAAAGTATAAAATATGATTTTATATGATTATGTTAAATTAGAAAAATTATGATTTATGATGATAGCATGAACTATGATTGTTATGTTGTATGTATGGAAAATGTTTTATATGCTAATGAAACGATTGTTGAAAGAATATATGTTTTTATCTAGTTATTATTTTGACAAATATGTTTTAAGAGTTATGATATCATTATGTATATATTCCAGACTTCGGATTTCAAACAGTTTTTAGAATATTAAGTTGAGCTATGTTGAATAAAGCATGATTAGTTTTATAAAAAAATATCCTATTATAGTTTTAGAGTTTTCATGATTTAGAACCCCGGTGTTTTAAGCTACGATTTTAAATTTATCTAGTATATGAAAAAGATATGGTAGTTTAAGATTTGAATTTAGAACTTCAGTTTTATGGTACCAAGAGGTACGAAATTCAGTATGATTCTTAGCAACTATCAGATATATATTCTATGGGCTGGAGATCGAGTTGCCTACAAACGGGTGATCCATTGGGCACGATTCTCATAGGCACGATTCTCATAGCCACATTTATGCTAAAGTCAGATTGTTAAAGTTATATGAATCTAAAACTCCAAGTATACTAAGAATTTCTAGGCTCTGTTCGCCAGGGACAGAGTACCAATATTTCAGTGATGGGTTTTTGTCAAACTAGTTTAAATGGTAGAGATCAGGAAACAGATAGTTAGTTAGCGGCTATATGAGTTCATTTAAGTGAAAAGACATTATTTGACACTGTTTCTGCCCCATTGAGACCTCTATAGTGGTCAAGCTCACCAATGATCCCTCTTAGAAACACTTATGATTGCTATAGCGATCTTTAGATCACAAAATTTTCCTATCTCCTACACTGTGACCGTTATAGCGGTGACAGTAAAACTGGTTTAGCACCTTTGGGTCATTATTTTACTCTCCATTAACTTTAAAACAAATATAAATAAGAAAGTACCCTCTATTTGAATTTAAATAAAATATCAAAAAATTGAAATCCCAACAAAACAAAATTCAAATTTTGGGTTTTAGTTCAAATCCAAAAATCTTCAAGATTTTTTAAACTTGTGGGTTAAAAACGAAACGTTTAAAGGTTTTATAAAATTCATTAAAAATCACTCTTTTTTTCCTCTTGGGAACAATTACCGAGACTTTTGATCATAAGAATGTAACTCTATCATATAGCCCTCCAAGGACGTGTAGGATACATACTTAGTGAAATTCAGAATTCGGAGTGACAAATAAGAGTAGTTGGCACCCTTCCTTTTTTTTAAAAAAATTCCTAACTTTTTTATTAAAAACTAGGGTATTACAAAAACTCTCAAAATGGAATTCGATTTTGCTATCAAAATCCACCACTTATTAGTGTTCGTTCATCTATGACGTTTTCTAAGCTTCATGCCAAAATTTTTCATAAGTTACACACAAAAAATAAGGAAATAATTCAAATCATGTATCAGCTACCTATGTTGATTGGTCAAGGTGCAGTTTGGTATGAGAGTTGCAATATTGAAAGTGACGATGATTAGTTTCTAAAATTATTTCAAGTAATTATTAGGTCCTACAACTATATAAATTAAAATAAATGCACTACACTATTCAAATAAAAAATATGATATTTCAAGTAATTAGTTCCCATAACTACATAAATTACAATAAATACATAACACTATTCAAATAAAAAAAATATACTATTTCAGGTAATTAATTCCTACAAGAGCATAAACTAAAATAAATGCATTATACTATTCAAATAAAAAAATATACTACTTAAATAAATACACTATACTCCCGAAACAAAAATATACACTACTTAAATAAATACACTACAATATATAAAATAAATAAAATTATAATATTTAGCTTAAAAAACTTATACGTCTAGATGTACGGAGATATACTCGCACTGATCCCAACGTTATAGATTGTTTTTCCTCATGCCTTTTACACTACTTTTCTCCCACTCCAACTCTCTTACGAGATTTGAAAAAACAAAACAAAAAGATTAGAAACAACGAGATTTACCATGAAAAGGACCCCAATTTTCTAGCGGTCCCTTATCTCTAATTCGTTTGGCTATGGAACTGTCAGCATCTAATTTTGATCAGGTTGCAAAAAATATTTTATTTCTTTGAATCCAAAAAAGTAGAAAAAATAAAAAAAAATCCTTTTTAGTCCATGTTTAAATGTCCCAAAAAAAGATAAAAAATTTAAAAATGAAAATAAAAAAAGGAAAAGCCGAAAAAACTAAAAAATAATAATTCTTTTTTAAAACTGATTTTATTTTGATTGATTCTAACCTGATTTCTTATATCAATTAGTTTGATTTTCATTCTTTAATTAGTATCGATTAGTATCAGGTCAAATAATTCTGGCATTAATTATATTAGGATCAAAACTCTGTATAAATAGTGTGGGTTAATCATTGACAGGGGGATGAAAATCAAGGGGAAAGATTAACAGAATGGTGGCAACCATTCACAACCACCTTCTCCATCATCCTCCAAGCCAATCCCCAACAGCCACCTTTATCCTTGATCATTCACTCCCCCCTTCAAGCCTATCAAGCCATCAACACCAACACTGTCACCATTATTCTTCTCCTTTGATCTTTGTCCTCCGTCACCAACGTCATCAAATCACCAGTCTTTGCCCTTGCACGTACGCTAACCTTGACCTCGTAAAAGCATTATCACCACCAACACAGTGCCTTCACCATCATCATTTCCTCCATCATAAACACAGCCACAACCACCGCATTCCCCACCATTTCATCACCACTGCAAGCCCAACCTCCGCACAGCTCCTCTGTTCCCATGTCCCAGTGCCGCAGGACACCCCTTCTAACATGATTTTAGTTTAAGGTTCCTTTTGTTTTAGTTTTAGGTTGCACATTTCTTTTTTATTTTTCTTTTTGTTATATACGTTAGTTTTGCGTTTTATTATTTGCTCAAGAAGCTTGAAACCATTCATGTCAGGCATGTTTACGTTTTGTTATTTCTATCTTCTTTTTGCGGCGTTAGATTTCCAGTTTTTGCTTTTTAGCTTTTGGGCCAAAATCGTTTAAGTTCCTTTTTGGTTTGGGCATACATTCTTCCAGATCCCTTCTTTTGATTTCTTAGGATTTCAATAACGTTTTTTTTTTTAATGAAAATGGCTTGCCAAAAATAAATTTCAATAACGTTTTTTTTTAATGAAAATGGCTTGCCATAAGGATAATTTTTTTTCATATTTTAAAATATGTTAATTTCATATTTCAATAAAGCATTAATTTTTTTTCCCTTCAATACTATCCCAAAATAATTTTATATTTTCAAAGCATTCTATTTAATATGGGTGTTGCTCACATGTCTTTGGTGTTTAATGCCTGTCATGCCTTTGATGATGTGCAATGTCTTACAATTCCTATAGGCTTCTTTGCTCCTCTGAACCTCGATAGTGTTCTTGTCCAGATCTCATCACTCACCACAGCCGACTCCGACGGCGGCGCAGCTGATCATGGCATCAGATCGTGGAACTTCATGGCAGCAAGCAGCGAAGCCAGCTGAGTTGGAAGAGCAACGGCCTTCTTGATCCCAAAGAGGAAATCGACATTTCTAAGCACAATAGGAGGGGGTTTGATCGGCTCGGGTTGAATCGGAACAGGACCCGAGTTAAGAGCCTCAACGAAGTGGTCGCGATCAGAGAAGAAGCTCGGCAGAGCGAAGTTAGTTGCGCTTGGCAAGTTTGACGAAGGTGCGGAAAAGGTGGTCATATATTCATGCATCATGTGGTCGAGGTCGTCGTCGTTGGTGACAAAGATGAAGGCGTCGAGGCCTTCCCCGGGGAGTTGGTACTTGAGTGTCAGGTTCTCCATGGAAAGGAGTTGCAGAGGGCAACGAGCCTCGAGAGGAACGCAGGGAACTTGATGTTGTGATCGACGACAAGGATCTTGGTGTCTCTGCCCACGTAGGAGAGCTAGTTATTGTGGGGGCGGGGCTGGATCTTGCCGTCATAGCTGCACATGAACTTCACCTTGTAGTTTGCCGACGGCTGCTGCTCGTCCCATGGCATTGGGTTCTCAAGCTCAATCTCCCTCAAGCGCTGCAATGAGTCCCCGGAGTTCTGGCATGACGGCAAAATGACCGAAAAAATCTCGCCAAGGGTTTGTTCCCTCGCTGACCTCTCCACCCTCATCGTCGCCGACTGGAAGGCCATCTTCGGTGAAGGCCCAGAGTGTTGCCTGGTCGGACAATGGGGAGCAGGAGTGATGGAAAAGTGGTGCATAGTGAGGAGCAGGAGTCTGTGCATGGCAGGCATTGACCACCAACTGACATGTGAGCAATATCCATTTAATATTAACTTTGAACATTGTGCTATATTAATTGATATGTAAGAATGTATTAGTTTGTTTACTATATTTTATTCAATTATTAATATCATTTATTATCTTTCTTAATATTTGTATTTGTCTTAAATTGACAAATATTTTGAAAGGAAGAGGATATTTATTTTCATTAAAGCAATTGTCTTTGATGGATTTGACTCCTCTAAGATAAGGAGGTTGGTAAAGTGTACAAGTGAATGGTTAAATACTATTGGATCATTTAGTGGGATCCACATATGATCTATATATGATAGAAGTTATTAATCCAAGGATGAATAACCCCTTACTATGTACATTTTACCAACCTCCTTATTTTAGAAGCTAAATTCATCTTTGACATTGTGATGATGAGACATTGAAAGAGTCCCATGGGTTGTTTCACCCTAAACGATTTAAAAAATAATTAAAATTAAAATTATAAACAATGCACAACTGCCTACTCATATTAAACAAAATTAAGTTTCATATGAAAAAAAATTCTAAATTTAACCTCTCGGGGCAGCAAAATTTGTGTCACGTTGCCATTCCATCACGTGGATGCGGGGAACCATGCTGTCACCGTTAAATGATTAGCATCACAAGGATTCTGGTTGGGATGAAAGAAAAAAGCACTTGAAGAACTATGCACATTCTCGATGTGAGCAGGTTGACCATTAGTGGCAACCGCGGATGCACGATCCCATAGAAGGAAGGAGCAAAAGCCATGCAAGAAACTCACAGGAAGCATAGCAGAGAGTGATGGATTCGTAACTAACTTGAAACAACTCGAACAATGGCCTCTAAATAACTTAAACGATGTAGCTAGGCTCTAAGTTTGGGCTTTGATCCGGTGACACCTTACCCTTTACGTAAGGTACTTAAAATAGTTTGCTCAATATACACAGAGGGAAGAACGGAGAAAGAAGACTTTCTTTTTTGTCCTTTTCGCCAAATCAACCATAATACAGAAAATAAACAGGCAAACTAAGAAAAAGGAGACTCTAGAGTCAATCCTCGACGTGCACTCTTATTCAGGCTGTGGTTAGTGGACTAACTGTTTTTATATGTTGATTGTTCATTTTATGCAATTTGGTTTTATCTAAGTTCTTTCCTATCTTATCGTTATTCGGTTCTTGCCCCATTTGGGTGTCATTGGTTGACTGTAATCCAAGCCATTTGGAGTAATTGTTGATTTCTGGATGACATAAATAAATCAATGCACTGCTGTCAATAGTGCTGCAAACAGGATTTCGTTCCAAGTAAAAGACAAAAATCAAAGGTAGCCGAGACCTGTAGTCCACTAAGCTGATGGAAAACGACCTCAGAAAGACCTGTATCATATTCGAGAAAATAATTTCTTAAATACTCGGAAATAGAAGTTTGGACACTAGAGCCAGGACAATCAGTTGGCAACTTGCGAGACAGTTGTTAGTGATCTAATAGTGGAATCTTTCATATCTAAAGAAAACAAGGTGATCCGCAATAACCAAAAGATGGTATTACACTTATATGTTAAGAAATGTTTCTTCCAATCCACGTTTTCAAATTAAAAAAAACAATCAAAACTAATTTTTCTTACTCATTATTGCGGCTTACAGCTTATTGTTTTAGGTCACACGCTCTTCGAGATGTTCAAATGTATATTTGATTGTTCTCCCAAGTTAAAACAAAGAGACAGTTATTCTTATCTTTCTGTAGTTCAGTGAAGGCCTAACCTTAGTTTACTGTTTGATAAATCTAAAAGATAAGGACCTTAATACTTTTGTTAAAAGAAAAGGAAGATGATAATTGTATTATAAGATACCTAAGATATATATTCCACTGAAACTTATTCACAGAAAGCGTACATGGTACAATTAATGTGCAGTAAGGCTAAAATCGTGCTATTTAGTTTGCCGTACTGAAGTTACATGATCCAAGCCCTGCCATGAAAATGCATAGGCCTGACAATTTCTAAAGTCCTTAGTCGAAACCAAAATGTCATTTATATTGCAATACCAGAATTTCCTTTTGTACTTCAGCACCCATACTTACCTTCCAATTCTACGTGGCATTAGAGGCATAAGAATTTCCCCACTGGTCTTTCCATTTTCCTCATCGTAACATTTCCCCACTTAAACTGATGTTTGCTTTTTCTTTTTTTTGGTGGTCAGAACAATGACATTAAAATGTCAGGAGTTCTCCACTCAAAACCCAGGGTGGACAAGGCTTATCTCCGAGAGATACATGACTTTGCCACACTAACAAATCTTGTAATATTCTAAATTCTTATTCTTTTGTCTTCTTTAACACTGAACCAAAAGGAGATACGAATAAAGGATCGCACATGGTGCGGTAGGATATCCTTAAGCCATCTTCCGGAATATAATAAATTAAGATGAACTCACTTTAACTTCTTCCGGAAGATAACAAAGCTGAACTCACTTTCATTTTCACGCTTCGTTTTGTTTGGCGACTCGTTAATTAATTAATTGCAGGTAATTGGGTGTGTAAAACTGTGAATATCTCTCATAAATATTCCAAAACTTAGACAGCGAAGGGTATCTTGCCTTTGAATGTTACATGAGTGGAGGTCCTTCTATCTCAAACACCGAATCCTAGTTTGACGCCTTCTCTTGGGGAAGCGATGACCCTACTTTTTGGCTTTTCTCATTCTTTTGATGTTAGAATTTGTTTTTCAAAAACAAAAACTATTCACATCCAAAGTATATTAAGCTCTCTTGCTCCAGCCCACTCCATAGCTCCAGAAATAACACACTCAACGTTACTGTATTATTATTTTTTATTTGAATTAATATTTATTTTAGTTTATCACTTTATGCTCCAGAGTTATTTTAGTCCTTGATTTTTAAAATAAGTCAAATTAATCACCGACATTATAAAATATAAGTTATATTAGTCTCTGAGCCCACTCTTATTTAATATTCTATTAATTAAAGGATGATAGATAATCTTAAGAGATATATTGACATATCATATATCATTTGAAGTAAAATAAAATTTAAAATGACTCATTTTGATGTCTAAAATTACATAAAATGAGTCATTTAAATATTTATTCTAACACATATGACTCATTTTGTACAATTTTAGATACTAAAATAAATTATTTTAAAATTAATTTTACTTCATATTACACATGATATAATAACATATCATTTAATATTACACATTATTATTTAATTAATAAAATATTAAATAAAAGTAAAATGAGCAACTAATTTAATCCATATTTTATAATATTAAAACATTAATTTAGCTCATTTTAAAAATTAGAGAAGGATTAACTTTTTTTTATTTTCACAAGATTTGAACCTCACACCTTGTTCAATTATTTAAACCAACTCAACATTTTTTAAATGTCGGTCCAATTAATTTGTACCATGTATGCTTAAAAGCTCAAGTTATTTATGCGGCCAGCTGTCCAAAGTTTTAATTCTTCACATTTCGATGTAATTCATTTTATCACTTGCATTGCATAGTCCCCCATGCCATGCATTTCTAACATCGCATTGGCACCCCGACATATATGGTGTTCGTACGAATCCAACAAAGATCTTCCAGCGTTTCATAGTTCATAACAGCTGCACTTCATTTGAATCTGGCCCCAAATCCCAGAACTGAACCTGAACAACATCACTATTAGTCATATTCAAAAGGAATAGAACACGGATAGACCATTTACGCAGAGCAGAGGATACTAAGAAGCATAGTAATTAAAACCGGACCGGACCGATTCTCTCAATGGACCGGAGAGCAGTTAACTCAGTCAAACTTAGTCAAACCCGGAATGAACCGGCCGAGTCACGTTCGAACCGCATCGAACCGACCGGCTTGAACCGCGTGCCTTGAACTCTGAACCCTCACACCCAGCCTGGTGGCCTAGCCCATGCGAGCCTAATGAAGCTTGAACAGGCGCCCACATGGAGACGGACCTGAACTTGTGTGCCCAACGTCAGAAGCCCAACCCATGAAGCCTTGCATGCATGCCTTGAAAATCCTGAAAATCTCCAAAAACATCCAACATAGAAGTTGAACCCAGCACCTCCTCGTGAAGAGCAAGAGCGCACACCGCTCCTCCAACATGCTCCTTGATATATAATGTGCAAACAAATATATATATATTACATTCAGTTAGCATTAAATTGTTATTTTTATATATTGATTTGATAAAATCTGGTTCAACCGGTTCGACCAGTGACCCACCGGTTAAACCAGTGACCCAGTGCCTCAACCGAGTCGATCATCGGTTCGATTCTGATAACTATGCTAAGAAGAATACATGTGATGTAATTATGTCCTAAAATAACATGAATCCTCCGCAGGTTTTTGCAAGGGGGTGAGAGAGAATAAATCCATTGAATCTTGTATCGTGTTCAGATTAACTTACTAAAATTTATGAGAAATTTATTTTTTTTGAAGAAAAAAGCAATTATTTCTTTTTAAAAAATAAAAAACCAAATTAACCTGCACTGTGATAATAAATCCATATCCTTCAAAGAGATGCAATATTTTTTAATAGAAAACAGTATGAGATAACTGCTAAGTACTGACAGAATAAGGACAATTTTTTTTTCCCCAAAAGAAATCAAAGAAGGGAAGCAATAGCATAGCATAGACTCATGAGTGCTAGATTGCTATTCAAGGATACAGCATAAACTTCGTGCGGAAGGAGCTAAATTTATTTATAGTGGGTAGGAAAACTTACAACCGAAGCGTGCCAAACGCCACTGTATGTATGAGAGAGTTATCAGTTTTCGCTCTTCAGGACCTGAACCCTGCAAACGAAAAGCGCAAAC
This sequence comes from Dalbergia cochinchinensis, assembly GCA_031216125.1. Taxonomy (NCBI): domain Eukaryota; kingdom Viridiplantae; phylum Streptophyta; class Magnoliopsida; order Fabales; family Fabaceae; genus Dalbergia; species Dalbergia cochinchinensis. The sequence continues at coordinate 82,255,157 of CM062377.1, forward strand.
TGCGAATCAATCCAAATTTTCAAAAAAAAAAAAACAAAAAGAATCAGTAAAGAAATTCGAGGGAAAAAAAAATGCATTGACATTGACAGTGATGACACGAAGAGAGAAAAGAAATATATAGAGTGAGTGGGAAAAAAAAGGGGGGGAACAAAATTATAAAGTTGAACGCAGAAATCTGAGCACCGGACCTTAGTGAAATTATGGAAGCAGAACAATTTGTTTGGCTATGAAATTCAACAAAAAGAAAAAGAGGACAAAAGGAATGAACGGGGAAAAGAAAAGGAGGAACTCACTCACCGTCAACATAAAAACGGAGGCAACTACGAAATTGGAGAGAAATTCATTAATGGGCAAGCAAGCAAGGATCACAAGCTAAAACCGCAATCCTGTCAACGATTGATTTTTACATTCCCACTTTACATCACACACGTATATCCTCATCCTTTCCTTTTTCTTTCTCATTTTTTGTTTTAAAATATATCATATATTATCGTGAAACTGCTTTCAGCCATTTTCTTTTTACCTTCCGCTTTTAACAATAATCTGCTTCTTAATCATAGTGTTTTCATCATCCGTCACCCATGGAGGAAATCAAATTAGTCTCAATCGCTATTGCCAGTAGTTGCCGTTGTGGATGAGGCACACGTGGCCAGTGTTCCCCTAACCACGGTAACCGTCCCGTGCCACCGGAATATTCCTCCCCCCGGATTTCTCCACGCCGGCGACTGGATACGCCGCCGCCGGTAAAATCTGATGGACGCAGCGCTCCACCGCCGGCGCCACAGCCTTACACCTCCGTCCAGGACCGAAACCATGACCACCGCCCGTGGAGCTAAGATAAGACGACGAAGAGGAGGAGGAGGAGGAGGAGGAGGAGGCGGAGGCGGAGGAGGAACAGGAGGAATATACTGATTTCGAAAGAGAAGGACGCTGCGGCGGAGTAGCGGAGGCCTTGTTTGGAGAGCTCGGCGGCGAGAGGAAGGCTCGGATCTTCAGCTGCGAAGCGGAGCGGTCGTACTCCTCGATGAGGTTGGCGAGGTCCTCGTCGGAGGTGATGGACACCAAGGCGTCGAGGTCTTCCGCCGGCAACTGGCAGCGGAGGTGCCTCACGGCGGAGCCGCACAGCTCCTCAAGCTTCAGCATGAGCTCTGTCACCACACAACGCGAATTCGGTTATCGCCACAAATATAACTCACAGATTCACCGCAGAAAACGGAACAATGAGTGAAAAAGGGAACCGTGATGAGAGAGGCAGGGATAACTGACCGGAAAAGGAGATGGTGCGATGGACGGCGAGGACGCGGGTGTGGCCGCCGAGGTAGCGGAGCTTGCCGTCGGGGTAGCGTGGGAGGATCTTGCCACCGTAGCTGCAGAGGAATTTGATGGTGGACTTGGGAGCGCCGGAAGCGGGTTCGGAGGGTCCGGGCATGCTGGGTACGGGTTTGGATACGGGTCGGGTGGTGCCCCTTTTATTTATATTTTTATTCTGGGGACTGAAGTTTTGGGGTGTGGGTGTTTGTGAAGGTTGCCTTGGAGTAGCGCCTTCAAGCCTATGTGTACTGGCATCCGTCCCTTATTTATAGAGAGGATTTTCTTCTTCTTTTTTTTTATGTATCTCTCCCCACTCATGAAATACCGCCCACTGTCTTGGGTCATTTGCTTAATTTGGAACAGTAAAAATTAAAAAGTCTAAAGCCAAAATGCGCATTATCTCAAAATCCATAATATATTTAAGAGTGATTACCTGATTTGATCCTTTAAAATTTTTTAATTAAACTATTTAATCATTCAACAAAAGAAATTAATTATGTGATCCCTCAAGATTGAAAATGATAAGTACATTAGTCTTCCTATTAGTTTTTCGTTAGTGAATTTATACATATGACATAGTATAATAATGATATGTCATTAAAATGTTAAAATCAAGCTATTTTGAAATATATTACACTCATTTTGATATCTAAAATTATACGAAATGAATCACTTTATGACTTATAATAGAAATTTAAATAACCTATTTTATGAATTTCAACCACTAAAATGAGTTATTTTAAACTTTATGGTGCTTCAAATGATATATATATATCACTTAACATCATATTAGCAAGTCAATGTGCAATTCTATTAGTGTTTAAAGAGTCAAATACATATAGAGAAATTAATGTGTCCTATTATTAAAATTTTGAGGGATCGTGGGATTAATTTTAATTTTTGAGAGGCTAAATAATCTTGTGAAATTTTCTTGAGGAACTATATGAGTTATTTACTATATATTTAATTCTAGGCAAGATAAACGAAGGACCCTAAATGAAATGTAGAGTAAATACCTAATTTGGTCCCTCAAAAATTTTATGTCTGACTATTTCGTTCTTCGAGAAAAAAAATTAATCCTGTGATCCTTCAAAATTGAAAATAATGGACACATTAGTCCCTTTGTTAGTTTTTCGTTAGTGAACTTATACTTATTACACAATACAATGATGATATGCCATTAAAATTTTAGAGACAAGCTAAATGAAGCTATTTTAGAACATATTATACTCATTTTGATGTTTAAAATTATACAAAATAAATCACTTTATGACTTATAATAGAGATTTAAATAACTCATTTTATGAATTTCAACCACCAAAATAAGTCATTTTAAACTCTATTCCACTTTAAATGACATATTCATCCATTAATATTATGTTAACAGATCAATATGTAATTCTATTAGTATTTTGATAATTAAATACATATAAAGAGACTAATGCATCATATTATTAAAATCTTGAGGGACTGTATGTTTAATTTCAATTTGTTAGGGACTAAATAGTCTTGTGAAATTTTCTTGAGGAACTATATAAATTATTTACTCTAAAATGTATTTTCTTTTATTCTCAATTAGTTTTTTATTTTTTAAAAATTTTACTTTGAAAAGTTCTTGAGTAGAAGAAAATTTAAAGAGGACAAGACTAGTGAAGGAAAAAATAATGTCTGAGATTAAAATGAGAAAAAAAGAGAATACTACATATTTTAAAAAAAATAAGAGTCTGATTTTGATATATTAACCAAATAAAAAAGAAGTTCAACGCTGAAAAAAAAATCAACTTGTTAACAATAGAAGCTCCTTTCACTATGAATTTCAGTACTAATTTTTTCCTTTAACTTTAATGCACTGGCATTTATAAAATATTTTATATTATTATCTAATTAAATTTTTTTATTTATATGATATTTCAAGTATTATATATAAAATTCAATTGTCATAATTAATGTAATAATATATAATTAATTAAAAATTGTAAAAAATTTGTTATACAATAGTTACACAGAAATTAAATCGTTAAATTTTAAATTGTAAATTATAATAATATCCTTTATTATTGTTAGGGTAAGTAAAAACAGAACGTGGTAATTAATTGGGAAAGACTCTAGAGTTGCGCGATTGCTAATTAAATAGTTCTCTCCCTTTTATGCTTCTTCTATTAGTCATTTCCAGATTTGTGAAGGATTTCAGATGAGAAGAAAGAAATGCCGCAATGAAATTTTCACTTTGGAATAGTTCAAATGCTCAATATCAAAGCAAACAATATGTATTTTTCTCTTGTCATTTGGTCCCCATCTCCTTGTTTAGTATTTTAAAATAAAACCAAAATTCATTTATCTAGTTATGAGTTTTTCATCTTTACATAATTTAAGCTATGCATGCATTCCATGAGCGCACACCGTAGGAAGATAAATTTGAAGGTTTTAGCTCGTTTAGTTATCATTAACGCACATGCATGTTAGCCACCCACGTCCAAAGTGCAACCCATGCATTGACAATGATTTTTGTTTTTATTTATTTTTTAATAGGGAAGATTTAAAGGCCACACGAATTGAATTCCCCCAAGGTAGGCTGAAGGCCAAGTATTTGCAGATTCATAAGTTGAGGATAACTGGATATGGAATTTATCATGAAAACCGGAATTTATACTGTAAATAATACCCCATCACAAGAGTTTATATGGTTTAATTTTAAGGCCACGTCAATCTTTGTAGCTACTTGAAACAGTCCTACTCAAACTTAGCAATGTAGATGGAACTGTGGGTTCCATACCCAGTTGGTCTCAAGGATGACGTGATGTTGACCCGGGGCTGAGATGCTCTCCATGTGGACCCTAATACGAGTCTGCTTCTGAGATGGCATATTATAATTGGAGAATTTCATTCTTTTCTTTTTTTTTTAATTTTATATTAAAAATTGTATATCGATATCCATATTAATGTATAATTGACAGAGAAGTTTTGAAAAAACTACACAAGGGAAAAACAAAAGAATGGCTGCTAATACAGTGCAGAAAAGTGAAAAGGGGAGGAAAAAAAAGTATATAGCTAATTAATAAGGGAGTTTTTAGAAATCTATGTATGCATAGTTAAATCCTTATTAGTTCTTAATTATGTAATTTTCATCTTATTAAATATTAATTTCTCTTAAATAAAACCCTTTTCTAGTTCATAATAAATTCACTTCTCAATTTTGTTTCATTGTGTGTGTGTGTATGTATATATATATATATATATATATCAAGCAAATTTTCACTCTAAAATAATTATAAATTTTATTAAAGATTAACAATGATGGAAGGAATATCTGATGGAATTGACATTTATTGATTGAAAAGGTATATAACAAATTAATTATAAAAGTAATTAAAAACTCAAACAAAATATCATCTAATTAACATATCTCCTGTATATCTTATAATTTGGCTTTATGCTACCAAATATCTTGAGTTACCCTACTTGAATCTATAAGTATTGAATTGCACCTTTTTGTACACTGGTGACATTGAGATTTGAAATTACCACCTCATATAAACTATTTAAGTATTGTATAGGATTGTGATAGATGATTTGTAGTTTCAATATAAATTCTCTTATTAAGATCGATTTTAAGATTTTAAATAGAATAAACTTTTCCTAAAAAATTGTGTTGTCAACCCAAAAAAGTGCCATAGTTAAGAAGAATGGGAAATTTTTTCCCAAAAAATTGTTCTGATTAATATTTGATTGAAGAGACCTTCTCAAAGATATGCCCTTAGTAAGAAAATTAAAAGGATTTTTTCATTAGTGTTCTAACGGAGTAAAAAGAGATATAAGTTTCCAAACTTTCGAATGGGTACAATCATTAAAAAGTTAAAAATCTATTTTTTTTCCATGAATAATGATATAGTTTTGAATTCACAATAAATTCTACACATGATAATCATAAGATAGTATATCAATTATTTAAAGCATAATTTATAGTTAAAACATAAAAATATTATAAAAGTATTTATTAAAATTATGTCACATATAAAATTCATTGTAAATTCAAATTTATATTAATTTTTTTTGTATAATTCTTTTTTTTTTAAGGGTACGAGTTAGAAAATAAACTAAAAAAACTGTGCCATGATAATAAAGAATGGGAAATTGTGAAAATATACGGTGCACTTCCGGGGCCAGAATATTATGGTTGACAATTTACCGCTTGTTCATTGGAGAACTAACCATGTGGCCCTACGAGTGTCACACGGTCAACTCCCTCCTATGCACAATTGCAACCGCAGTATCCGATCCGATGACCAACAAATGGCTCAATTTTAATGTACCATATCTGTACAATGCTAGATTACTGCATTAATTACCTTCGGACACATCCCATTTTCGGTTGCAATGATGGCAGTTGTGCCGTTGCCAGCTTGGCCATTATCTGCTGATATTCGTTGCTGGAAGATCGACGAGAAGCACTAATATTTGAACAATGGATATCTGCGGTTTGGACGAATTAACCCATGTGAAACTGAAAGAGGAGAAAGTATTGGGTGACTAAGTACGACAAGTAGAACAAGGGATCAATAATAACAAATTACTAGCAGCAGATAGATCCTCGCGCCTATTTTCATTAGGGAAATTAGGTAGGCAAAGTTGGTATTTTAGAAAGGGTGGTTCTTTAGTGTGGCGGATATCAATGCCTATGTGCCTTTGTTCCACTTGTGCAATGGAAAGTTGACATGTAGCCAAGCGGGGCCCAATAGTGTAGAAAGGTGATGTTTGGAGTTTGAGTTTAATAAGATGATTAAAGTGTGTAATGTGATAGTTAGTTTCAATAACTTTTGCGATGAAAAATTACTAATTGGAAAAATTAAACTTTTTTTAACTGAATTTTATTTATTTTTATTAAGGAGTAAATAAATTGAAATTAAAAGTTGCATAACCCTAACTCCCTAAGGTTGAACATTGGTAGAACTGTTCCATTGCCCATCACCTGAGATAGCAAAACCAATGGGAACGCACGGTGGAAATGGGAGTTGGGTGGCGGGTAGCATAGGTCAAAGAAGCATGGCAAACCGTTCGCATGGAAGAAATGTCATTGTTGTTGCTCATAAATCTCCACGTGAATGATGGGAACGGTGGCCGGAAGTTTCAGACTTATCGTCATTGAAGAAGTAAGTGCTACCAACAAAGGTAATGGTTGTTGGATGTTCTAGATTTCGGTAACATTAGCATAGGTTGAATTCATGGTTTCGAATTGTTGTCAAAGAAGGTAACAATTGACAAAAATGAGGAACTGAGGGAGAAGGAGCATGGTAACATAAGCATAGGGAAAAGTCATGGCTTGGAATTTTCGTCAAAGAAGGCCATAATTGCCAGAAGTTTTAGTTTTTGATAAACCTTGTAGAAGAGAAGAGATGATATAGTTTGAGTTATTGGGCCCAGGTTTTTAGTTGTTTCCTTTTCTTTTTTGTTTTGGTGTTGTAGAGGGTCGAAGCCCAACAAAAAACAACTGAGGAATTAGAAGTGGTATGTTTTCCCCCAACCGTCACAACCCAACTTGAGAACGTGATTAACACGTGAGGAATCTCATCTCCATATAAGCCTCTTGACCTATGAATCTCTCTATATGCTTATTTTTAATCATAAAATCCATTTCTAAAGTATCATTTCATCTCTAATATAAATCTCTTGCTTCTTGAAAATCAAATTATCATAAATAATTTCATATTCAAACTCTAAACCTGTTTCTGTGGTATAAAAACAATGAGTTGCTCTCTATATCAAAAACCATAAAAACTGTAATACTATAAATACAAGTAAATCTGAATCATGGTACAAAAACATGCAAAATGTCTCTATGGTCCAGGACCCTACCCACAACGACAGTGGAGCACCATATCTCTATACAAAACGCAAAAGGTACTTTACTTCAAAGTGAAACTCACCAACTGGGTATCTCTACTGCTAAGGATGAGGTGGTTGAGAGGAACCTGCAACAGCTAATGTATTTGTAATGGAAAAAGAGAGAAGGTGAGTTTCATCTAAAACTTAGTAAGTAAGCCCTCACCCCCATAATCTTCTCATGGGACAACAACAAAATACATATATATAATAATCAAAACTTGATCAAAGCAATATCTTTGAAATTGTTTTAATATGTTCGTACATAATAGCTTTGAGATCAGTACTCTAAAAACATAAATAATAGTACTCTGATAGAGAAATAGGGATATCTGGTTACACATAGTATATGTGCCATAACAATTTCTCTTATTATGTACTGCATAACAATATATTCTCTAGTTATACAAGTCAACCATGGCATAACGAGTTCTCTAATCTCTATGATCCGTCAAGAATCTAAATTGGATATCTAATTAGGTTTCATCTCTACTCTGTCAATTTGCCCCTAAGGACAACTTAGTACCAAAGTTAATGATCGCTCTCAGTTGTTAACTCACTGTCTGTTTCTATATAGTTATGATTTAGTCTCTAGATCATAAAAACTATTTATTTTCTCTAAAACTCTGTTCTGGGCTCTAATTTGTATTCAAAAGCTCTATTATATAAAATACATTACTCTGAAAATCATTATGATAGTCATAAATCTCTTAACATAATTATATTCATACTCTGACTCTTTCTAAAATCATTTTAGCAACAATGGTCCCATGAGTTTACATTAAAACAACTATTTTATGCTTTGTTGGAAATCATCATTTTCATAAACTTGGTAAAATCAACCATAATCTCTAATCTCTTGAAATAATCTCTAAAATCATACAATCATGTCACAATTTAAAGAAAATAACTCTAATGATCAACATAAGGATCACAAGAATTGAACCCACTCATTTGGAGCAGAGGAGGGAATAATGTCAACACCAACTAAGCTCCATGGAGCGAGAATGACACCAATATCTATCATAACAACTATAAACCATAGATTAATCTCTAGCGATAGCTCTAATCTAACTCTAATAATATTGGGGAAGTACCCTTACTTGACAATAATGAAAGAAATAACAACACTCATACCCTAGAACATGGAATGAAGAGAGAAGAGACAATAAAAACCCACAAAACTCTTACCTTTGATCTTTTGGGGGATAAGGAATGGTGTGAGATTGAGAGAGGAAGAGAGAAAATGTGTTTGGGAAGAGAGGGTTTCACTTTTGGGGATGAAATCCCAAGCATAAGGGTTTAAAAAGGTTGGAGGCTCATTTATCAAAATGACATCGTTTTCTACTATGCTGATATCGGGGGTTCTAGCTTCAATGAGTAGAGCTCATTATAGCGAGCATATCTTGCTACACCAAGCCTGGCTGACACTTGAGGGTAAGCTCAGCTCGCCTCAGCTAGCCCACTCGCTGTAGCGAGCATCCCGCACTGTAGTGAGCCTACTCTGCATAATTTTGCAACAGCAATGCCAGACTCTGCTCTTTTGATCTTTCATGCATCAGGGACCTTTCTAACAACATGTTTGGGTCCCGGGAGACCCTAAGGCCGTACTGAACCTGACTATGGACACTTGTATACAAGGTATTACACCAACGATCTCAGTACACAGTGTTTCTCTAATCCCATGGGGGGACCATTCCATATAACAATTTCATAAAAGACTTGTAAATTGTAGTTTTCAAGCCTTTCTTAACACATGGAGTGGTTTGATTTGGCAATCCCTTGCGAGATAAGTGGGGATCTTATTTAGGAAATTGGAGCTGAACCCCATAGCCTTGTGATGGTTGTTAATCATTCTAATTGCAACCTCAGAATAAACTCAAATATAACCCTAGGAAAACCTAGGTCCCATCCACTGGATCTGCACACTACTGTTTCCGACTGGCGACTACCTTCCAGCAACCAAGGAGCTCCAATGTGTTCTTCTTTTTTAGGGTTTCATTTTTCTTTTTTTCTTTTAGGTTTTTGAAATCTTTATTTGTCAAATTGTTACTCTCTGAAATACTTAATAAAAAAAATGAAAATAAGTTACAAATTGTTTAATTTTTCCAATCAGTAATTTTTCGCCACCCAAAACTTATTGAAACTATCACATTACCCAATCATCTCATTAAACTCAAACTCCAAACATCATCCTTCTACAAGACTAGGCCCCATTTAGCCACATACAATGAGGCAAAGACACCATAGACATTGACCTTAACTCTCACTAGAGCAATCACCATTTTAGAAAAGAAAACACAATGAAAAAAACATATATAAGAGCTTAGATTTTCTTTTCAATATGAAGAAATCAGTATGATCAACTTCAGAAAATAAAAAGTGATTAGCATTTTCAGGAGCATGTCTAATTCCTAGTGATAACCTTAGATAAAGATGACATTTATTTATTTTTTCTATTTCTTGGTGCCGTCATGTCATCGTATTATGACTTCGTATCTTTTGTCAAATACTACAATCCACGTAATAGAGGTAAGTGTGTCATCTAATGTTTATTCTATTATCGAAATAATTAAAATTGTCGAACATATTATTTTCACGAAACTAAAAACAAATTTGCATTCTCATAGTGCCATTATTAAATGGTGCATTATATTTATGCTTGAAAAAAAAAACTATCAAGGGCTCAACCACTTCAAAATTAAGGGGAGAAAACCAAAGGATAATAAAAGCATGCATCCAATGTATCAAAAGTATAGTATTAAAAATCAGACCAGACCAGTTGGTTCAACCAGTCAAATCCGGTGTGAATCGCAAGTCAACTCAATATCGTCAAGAAAATGTAGAATTTCCTCAAAAATATCAAATATGGGGTTCAAACTCCTTCCCTACCATAAGGGGAAAAAGGGCACTACTTTCTACTACTAGGCTAGCCAACTTTTAATGTTATGTTTTATTTTTTTTAACATATAACATATTTATTTATTAAATTATATTTTTATATATAAATTGAATTATATTTAATTCAACCAGTGACTTACCGATTAAACCAGTGATCTAGTGCCTTGCTCGAGTTAATTACCAATCTGATTCTAAAAACTATAATCAGAAGTATGAGAGACAGAGGACACACCTCAAAACATAAATAAATAAATTTAGACGAAACAAGATAAATAGTATAAATTAAATAACATGGAACATTGAGATTGATTCACTTTTATTTAAAATTAAGTTATAAAATCAAATTTTATAGAATCTAACCCAAACACATCCATAGTCGGAGATAAAGATCCAGAAGCACAAATACACACCCCCACCCACCAGGTGTAACGCGCTTACACTTTTCAATAACTTTTCATAAAAATTAAATTTAATTTATCCGACTATTAAATTATGTGATATTATATAGATGATCAAGCATGTCAAATTTCATAAAAATTAAATAATAATAATAGACATGTATTCTAATAATTGATATTTACTTGTATTTTCAAAAATATATTATCTGTCAAAATAAAATGGCATAATGAAATATTAAATTATTTTTAAATTCTATGAAATTTAATATATTTGATCTACTTGGTAAGAATTTTAAATTCAATGGATAGATTGATATAATTTTATACCTATAAAAAGTTATTAAAGGGTGCAGGTGGAAGCAGATCCCCACCATCCACTTTATAATAGTGGTGTTTATTATGAGTGTGAGAGGATCAGATCTGAGCTGTATAACTATATATGAATGATCAAGGTTGAAAGTTATTAATAATAGTTAATAATTATGTGATCATTTAAATTATGTCATATAATTTTATACTTTAATTTTAACTATTTATATGAGATTTAACCATTCAATTTTTTTCTCTTATTTTTACAATAAACTATTTCTCTTATTTAGTCTATATATATATATATATGTGTGTGTGTGTGTGTGTGTGTGTGTACACACGATGCACGATGCTCTCAATCTCTCAATTTATTCATTTATTCTAATTTTAAAAGCATAATGCTATCGCAATTTATTCATTTATTCTAATTTTAAAAGCATAATGCTATCGCAATAATATTAAAAGAATAAATATATGAGGCTGTTAGATTATAAATAATTTTTTCTAATAATTATTATGTATGGTGTTTCCTTTATCAAAAGGGCCCAAGCACATCCCACTTTCTTATCCTTTGTCTGACGCATTGCCAGAATCCTGCACTCTGCTTGATATTATTTGTTTTTGTTTTTCCCTTTTTTTTTCTTATAGAGAAAATTAATTAAAACATGCTACGATTGTTTCAGTAAAAATTTCAGTAAATTTTATAAACAATTTTAACATAAAAGATCATTCAAACTCAAACAGTCGAACTTATTAATTAAATTTATTTATTATGGACTTCATTCAATTAATCAATATTACTCATAAATCAAAGTTAAGAAAAGAAAAAAAATAACGTGATCTGTTCCTAACTTTTAAGCCAACTTTCTTATCTTATACATTCCTTTCGGCTATGCTCACGATTTCCTCCCAGGTTTCTGCGTCATATTCTTCGTGCACCCACATGTGGGACAAAAGTGGGGAGTGGACTAAAGTATTTTTTGCACTCACTCTCTTTTAATAGGATTGATGCTTGAGTCAGGATCAAGTTATTCAGAATATGATGATTGAACTTGGATGCGTGATGCTTTTTTCTTTGTCCAGTTTCCACATTATTCTGAACCAAAAGTAAAAATGAAAAAGGAAAACTCTTTGTTATATTTTGTCACGGTTGAAATTGTGAGGATAGGGATTAGGGCGCTCCATCTACTGCACTGCTTAATCACTGCTTCTTTAATTTCCTCATCCTAATTAAGAGTGGGTCGGTTCTCGCTTGCTCAAATTTGCTGGGGATTTCATGCGATCACATCTCATTGATTAGAGGAATCTTAATTGAAATTAAGCTTGAGACTCGAGATAATTGGAATACAAGTATGATTCAATCTCAGATGCAACAGTTTGCACAACTAATATGCCTTGGATCGTCCACTTCAATTCCACCACTGTGATCAGATATGGTACTTAGAAATCTAGTAGTGGGAAAGGGATATTTGGTGTAGCGCCGTGTGTGGTGGTGCGGGGCCGCCCTTGAAATATGTTCGGTTCGGTTCTCCGGGTGGCATGGGCATGGGTGAGTCTGAGTCAGCCATGACTCATGAGTTTATTGTCTTCGTTGACCTTGAGGTGAAGGGTGCACTGCACGGTGTGAGTCCACATACACGTCGCTAGGACATTCACACTGGGATTGATTTCCGATATCTCACATGTATCTCAAAGAAAAATGATATGATGCACAAAAAATAAATATCTATTTAAATATTTATTTTATAATGATTGGATATGATAGATATTAAAAATAATAAAAATTATCATCTATTTAATAATTATAAAATAAGTATCTGAATAAATATTTACTTTTTAAGTATTAAAATACTATTATCCTGTCCTAACATCCTACTAGTATCTCTCAGTAACTAACAATGAATTAATATTCGTATTTGTTAATTAGCTCTTGTTATCACCACATCTCCTCTACGACCAACTTGCAGAATGATTCACAATTCACAAAAAGCAGGACCACTAGTCCCTCACACTCACAAGGGGGGAGACGTCGTGGGATAATCTTAACACCTTTTGACCGGTATGGGGGACTAAGGCAAAAAACGCTTCATATTTCTCCCCTCTTATTTTATGCGATTTTTTCATTAATATTGTGCACATATGCGTGGTCGTTGATTATTGTGGTACCAAAAACGTGAGTGTTCATAGAATTTTTCCTTTTTGGCTTTTGAAAAAGCACTTTCATTAGTGTGAAATAATACTTTTTCCATAGACTATTAACATAGCCATATATATATATGCACCATGCAAATACTTTTCATAGCGTGTTTTAGGTGATAATAATTGTGTCTCTGCAAGTAAGAAAATTTAAATGATAAAATTATCTGTTTCAATAAAATTTAAAAATAATAGTTTCTCTCTCTCTCTCAGTGAATTACAATGAAATTGAATTCAATGCATTTATTCAAAAAGGAATAATAGGCTCTATGTTCGGAAACAAATAAAAAACTTCGGAAAACTGATAATAAAAGCAAATAACAGATACATAGACATTACAAACAAATAAATAATCTTCGGAAAACTGATGATAATAGCTTCTATCACAATAGCTTTTAATAGTTAACAATAGCTTCTATTACCACAAACTAAAGACCTTTCCAACATCATGGCATCATAGAGAGGGAAACACAAAATTTTAATTATTTTTCTTCTAACATTCACCACCACTTACAACTTTGATGATATAAGAATACCTTTTTTCTTTGTACAGGATATAAGAATACTTACTCTCGCTTGTGATCATGACTTCACATGAAAATGGAATAATATTTTCTTATCGTCAAGGGGCTCTTATGATAAATCCAAAGTCCCTATACAAGGGTTAGAACCAAGCTATATATTCAAGCCTAACGCAAGTGTTTAGGGGTCTAAGTGGATCAAACCAACCTAATAAATCCAAACAAAACCAATCGGATTAGATTTGTTCGATTTAGATTGGGTCATTGGGTCAATTGATTCGGATCCAATTAGAATCAATCACATATTGGTTCAATTATCAGATTTATATCCTCCAATCCAAAATTTAACCCAAACCAATCTTCTTCTTATTGTTGTTGTTATTGATTACTAACTATAGTATTTACTCATATTCATTGTTTATTTATCATTTACCATTATTAATATGCAATTTGAGGCCTAAATGAACGCCACATCATTATCATTGTAAACTTATGCCATATTAGAATATACTATCTTGGCATATAAGAATTTACTTACATAAAATTATGATATTTCACAATTTATAGTATTTTTATTGATTTTTGGTAAAAATAAAAAATAGGTAAATCCAATGACCTAATCCAAACCAACCTGAAGTAATCAAATCAGTTTGGTTTGGATTTTACAAAATAAAATCATAAATCCTAACCAGTTAAAAAAATGATCGGTTTAAATTTTTTTTTTCTCAAATACAATATAATCTAACTTGTTTACACCCATACTAGTGTTGAAACTATACTCAAGTATATTTTTATATTCAGACGTAACAAAATACGATTAAAAATTGCAATTTTTAATTTCAAACATCATAGTATATAGTTAAATCTTGTAAATTTTTTCATAAATGTAATGAATATATTATATTATTAGCCATAATTAGTTGAGTTCTATTTAGGGATGACAAAGCCTAGGAAAGAGTGGGGAGTAGTCCCTGGACCCCTGCCCCTGCCCCTGCCCCAAGCCTTCAAGTTTTTTCTTGTTTCCGTTCTCAATTTTTCCAGTGGGGGAAAACTCCCTCATCCCCGATGCCCCCGGATTCCTCTCCCCTCCGGGGACATGTAGAGACTCCAAAATAATATTTAAAAATAAAAATTGTATAAATAGTTTAATTTACTTTATATGATTTTAAAGCTAAAAAATTAATAAAATAAGGCTGATCTAAGTCTTAAACTGTAATTAATCTTAATTTATCATAATTTAATAAAAACCAAATCCTCAAATTTTAAATCAAGTTACAACATAAATTTTTAAATCCAGTATAATATCATTATTACAAAATCAAGATGCCCTTGAGAGTGAGAATCTCCACAGGACAGAGGCATAATTCCTGACTTTATCCTCGAACAAATCAAACGGGACTTGTATCCTCATTCTCACGAATATGGGAATCTGAATGTGGGAATCCTCATCCTCATCATCAGCATCCCTAATTCGACCAGGACTCATTTAAGTTTGGGGAGAAATTTTTGCACGAAAATAACTGAATCAAGTACTCAAGACTCACTCGTAGTGGCTTAGAATACAAATCAATCTTTAATATGTGTTACATTGTGTGAATTATACTGAAGAAAAAGTCTTTCTTTGTGTTAGTATGATTTTTACGTTCTAATTAGGCTCAGATATAAAACGTTACAGATATTATTAACTATTGTTTTTGGTTGCAGATATCAAATCCAGTCGATAATTATACTTTTTGGATCCAAACATTCCGGACCTGTTGGGTTTAACCAGTCCATGTCTAATGGCATGTTCACTTCCAGCGGGCCAGTCAGAAGAACAAGGCCAGGCTGTCCATTTGATTATAAGGGCCTTTGACCAAAAGAGAATAAAAGATTGATTTTATGGCCCGACACTTTTTTACATCTTTGATGTTATAAGTCTCCCATAATAATTCTCAAGCGGGGTCACGCACAAGGAATTGAAGTGTGGGGCTGTGGGTAGTCTTCTCATTTGTAATCTTTTATCCTGTGATAAAGACCCTGCGAAGTGAATGAATGATATTTAGTTTATTGAAAGAAAGAGAAGAAAAAGTGAGCACCGCTTCTATGGTTTCCTGTATCATAATCACTTATATTTGCTCAGAATTATTCACAGACATCAAATAAGAGCATAACTCTCAAATAGTTTTTTAAAAATGAGATAAGACTAAAAATAAATATTATTAGTATGTTTGTAAATTTATCTATACACAATTATGAGGAAGTTGTAGGGAAAGTTTAAAACTAAAGAACCATCTCATTTTTTCACCTGAGCAAACTTTTTTCAAAAAGTTAATTGGACTTCAGCTAATCTAAATGAAGCTAGTTCAGTCCACTATAAGGATAAAAATCCCTGGACTACTATTTTTGCATTTACAAAACTTAAATATGGGACTTTGCTAAGAACAACAAGTGATTAACCACTTCTCTTTTTTTTTTGGTCGAAAGTAATAAATCACTTGAACAAATAAAGTATTAGTACATATTATTTTTTTTGGATAAAATATACTACTTTTCTTGAGATATCAAGAAATGACACTCCACCCCATTTGTTTGAAAAATCTACACTCCATCCCATTTCACTAAGGATGTGTTTAGTATTCTCTCTTTTGTAATTTATTTTTTATAGATTATATAAAAAATAATAAAAATAATTATAAAAAATAAGTAATAAATTTAATTTCTATATACTGATAGTATAAAATATAATATTGACAAATAAATTTTTACCAAATTTGACACTTTTTAAAAAATTTTATCTTTCCACAGTTAAAATTATTTTATGTTGTTGGTTTATAAAAACTAAATTCTTAAATAAAATTAAGAATTACATTAAAAGTTAATAATAATTATTTTATTAAAAAATTAATAATTTGAATTTTAAATAAAGAAGATATGAAAATTAAATAAAATTTATAGTAATATTAAAATATATAAGTAAACATTAATTATTTTGAAAAATAAAGAATATGTCCTAAATAATATTAGTAATAAATCATATTAATATAAAATATAATTATATAAATGTGATTCAAAAATATTAAAAATAATTTTTGTAAATCAATAATTTGATTATCATAGTCAATAGTTAGTTGTCTAGCATAATTTGACACTATTTTGAATTTTTATTAGTTTAAAGTGTAAAACATTTATATTGTACACTAATAAAAATTTAATAAATAGTCAAATCATGATCGGTAGTTATCATAATTGGCATTTACTTAATAAGATTTGATACTTTTTAAAATTACTATTGTTTGATTTATTTTATAATTATTATTTTTATGAATTTAATTTTGATGAATTGACCATGTAAAAGTTTCTATGAGACAATATATGCTTAAACGCATCATAAAACTTATTTATACTATTAATACATCAAAATTAAATTCATTAAAATAATAATTATAAAATGAATCAATCAAATATAACCAAAAAAGTTAACCAATCAATAGAGATGCTTATTATTAATTTTTTAAATTAAAAACTCACAATATAAAATAATTTAGTTTCTATAATATTAGTATATAATTTATAAAAAATAAATTATAAAAAAGAGAAAAACAAATACACCCTTAGTAAAATGGAATGGAGTATAGATTTTTCAAACAAATGAGGTGGAGTATTATTTCTTGATACTTCAAGGAAGGTAAGTGCATTTTATATTTTTTTTATGTTAGACTATCTCTTTTATTGTTAGTGAGATAATAATCTAGATATATGCAAAAAGTAAAATAAGTAGAAAAAATAAGTAACTAAGAAAGGTAATGAAAGAAACAAAATCTCTGTAATAATAAACGTTGTATATATTTAATTAAGTGTTTTTTTTTTAAGGTCGTGACACTTAATTAAGTTCAATCCGAGTTGTTTTTATAATCTGGCGATTATTTTGACTTGGGCTACATGAGCAGTTGGGCTGGGCACACCAGTTGAGCCCAATGTTTCATGAGAGAGGCAAAGTAGCATAATCGAATGGCCGAAAAATATATGGGCATCGTACAACAACTTTGGGCAAGGCTAATCGAATGGCCGAAATTGCTCTTCATTCTTTTACAGTGACAACCACATATGTGAGAGAGAAATGATATTTTGATACCCACATAGACACCCATGTGATCCCATATAATATGAGAGAAGTGATAGAGAGAATAAGTTGAAATAGCAAAACTCTATGTTAGAACGACCCGAAGAAGGAAGAGAGAAGCCAATTGCACAAATTTGCCAAATTAAATTGCATTGCATTACATCTCGTTGCTAAAATCAAAAAAAAAAAAAACAGGTTAGACAAGGATTAAGATAATGTGAAGAAACTTGAAAGTTGAGGCAAACACAAAATGAAGACAAGGTACACACGTCACCCATGAAGTTAGACTTTTGTGATCTCTGGATAACGGTGGCTTTCCAAATTCCACCTCAATATTTCTGAATTTTTGTGTTGGCGTGTATGTCATATATTTTACATATGGCTGGTGGTAATGAGTTGCAATTGCTGAAGAATTTTACAAGCTACAACCACCACTCATTTCCATCAACCAAAGCAAGCAGCCAAATCCACACAGCACACTCACACACACAAACTCCCTTTCCAAACTCCCTTTTGACAAAAGCAAGTAAACAACCCAACAGCAATGCTCATTCCCACATTCCACATTCCACTGCCACTTTCTCCACTTCTTCTACCTCTGCTTCAACTACTCTTCTTCTTCTTCTGCTCTCTCTTCATGACCAAGAATCTTCTTGAATAGCAATCACACACACATATTCCAAAATACACAAACACACCCTTGGCCTTCTTTGTGTCTTCCTTTTACACTGCTTGCTTTCTTTCCTCTCTACAAGACATGAATCCGTCTTGTCGCTTCTCCTCAACCAATCACACTTCTTCTATTCCAAAAGGGTCCTTCCATCATGGAAATTCTCATGTATCCATCTCCAGAAACACTTCTCCTTTCTTTCTAAATGAATCTCACTCTCAAATCTCCAAGAGTGAGTTTCTGCATGTCAAGCATGGAGCTCTATCACCACCAATACCAAAGCCTTCTTTTGCCATTCTCAGAATCAGAAACTCTAAACTGTGCCACCATTTTGCCACCTTATCATCCTTTGCAGAAGCTGAAGGTGAAGAAGAGCGGAAAGAGGGAATCCAGCTCAGTGGACACCATCACCAGCAGCAGCAAAATGCACAGGAAAACAAGACTAAGGAGAAGGGTGATGGTAATGATGACTTGCCTGGTTTTGCACAAGCCTTCAACATATCTCCAAGCACTGCTTTTGCCATATCAACGTGCATGGCACTGGCTGCTCTCACCTTCCCTTTGTTCATGACCTCTTTGGGGAAGGGTTTGGCCTTGAAAACCAAGTTGTTATCTTATGTTACCCTATTGTTTGGTCTCTACATGGCTTGGAACATTGGTGCCAATGATGTTGCAAATGCCATGGGAACTTCGGTGGGTTCTGGTGCCTTGACACTTAGGCAAGCCGTGTTGACAGCAGCAGTGCTTGAGTTTTCTGGGGCATTGTTGATGGGGACTCATGTGACCAACACAATGCAGAAGGGTCTTCTTGTAGCTGATGCCTTTCAGGGGAAAGATAATTTGCTGTTTGCTGGGTTGCTCTCTTCACTTGCTGCTGCTGGTACTTGGTTACAGGTAAAAGTTGCATTAAGCTAGTCCTGGATCCAATAAAGAAAAGGGAACTTTTAGATTGGCTTTGACTTTGAAAATGGATAAGCCATTATTGCTGAGTTCTTCACAAAAGTTTTCACGTGAGGGTACATATATGAGAACTCAGGTGTTAGAATAAAGATACCAAATTTTGGTTGGCACTTCCGAAGGTTCTTGGTAAAGGGAGGAAAGGAGCAATGTGCTCGATATATTGCAACTAAGTGTTTTATAGTGTTCACAACTTAGACACTTGTTTTGGTGTTTGATTTGGTCAATTGTTTATTCCCAAGGTAGTGTATTGATTTTTGAAATATCATTGTTTACATTGTCTAACTGAGCATTAACACCCTTACGATATGATAGATGAGAGAGGAGCTAATAATAAGAGGGGTTTGTGATTTTGGAATGATTCTAACGAGCATATCAAGAGAACTGGTATTTAAAAAACTCTAGAGGCATCTTTTTTTTATTTTGGGTCTTTCTGAGTTAGGATTTGATTTGAAAGAAAACAACATTCATAACCAGTTATGAGACACTATTTTCTATTCTATTTTTCCTTGGAAGCGCATAATTTTTAAGATATTGGCGTATTTGTCAATGTACTCTGTGAGGATGAATGAAAATAATTGGGAGCCACTTCATGGGAACAGTTATAGAATAACCATCCAAAGTAGCATGGTTTAAGAATTGGATAACAGAAAGAAGTCAAAGAATATTTTTTCCAATATTTCTTTTGGGGCCACTTCAATCTCAGCCCAACTTCCTCTAATTAGAAAGGTAAGGGATATGAAAGGAGCACCCAAATCCCAAAATGGAATAGTAATTCTTTTGAAAATAATTTTCTTCAGATTTCCTTCAAAGATTTTCTCTCTCTTTTAAATGATTGAGGAGAATGGAAACGTGGTATCCAGATTGTATCAGTAAAGATAAAACAGGTGTCACTTTACAGATCATACTTTGAACTAATGGTGTTAGGTGCGTATTGCTTGTTCGAAACAGCATGTATACTACTATATACCTCCTCTTTTTTCAGGTTGGACCTTGTCATTGAGCTTTGCAAGGCACTAAACCAAGATAACAGAGAAGAAAACTGGAGTTGTTTTTTGTTTTATACTTATATATTATAAAAGAAGCATTTTATTAAGATGAAGAGAAGAAGAGTACAAAGAGATAGGAGGACAAGAGATCCTCTTTAGAAAATCAAGAACAGACAAAAAGAAGAACCTCCCATTGAAGCAAAACTTTCCAATCCTCAACATATTTGAGAAAGAAATCACAATAGAAAGATCATGTACTTTACAAGTAGAGACCAAGCGCGTAATCTAACCTCACAAGACTTGCTTGTTCAAAAATTTGTTATTAAAAATGCTATAAATCACCAATTACCAGCTAGTCTAGCCGGATGGGATGCTAGGTCGTCCCTTAAGTAAGGTCTAAGATTCGAATCCTAAAATTGTGAATAGACCAAACTGGGTTGGGAGAGTTGCCCCAATAATGGGCCTCTGCAATGCCCAAATCCATATTAGTCAGTTGGTGGGTCGAATACTGAGTGGTCTCATAAAAAAACAAGATAAATCACCAGTAGCATTGTCTTCATACTTCCACAAATATTTGGCTATATTCCATTTCCTAAAACCAACAAAACTAGTCATTGTATATTAAAACAATTTAGCTAATTGGTTGGCTATTTATTTATTTTGTGATATGCAGATTGCATCATATTATGGCTGGCCAGTATCTACCACTCATTGTATAGTTGGAGCAATGGTGGGATTTGGTCTAGCCTATGGAGGAGCTAGAGCTGTCTTCTGGAGTTCACTGGCTAGGGTGATTTCTTCATGGGTTATCTCACCACTGTTGGGAGCAGCCGTCTCATTTCTCGTCTACAAATGCATAAGGAGGGTACGGACCTGTCATTATTTAGGATTTAATCCAACTTGATTACTGAAACAGACCACAGATATTCAATGGTTCCACATTGGCTGAGTTACATTCAACAGCAGTCTTGATAATTAATTCAAATGCACAAAGAAAAAGTTTGTTATCCAGAATTATTTTCCTGCTCAAATTTTGGAATATAAAAGATTGATTTGGTATCCAACATTCATCCTTGACACTATATGGACACTTCCCCAAAGTTCAAACGAATTTTTGGCTTGAAATTTCATCTTCTTTTTATAAATCTTTATCTCGGTGGCTTGTGACTTATGCCTCTACCATTTATGGAAGACTTCAATCATGAAAAGGTAATTGTGGAAGCTTATAACAAAAAGCTTCAACCTAATGTAAAGTAACTTTCTCAATATTGAAATAATTGGCAGGGTGATATACTAAATTGTTTCACTAATATTCCTCATCCAGTTTGTGTACAGTGCACCGAATCCAGGACAAGCAGCAGCAGCTGCAGCTCCAGTGGCGGTGTTTCTGGGCGTAACTGGAATTTCTTTTGCAGCCTTCCCTCTTAGCAAGAGCTTTTCTTTGGCTCTTGCCCAGGCCTTAGCCTGTGGAACCGCTGGTGCTTTCACAGTTGACAGAATCATCAGAAAACAACTTGGTCATCTTCTTGTCAATCCTACTACTCCACAGCCAGAGTCAAAAGAGGAGACTGTGACCGTCCACAAACATATGGGGTTCCTCTCTGACATTGCAGGTCCAAAGGGTACCCAACTGGAAATAGTTTATGGAGTCTTTGGCTATATGCAGGTGCTCTCAGCATGCTTTATGTCATTTGCTCATGGCGGAAATGATGTTTCCAATGCCATAGGCCCTTTGGCTGGTGCATTGGCTATTCTTCAAGGCGCTGCCAAAGGAGCTGAGATTGTTATTCCAACTGATGTTCTTGCATGGGGAGGATTCGGAATCGTTGCAGGGCTTATGATGTGGGGTTATAGAGTGATAGCCACTATTGGGAAGAAAATAACAGAACTTACACCAACTAGGGGATTTGCTGCTGAGTTTGCTGCAGCCTCTGTGGTTCTGTTTGCTTCAAAGCTAGGCCTTCCCATCTCAGCAACTCATACTCTAGTAGGTGCAGTAATGGGTGTAGGATTTGCAAGAGGGCTTAACAGTGTTAAATCAGAAACCGTGAAGGAGATTGTGGCCTCATGGGTAGTTACTATTCCAGTTGGTGCTACACTATCAGTACTCTACACATGGATCATGACTAAGCTTTTGTCTTATGTTTTATGAGCGTGCATTGCAAGGTATGAGGAACAGCTTATGTATGTGACTTATTCAAGTTACTAGCACCAGATCTTTCACATCATTTTTCTTGTCTTTCAGTTCAAATTGGAGAAGAGGATTGGTGTGGCAGCACTGATATCTTGGGGGAGGAAGTTCTTGATTCCTGATTTTGGCAAATGATGAATCTTTTATATCTAGATCCTAAGTTCAAACTTGTAAGTCTGTAACCTTGCTTATTTCCTCAGGGAGAGAAATTTAATAATTAAGAAAACGAGGGTGAAATAAAACATGTCTGCTCCAGCATTTTCAGAGCTGTTACATTTTTTTCTTAGACACTTAAAGATTAATGATTCAGCAAAAAAATTGTAGGGAAAGACCCAAGATTGTGTACTTAATGTTCACCCATTTTTGTGTGTCGTCTTTCAGTCCACAAGTTGAAACATTCTTCAGTGCATTAGTAATAGAGCAGTGGGTTCAGAAGATATAAAAATTGTATCTGAAAATGCTTGCCTTTTTTTTTTCAATAAGGTTTGTTGAAGTCTAGATCACATCTTTCTGAAGTGAAACAATAATATGCTTGTGGAAATGTGATTTCAATTTTAGTATGTTCTTGTAAGTGGCAAACATAGAGCTGAACTAGATGACTGGAAGACAGAAAATGTGTCTCAAGATGAGCTGCTTAGGTTTCTGAAATTCAAACGGTAGGAGCTTATGCAGAATGTAATCAACATCTAAAAGGATGTGTAGTTTCAGCCTTATAGTAAGGTGCAATTTCTTACTGAACACATGTAGTTTAACTTAGTACTATTATCAATTAACAAACAGAATCTTGGATAGGGCTATTTCACAAAGGAGAGGTTGGGCTGTCATATCAATCCCGCATAAGAAAAGGATGAAAGTTAGAGAAATGCTATAGATTTATAACTACTTGTCAGAACTGGTGTTAGAATTTGTCAAAACTTAGAAGAGGGTTGTTGGATAAGTTGAAGGAGTAAAGATTGCATATTCATCTAAAGGCTAGAAATAATG
Organism: Dalbergia cochinchinensis; assembly: GCA_031216125.1. NCBI lineage: Eukaryota > Viridiplantae > Streptophyta > Magnoliopsida > Fabales > Fabaceae > Dalbergia > Dalbergia cochinchinensis. The sequence goes on from CM062377.1 coordinate 82,278,563, forward strand.
TCACATAATTTGGACAAAAATTGAGACAGTAAAATTTTAACAGTGCAGTATTCTTTTCAAAAGATAACCACTAATACTAATTTGTAAAGTGTGATACAAATAAATGTCTTATGAAAGCTAAATACAAACATGATTTAAAAATAAAACAAAAATTCATACCTATTTCTGTGCTATTAGATCTGCTTGGATCATATCAGTATACTCTCATATTTCTTTTCACCTTCTTTCATTTTCTTTTCCTTCCTTCTGTATCATTTTCTTTTCTCAAGTCCACAAAAGATCCCTCCCTTGCATAAATCAACAACACTAAAAGTTGCCAAGCCTGCATTGCATAACACCATACCAAAGTAGGAGTTGTACAAATAAAAACCGCGACAAATATCATGGAGAGAGCTCTGGCACTGTGGGAAGCCTGGGTTGCCATCCCAAACCCCGATATGATCTTGTCATTGGAAGAGGTGGCACAAAGCGCTTGCTCCCTTTTAGTCCCCTTCGTCTTGCATGCCTTGTCGACTTATCCTCGGGAACTAAGTAATAGTCCTTTGCACAGGAGTAAGATTCCTTTTCATCCCTTCCACCTGGAAGCATATTCATCTTTGCATCCTCTTTCCCTTCCCCTATCCCATTTCCCTCTTTGACTTTGCTGCTTTCAGGGACTTTGCATCCATTTGGAGATGGTCTTGTCCTTGTTTCCACCAACTTTTGGCCATGCACTCCATTTGGCACACTGATTTCACCATTCTCTGTGTGTTTGTGTCCACTCGGAGACTTAGCTTTATTTGCTTCCAATGGCTCTTGTGACACCACCCCATTAGGCCCTTCGGCTTTGCCTTGCTGAGGATACTTTCGCTTCAGCTTATCAACATCTCTAGATGAGATTATGATGTACTTGTGACCAAGCAGCAACACCTCTTCTGGCTTTAACACTGACTGGTGAGGATCTCTGAAGACTTTTGGCGAGGCAACACACATCCCAGGATACTTTGCCAGCAACATAGATGCTGGGAGTGCATGTTGATACACCTCCAGTGATCCTCCCTTATGAACAATCCTCACAACAAAATCATCTGATCTTAGGCTAACGTCAGGGGATACCTTGGTCCCTCTAACCTGGCCCTTGCTTCCCTTCTTTGCCTGGCTCTTGGTCCTTTGATCTCTGTCACTTGGCTCCGCTAGGCCTAACGTGTGAACGAAGCGTTTCAGCATAGCCTGCAACTGGGAGTTGTGCAATGCAAATGTTTCATCCTTGTCTCTAGCAGGTAATGATGGGTAAGGGATGAGAATGAGGGAAGTGGATACCTTTTATAGCATTATTAACTATGGATGGTCCTTGTTTGTTATGGCCGGCTGTGTATGAATTGATATTTTCACCCCATGAGATAAGTGATGAAACCAAGGCTTAGCACATTAGCAAACACAGGGTAAGAGTGGCTTTTTTGCGCAAGTTATGTCACAGAATTTCCTGCATGGTCATGGAAAACGGGTAGGTTGTGATCTATCTAATTATAGAATAACATTTGCACTTCTATTAGTGGTAGGACCCATACTTCTAGCTGAAATGCCATTCTGATATTGGACGGAGTACAGTCCCCTGATAGAGATCAAGTACCTAAGGGAATTAGAGTGTATAAAAGAAAAATAATACAAGGGTATTATGGGTAATACGGGTCAGAGTCTAGGGTGAATTATGTGGAACCCTCTTTGTACTAACTACCTTGCATATTGGCACCTGTTGTGGGTGTGTGCCGGCAGGGAATGTGCAGAGTGTGTGTGTGAGGAATTCTGTTAGAGAGAATGGTATAATTGTTGGGATAGGAGTAGAATGAGGTAGGCAAGAATTGGACTAGGTCATTTGGGAAAGTCTGAGCTGCTATAGTGCTCAGGAACTTCTCTTTTTCTGCAACATCCATACTATTTTCTCTTCCTTTTGTGGTTAATAATACCCCTACATTTCTTCTGCTTCGTTGCTGTTTCTTGTGGTTTCTATCATCCACCTTGATGCTTCATAACCATGCAAGAATTTCTCATCCTGTTAGGGTGAGAACAAAAGTTCTCCTAGAGAGGATAAGAAAGCATAAACTCTTTCCTCAAAATTAACTTCATTTGATATTTTTAAATGCCATAGGCATAATATAAGAAACATTTGAAGAAAAAAAAGGTTATCTGTCCAAGAAAGGTAATGCTAGCTGGTTTTTTTCAGGTTGTTCTACACATCTGTTATCCCCAGTATCCGGTTGGATTCCCACATATATATGACATTTTGCTTCTCAGACAAGAATGCCTTTCTACTTTACCCCCAGCAGTAATTGTTTTGCTTTCAGAATGAGCATAGTAGAAGCCAGAGTTCAAGCGTCTAGAGGTTTATCTGTCTTCTAAATATTTCATTATCTTTCTAGAAAATGGTAAAGCGGAATAGAAAATTCATCTACTTTTGTCTTGTCGTCTTGTATTTTAAGTGGAGAAAGTGGAAATATATTGCAATTTTCATTTCATATATATGCCTTTTATTTGTTTGTTGTATCCATCAGAGTCTGCACGAAATCAATATAATGAATACGTGATTTTAATTACTTAGCTAATACATCCAGTTAAATTGAAATGAGAACATCGATACACATAACTAACTATATAAGAATTCTGATGGAGAAGATGAAGCTATAGATTTTTTGTTCTTTTTCCATCAGAACATTGGTGCACGGATCCAACTCTAGACCCGTTTCTGATATCTCACCACAGCAGATAGGAAAATTTTTGGTGAATAGCGGACAGGAAAATCGCGTAATGGTAATGGACATACTAAAGTGGCAAAAATAGGAAAAAAAAATGCAATTAATTCCCATAAATCTTCATCCGAACATCACAGCCTCTCCCAAGCCTCCAAATTGATTCTCAGAATGATAAGTTTAATTATTGTGGTAATAATATACATATTATAAATGTCTAAAATGACATCTACTGTCACAAAGTTTACATGATTTTCACTTAGGAGGATGAATTACTAATACATGAAAAGAATATCAAACATGGAGAATATAATTGATTTACATGCGTTTTACATTTCTTGTATTGCATAACTAACGATAATTAATCACATATATTTTGTAATTAACTTAACAAACGTAATACTGTTACATTCAAGTATAAAACATACAGATTAACTGAAAATTTATATGTAATTAATCAGGTGGATCAAAGTATGAAAAAAATATGAAAAAAAAAAAAATCAAAACTCTTTAGTCTTAAACCGCCCAGGGATGTATGAGCAGGGCAAGATCCCAGTATTTAGAAAATAATCCATAAATGAACATATTGTACAATGAGTGCGACAAATTGAACAGAATTTGTTATTCACGTGGTGTGCAATTCACGCACATTACGTAATCATACACATTCCTTGTTGATCACACATGCTTCAAGGTGTTTTACACATTAATTTTTTGGACTAAATGCATATATATATATAGAGCTCAGTTTGGAACCAACAAACCTATAAACTTTATTTATTTCATCATCCACGAAGCACTGTTGAATAGAATAGTAAACAAATTTGGAACCCATCATAAACCTATGAACTCGGGGAAGTGGTATTATTCGTATCAAATGGCTTTTAGCGTGAAGCAGTCAAATTACAGCATAAATGAACAGAATACATGGTCACTAGCAGCATGATAGTGCAGCTACATTTATCAGCATTTTGAATACCAGTAGCCCAATGGAGCTTGTTTCATGCTTCTGCATCTGCTTAAGAATCTGATCCAGTGAAATCTCTCTGAAGCTGCATCATCATTTTGAGCCAAAACTGCTGCAGCACTGCAATATGCCTTTCTTCCTTCTTTGCTAAACTTCAATTTTGTTGTATGATACTATAAATACACGGGCAGCAAGATAAAAAAAAAAAAAGTTGCTTGCCCCACCATACTTGGTGCATTTAAAAAGAAAGAAGCCAGAAGAAAAATAGAATATCTGCAATGGAAACCAAAAATCATGCCATGGCATCAGCCTGTTTTCTTGTCAACCGTGCATATAAGCCATCTTTTAGGAGTAGTTCCCTGTGACTTCCAATCTGCATGGACACCAGTAATCGACAGCTACGTTTAAGATTATCACAAAGTAAGCATAATGGAAACAATAAAGTATAGCTATGCATTCATCCATCACAATATGAAATCTAGAGAGAACATGTAGAACCTTCTAACCAACTTTTCATGTGCACATCTCTACGTTGTTGATGAAACAACAATAATGAAAAAAAAAAAGGAAACTGCTGATGAAAACGAATCAACAGTTCACCAACCTCCACAACTTGACCACCATCCATTACCACAATCCTGTCAGCTGCTTGTATCGTAGAAAGCCTGTAAAACAAGTCAAACACTTCAAAAATAAGACTTGGGATACCATTTAATTGACACTCATAACTAAAGTATCACCTGTGTGCAATGACTATGACACTTCTCCTTGTCCCCGAGTCACTTCTGATGGATCGAAGAACACCCTACATATAATGGAAATCAAAGCATTAATATCTTTTCTTAATCTCTCTCTCTTAATTAAAATTTAGCATGTCTAATCGCCAATTGAGTTGCAATAGTTTCCAGGAAAGACCTTGACATTATGTTCGCTCTCAGCATCCAGTGCACTAGTGGCTTCATCAAGGATCAATATTTTTGGGTCCCTAAGGATGGCTCTAGCAATAGCAATCCGCTGCTTTTGTCCCCCACTTAACAGATCGTCATCGACAACCGTTTCATAACCATTGGGAAGTGCTGAAATGAAGTCATGGGCATAGGCCTGCTTTGCAGCCCATTCAACATCTTCCTGTTTTACATCTTGAGTACATCCATATCTGATGTTTGAACTAATATCCATTCGGAAGAGTTTGGGTTCCTGTTCAAGCAAAATTTTCAAAAATATTATTATTTCAATACCCTAAGAATGGGTATCTATTTAGACACCCACTTTATCACCATTGGATTTGATTATAGTCTCCAATTATCCCATCTACCCATCACATCCAATGGTGATAAAATGGGTGTCTCAATGGACATCAACTTTTAGGGTATTGAAATAACACAACTCCAAAATTTTAGGTCAGAAGAAAAGAGCCATATACATTAAGCAAATTTCATCCATGTTGGCAAAGAAAAGAAATAAGAACCTGTCCCACATATCCAATTCTCTCTCTCCACCACATGATGTCCAAATCTTTAATAGGGATGCCATCTATCAAAATCTGAAATAAAACCTCACGTTGATAAGATATTTAAGTGAAAAACTAAAAAGTAGCAGCCCTAAAAATACCACCAGAATAACTAGCAAAAGCTACACCATTCTTCAAAACATATCTTCCTTTGATTTCTTATAATTTTTCTTGTTCATCCGAACCAATTATATCACATAAATTTAGCAAAAACAAAATAGTTACCCCCTCCCCTCACAGGCATACAAACACAATAATTTAGAACTTTTTTCTCTCCCAAGCCTTTAAATGGAAATTCAATATCTTATAAATCAAGCCATCCAAGTCTGCTCCCAGTTTAAATGAGATCTACCTGACCACTTGTAGGCTCATAGAGACGGAGTAAAAGGTTCACCAGTGTGCTTTTTCCACTACCACTAAGACCCACCTATCTCAACTCAAAAGAAACAAGCAGATTAATCTTTTAGCCATAGTGCAGGGAATGAATGTATTGAAGACAATAGAAGAAAGTTTCTTACAATTGCAACCACCTCACTGGGATGGACAAAAAAGTTTACATGTTGCACCACAGATACCTGTTACAAAGTCAGTCATTAATTGAGCCTGTATGACTGACAACGATAATCTTAACCACAAGTAGATAGACAATCAAATTGAATAGAACAGGTTGAAATGCCCATGCAAATAGATAAGTGGTAGCAGAAGTATTCAGAAATCAAGTTATACCCATCATAGTAAACCATTCCACTCAATTGAGAAATTGCATTCTTATTGAAAGTATATGCAACAAATTGCATATGATGAGGAAAAATTAGATGCATCCTGATATACTATAATTCAAAAACTCCTCTTCCCTACCCACTTCCACACACCCCAGGGAAAAAAAATTTACAATGTCCACTGGCATTCACTGTTTGTATTAAACAAGCATTTTTCTAAGAGAAGGAAAATTAAGAAACCATATCACTTTACAGCACTTTTTATCTGTCACACAATTTACACTACTAAAAAGGGAAAATGTATGCACCATCATTTTTTGTAGGGAGGGGAAGTTTTTAAAAATCTATGCATTGTGGCACCATTCATCCTTCACTGAAGTAACTGAGGAACAAAAGAGTCAAATATACAATTTTGACTATAGAAACCAATGTTACCAATAGGAGACCTACCGTTGGCCTTGAAGGATAGCGAAAAGATACATTTAGAAACTCAATATGCCCCACTAACCCCTGCAACTTTACCCCTGTAACAAAATTATACCCAATCTTCAATATCTTCAAAATAAAAACTACGATGAAAAGTTATGCAGGATTGCAACATTTCTATCATATGAACATTTTTTTTTTTTATGGAATCACATGAGCTTTCTTTTTGTCTTATTTATTTACATAAAATTATTGGTGGAGGAGTGAGAAAAGATGCTGACTGGAGTGGGATGCCATAGGGGCACCAAGCACCTGCTAAAGTGTAATTACTCCCTTTGGTTGGAAATAATTGTCCATTTGGACAAAGTGGTATATTAAAAAATTAATGTATCTGGGCACATTTTTATGTCCAAATGCATTGATTTTTTGATGCACCATTTGGTTCAAATGGACAAGTGTTTCTGACCGGAGGGAGTACTATTATTATAGTAATATCAAGAGTTACAGATGACAATAATGTGAACTGCAGTCCATCAAAACAATATTACGAAGGCCAAAATAAGTTCTAAGCACTAACAATATCATTAAGTGCAGGAGTCAGCTTTCTCTGACAAGTGACGACCCACTCTGTTCAGTACAAGTGCCACTGGGATTTTGTTTTTGACAACAAAAAAAGGCCAACTTGCTACAGCTTATAACTACCATAGTCTCAGGTATCACTAAATACACCATAGGTTCTAAAACAGTTAGAACCATCATGTCCCCTACAAGTAAACTACAAAGTTAAGCTGATGCATAGTTCATTATATTTTCACTTAGAAAGTATAATTTAGTCCACATAGTTCTTGGCTTGGGAAAATATTCATGCTTGATCCACAAGTAGATTGAAAATTGAACTTGCAGGGACGTGCAGTCTCCATAAAGGTGGAATTTAGCAAAATCAAAGGAAGCATGAAAAAGATTAAATCAATATGAAATTGTTTCCTCTCATGAAAAAGCTTAACATAGTTCATAAAACACTTGCCTCTTGTTATGAATTGGCTGCTAGGTGAGAGATCCATTAAATGGAATACTTTTTCACTAGCTCCAACAGATTGCATCAAATTGGAAATATTGTCTCCCACCCACCAGGTTGAATAAATTAGCCATTCACTGTATAGTATAAACTTAGTAAGTTTCTCTGCAGTAATATGACCCGCAAGAATAGACATTCCTCCAAACAGCGCAGCGATAACCTATAAGATTAAATATTCCAATCAAAGCAGAAGTCAAGTAAAAAGGAGTAAATAGACTTCAAATTTATATATATGTCCTAGCAAGTTCTGGGTTTAATAATTTTAGAAACCCTTAACTATACCTGAGTAGAATGATAAAGAGTATTGAAGCTAAAATTCCAAAATCCATAAGCAGCACTTTGTCGCAAGCTTATATCAGCTAATTTTCCCAGCCACCATTTGTACCTGTCAATAGAGATGGGCAAGACGTGGAATCAGCAGAATAATAGGAACCAATGAGTAATAAATACATTATAATTGTAATAGCTTCATCACCTTCCAAGTTCTTCTTCTTCTGTTCCATAAACACGGACAGTTCGTATAAGAGAGAATGTCTCTTGAGCTACCTATGATTCAACAGTAAGATAATTGTCATTACAGTGGCATTTAGGAGATATAAACAAGTTACATCATAAGGCATCTTATTCTACATCATTTGCAGAAGCTGTTACTTCTTGAATCAACCTTGCTGCCTTTTTCTGGTACCTATGCAGAAACATTTAACATAATTAAAACCAGTCAAATGAAAAAAACTCAAAGAAGGGAAAGAGTTAGAAGCCTGGAAAGGAGCTCAAAAGCATCAAATTTTCTTATTTACAGAGAATTATAAAAATATTCCAAAAACATCATTGTAGCACAAGAAGTTTTAGGGAGAAGTACAAAGGGAGACCTTCAGGTTTACAGATTAACGTCTTCTCTAAAATGAGAATTAACTGGAGTCTATTGAAGAATCCATTAACAAGTCAATATGATCAGCATTGATGAAAAGTCTGTTCTGGTTATATATTCATCTTCTCAGACATGCTGCCTCTAGCAATGCTCAGTTAATTTGCACTTGAGTTTTAAAAGGACATATTCGAAGAAAATCAACCCAGAATTTACCTTCCATAATGTACCATCACCGCTGCTACTATGGAGCATATTATCAATGTACATGAACCAAGTGGCCAAGACAAAATCAACAAGTAGATTAATGAACCTGTTCCCTAACAAGATGAGAAAACCAGTTGAAGTCTTCACAATGATGGACCACTTATACAAAGCATTACAGAGTACAGAGTACAGACGCATCTTTCATAACTAAGTCAACCTGAAGAAAATTGCGCAGTATCAAGTTAAGATCATTTCCAATAACCCGTGACACTTGTTGACAGTCAGCACCAAGCCTACTTGTCAAATCACCAACTGTTTCAGTGTCAAAAAATGATATATCCTACAATAAGGGCACTGCAGAATAAGTTAAACCATACACCATGAGAAAACATAAATAAATGAATGCACAATAAGACTATGATGATTATTGAGTGCTGCAGCAAAACCTGAACAAGAAGGGACGAGTATAATGTTTCTCTCATTCTCTTAACCTGTGTATATTTGTAAAGTTTAAACTCCAGACATCAGTAAAACATATAAATTATTGCACACATAACCTATGTGCATAACAGAGTTGAAGAAAACCCAAAGTCAATCACCTAAGGCTAATGGCCATTGCTCAAGTACAATAGTCTTAATTTGATAATTATACCTCTAATTTCACTATGTTCTAGTCAATTTAACACAATACAAAACCATTGAAGTCCCGATTCACATATACTTGGCAGAGAAACTCACCAGAATCATGTTCGCGATGCCAAAACAGCAACCTCGTATCCCACTGAAGCACACAGGAAAATGCTTGTTAGGAATCCTCATATCCCACGTGCAAGATGAAAAGTTTCAAATGAAGTAGAACTAAACTCATCAAATAAACCAAAAAAAGACTCAAATTTAACAAGCCAAACACTTGAAGGCATATGATTAGATGATAGAATATCAATTTTCTCAAACTACAGGAGCTTTATTATAGCTATCCTCGGAACCTCATAAGGATTAACACATTTTCTACAATAACACACAAAAACACAAAAAGGACAACGAGAATGATCCCCTTTTGGCAACGCAAAAGCCAAATATGAGTATCTCAGCAGGTAGGAAGGGAGAGATTAGACCATACAAGATTTTGACCTGCAAATTCCCGAAGTTACACAGAACAGAACCAACAGACGCACATTCCGATGAAACACCGCAATGTCCGCACCCTGTGCCGAGAAGATCGACGCCGTCAAGAAATGCGGTATCGAAATCTCCGAAACCTGAAAACACCCACATAACAAAATTTCACAACTTTGACATCACCTTCCAAAAACACCAAATGGGCACCCACCCAAATCGTTGAGAGAGAGAGAGAGAGGGAAAAAGAGAAAGGGGAGGGGAGGGACGCACCGCTGCGAGAATGAGAGCGGAGAAAGCGGCGTAGATGACCCATCGGTCACGTGAAACGAGCTGCCACATTTTGGCGAGTGCGCGCCACACGGTAACCGGCTGAGCCGATACTTGGAGCTCGATGTCGTCATGGAAGTCCCACCAGGTTCCACCGGGAAGAATCGAAGGGAGTAGCCGGACCCATCTTCGGAGGGCGTCAAGGAAGTCGGGAAGAGTAGGAGCAGCAGCAGCTGCCTCGGTTCCGGAAGGTTCTGGACTGTTGTGAACGGAGAGTCCGTTGATGGATGAAGCAGATTTAGGGGATGATGAGAGAATGCGCGTGGGACGGAGAGAGAAAAGGGCTGGCCTTGCGGTGTTGTTGAGAGGAAAAGAGAAGAAGCGCTTGTGAAAGTGTGAGGCGAGAGCTTTGTTGTTGTTGTTGTTGTTGTTGTGTGGGATCGAAGGGAGCGAGGGAGGGTGCGTAGCTGAGAGTAGAAGACGCATGGTGGTGGTGGTGGTGGTGGAACAGGAACAGAGAAGAGAACATAGGAAGAAGAAGAAGAAGAAGAAGATGGGTTTGTTTTCGGATAAAGATACGAGGTGGGACGAGCAATGTGGTCTGGTCGTGTCTGTGTGTGGTTGCGGTTGCGGTTCAAACCTGAAGTTGCTTTGCTTGGCTCTTGTTTCATTTACCATAAAAAACCATGCAACTAAACGACAACGTTTCCGGATCCACTCTGTTGTAGTAGTAGTAGCTTGTAGGAATGCTCAAATATTTGATTTTTGGTACAGTACACGCCAAGTAACAAGGCCAATCAACACGCGACCCACTCCTCAGGGATGGAAATTTTCCCTCCGCAGAACACATTTCCTCGACTGTCCCCTCAGTTAATAATTATCACGTGAAAAAATATATATTACATATTTAATAATTTATAAATTTTAAAATTTGTTTAATTCTTACATTTTTATGTAATAATTATTAATTGGGAGAAGGGGAAGGGGACACCCGCACACGCACAGGAGATTTGCCTCTCTCCTTCAGCGAGCTCCAAGTTCACTTAGCTATCACACAATTATTTAAATTTTTATCTTTCTAAAATTAACAATTTATTTAAAATATATATCTACAAAAACAGGATTCTCTTATTTTTCAAAAGAAAAATAATTTTAAAGTATTGGCCACGTCAAAACATATATAACTTTCTAAAAATTGTCAGTAATAACCAAATATGAAAATGGTGTATTTCTAGGTATTATACAAGATTTTTGAAAGTTCAATCAGCATATTAAATAAGTCTAACTCACATAGTTGAAAAGACATTTTCAAGCACCGTCATCTCCAAAATAAAAAGATTGCGTTTGGATTAGTCTTTTGAAAAAAAACTTTACTTTTTTTAAAAAATATTTCTATATATTTTTAGAGTTTTGAATTGACTTTTGAAAAAAAAACACTTCAAATTAAAAAAGTGATAGAAGTACTTTTTTAAAAGCAACTAATGCCCAGCTTTTAAAATAAAAAATAGAAATAGTTTTTAAGAAAATTACATTTCAAAACTATTTCTCACTATTGTTTATAATTACATCCATATCTCTTGTCAAACCCTTGAAAAAAATTTCCTTCTTACTCCTCACAATCATATGCATACCCCTCATCTGGTCACTTTCACACATATACACAACACTGATAAGCTTACACCAATTATATTATAGAAGATGAACAATATTAGTCTCATTTTAAGGATTGTATTAGGGTTCCCATAGATGACATATAGTTATTCATGTGTGGTTGATATAGGAAACGATATACAAACACTAATGCATTGGTTGCGTATGATTTTGTTATGTATTGCATAGTTTGGTTGGAAAGATATTGCTCATGATGTTAGCATTTTTATGGAAAAACTATGAAAACAAGAATTATAATTTTATTTTCCATATGCATGACACTCGAGTTAGGAGGAATCAACTCAAAAAGTGAAAGAATTGAGAAATAGTATAAGGGATCAACTACCAATAAAATATATCATTAGTGTTTTTACATTGTTAAATTTTTACTCTTATCATCCTTTTATGTAACTTGGTCTAAGAAAAAATAATTTTATTTTTGTTTATTCAAATATGTTTATAAGTACTTTTAATAATTAAAAGCTTTTATTAGATTGTTATCCAAACGCAAAATAACTTTTTCTAAAGAAAGCTAACTAAAAATAGTACTTATTTAAAAGTCAATTCAAATGCACTCAAAATAGTCATACCAAAGCCACTTTACTAGTGTTATTCCAAAAAGTATGCTTCATAATAACTGGAGATATAATCGGGTTGATTCAAATTGAATTTAGAAAGAAATAAATTCAAACCGAATGACTTTTAATTGGTTTGGTTTATGATTCATACTTATAATATTTTTTGGCAAATCTTCGGGTTGGTTTGGATCAAGTGATTGGATTATCTATCTTTTTTATTTGCATTTTTTACCTAAAAAATCCAATAAAATCTTTTGAGATCTCATCGTGTTGTTTGTTCTTCAAGAAAAAAGTAAGAGTCTGAATTTGAGGAGAATGAATCTTGTAGGATTGTAGATAAAATAAGGGTTTTAATGGGTTGCATTCATGCACCTATTCTCTATTCTAACTCTGGACATTTTACATCTTAATTATACTAAATTGACGGGTAATTGGCTGATTCACACTTTGTCCTCATCATTCATCATTGAATAATTTATTGGCTATTAGCATCATTTGCAGTGACTAATTATATTTTGGAGTTTCCTATGCTTTTAATCCTCTTTTATCAGTGTTATTTTCTTGCAGGGACCTTCTATATTGGTGTATGAAGACCATAAGATCGAATTAAGATAAATGAAGATGTTTTGAAAAGTTCAAAACCCAGTTCTAACTGCCTCTTAGTGAAAATCGAGTTTCAAGATTAAAGGTTACTGAGGTTCAGATGCTGTCTAATTTGAACCTTAGTTAGTATTTTGCCAATATTCAAAACTGTAAATGTCTGATTGAGGTGATTCTTACGGCGTTGGAAAGCTTATTCAAAAGGACTACAAGTGTTATTTCAAGGTCTAACGTTTGGAGCCTCAAAATAGGCTTGGAAATGTTCAATTGACCGCCCTAGTGGTGGACAGAGACAGTGAGTTCCAGATCTTCTTCATTGACCGCCCAACGAACATACGCGTGCAAGCACTATCAGTGCAACGTGATTTCTCCAGACTGAGCCCAAACTTTGTGTTATTTTTGCTATATATAAATAGGAATAGGTTAACAATTGTGAGGAACTTTTTGGCTCATTGTTATTATTTTTACCATCAAGCACTTTCTCTCTCTGCTCTCTCTCTAGGTTTTGGGAGCTTCAAATCCTTGCTTTAGCTCCATTTGGGATTGCAATTTGCACTATTCCTTAACAATAATTGTGATCCTCTCCCTATGAAGGAGTAATCCTTTTAACATGTGTAAGGATAACTGAAAATTGAGATTGTTCTTGAGGTTCATATTTTTAATTGAAATTTATGGTTAATTTTTCTCTTCCTTCTGTCATCTCTCTTTAATATTGATTGTATAGATTATTGCAATTGTGTTTTTGAGAGCTGCCTAATTGTGTGTTCATTCACGTCTTGTGTTGTATGCATAATTAGGATTTCATTGGGATATTTGGTTAATTGATTAAATTACACCTATTTGGCAAAGGATTGGAATTAACTCCGCTGGGGGATTAGGTTGCTATAATTAATAATTAAACAGCCATAGGCTCATAAAACCATGAATATAGATTACTGGTGCATGTGTTAGTCAAACCTTTAGTGCATAGTTTTCTAACTCCAAACCTGATCGAATTCACCTTGGCCAATGAATAGGTCATCGTTGTCTCAACCAATAGGTCACTGGTCGAACCGATTGAAAAAAATTTAATTAACTAAATATATAAAAATATAAATTGAGGTCACTAAGATGTAATATATATATATATTTCATGACACAAAATATACTAAAAAACCAACTGGCCTAGTGGTTGAGGCACTACACTGATGTCAAGTAGCTAAGCTCTAAGTTCAACTCCCCATAGCATTGGTTTTGGAATTATTTTCCAAATTTCCAATACACAAGACAAAAGTGTAATATATATAATTCGTGACACTATATATATTAAAAGAGCAACTAGCCTGGTGGTTGAGGCGTTGCCCATGCTGCTTGCCAAGCTGGGTTCAACTCCCCACAACATTAGTTTTGGAATTATTTTCCAAATTTCCAATGCACAGGGCGTGCACACACAGGACTAGGTTTGCCCCACCGGTTTTCGGTCCGAACCGGTTGGTCTGGTCCGGTTTTTAATACTATGCCTTAGTGAGAGTATGATTGTATGATTGCTAAGTAGAATTGCATCATTTATGTGTAATAGCATAATTAATGAAATTAACCACCGCCATAAATTTATCTTTTGAACCGATAATTGAACAACTCTTAATTTGAGGGAATTCTTGTGCGTGTAATTCTTCTAATAATATTCTCTCAATTTAATTTTGCTTCCAAATAATTTCCAAACCCCTAATTTCTAATTGGCGATGACCTGAGTTATGCCATTTATTATGTTTTTTGTGCAATTTCATACTTTATAAATTTTAATTTGTTTGTGAGTTATGACAGCTCACATAACGTTTTCTTGTGTTTGGGTAGATCAAATAGTATTAGCTATGATATACATGTATGTGTGTGTGTGTGTGTCTCTCTCTCTCTCTCTATATATATATATATATATATATATCACATGTGTGTGTGTGGAGGGGGAGAGTGTGGTTTGGGTCAAGTATCAAGTCTAACACTTCTAAATTTGATGACCGGACCAAACATTGATCAGTTACAATAGAATTACCCCAAATCAATTTGATGACCAAAGCCAAACAAACCAATTTAATCGAATTGGTTCGAATTTGTTGGGTTCATGGGATTGATCTGATAAATCCGATTACATTAATAACACCTATACACCATCCTTATGACCCCATACGGCTTGCTTTCACTCATGAACTAAACTATATCATGAACATCTTGCAAGCTATATATAATTATTAAAAGGTAATTCGCCTGTGAACACTCGATTTTGTCCGGCCTAAAAATCAATAAAAAAAGGGCCGATTTCATTTCATTTTTCTTTGTTGTGATTGTTGATCTTCATTGTACAAAATAAGAAAAGCCCATCCCGTTTTAATTGTGAAAGAAGTGTGTCAACCCACCTTTTTATTTTGGATTAAAAAAAAAAATGAGGTTTCACCTGCTTTTTAAAAGGTCATTAGCCCACTTCATTCTTATTTTATTTAAAAAAAAAAAGAAAAACTGATGATGTTAAGAAGCGTGATTGTGAAGTCAAAAGAAGGGTGCCTACAATTTGATTCTAAAACAAAAGAATCTTCTTTTTTTTTTCCTTTCACAATTGTTTCTTCTACTGATAAGCTATTGATCGGTTTTTGTTTTTTAACGAACAATGATGAATCATGGTTGGGATTTTCCGCCTCGAGCAACTCATAAGGAAAAATCACATGCCAGCAAGGAAGAAACAATGAAAATTTCAAAGGAAACGGGCCGCAAGTTGTAAGAATCGAAATAAATCCTCGAAGTGAGCAAGATAATCAAAAGATTTTTCTTCAATCAACCGATAAATCTGAGAATGGTTGTACTATGGTTGGCAAAAATAATAATAATTTTGGACAACTATAAAAGGAAGACCAAAATTAAAGGAGGGGAGAGGATTGCCAACACTGAAAATTTCACCACCATTCTCCAACTTCATCACTATTTTCCATCCAAAAATATTTCGCAAACACATCGAAGAAAAATCGTAACACTATAGGTAAATGTTTTGTTGATTCATTTTTCTTTTCTTAAGTGTTCATATCCATTACCCGCAAAAACATAAACAATACAGATAACCATTTCTTCCAAATGGTAAGCTTCCAATCACAACAACGGTAAAACCAAAACAACACCACTAATCACAAGATCACAAATAAAAATTATCATCATCAACAACCATTTTAATACCCAGAGTTCCCGCTTAACGACACAAAAATAAATAAAAGAAACTAAAAGAGAAGCGAGGCGTAAATGTGGAAGTTCTTTCCATGGATCTGACCACCATCGCCATCTTCTTTTCACCGCCATGTATCATCACAAGACACACCGCCACCTGGACGAGGAATCTGGTGGGCTTCTGATCGCCGATCCTTCCTCCTTCGCTACACAGCACTGTTCACCCACATGCACGGACGATCGACCACCGCAGGGCGCCCATGGTTCTCCTGTCAGCGATGACTCTTCCTTCTTCCGATCGCCTTCCTCTTCCTCGCACGTTCTTCATCCCCTTATCCTCACCCATGAGCCTCTCTCCGCCAGAACCTCCGCTTAGCCCCTCATGCTCCAGAAGCCCCATCGCGGATCTCTGAGTCGCCGGCCCACCAAGCGTCATTGGGCCACTTCGGCAGCCGCCTTCTCTCCCTTTGCAGGGAGCGTAGGCGCTGGCCGTTTCTCGCCTTTAGCTCACCTGGCCACGCTTGTCCTCCTTCCTCCCCGCCGGTGACTTCCTCCTCACGGCCCTTCTCTCTCTCCTTTCTTTCATGCGCCGCCATGCTTTCCTCTCTCTTAGCTTCTCACTTTCTTGGCTTACACTCCTCTCATCTCTCCTGTTTCTTATTTTGCCTTTCTCGCCATTCAAAAAGAGTAAAAGGAAGGAATCAAGTGATGAAGTCCTCCTTCCTTTTTTTCGCTTCTTTTTCAGCTTCCTTTTTTTTTTTTTTTTTAAAAACAAGGGCAAATATTAGTGAGTGGGTGACAACAAGTGTTAGACCGTGTGTGGGTGAGAGAGTGGAGTGTAATGTTTAGTGTGAGTGTACACGTAAAGGAGTGTGTGAGCTGCAAAGGGTGCAAAGGTGTGGGAGGCAAAGGCGTGGAGTGGGTCGAGCGAGTGTGTGTATGGCCGGGAAGTAAATAGAGTTAATTTAGGAATAGAATTGGGTTTAAAATTAAAAATAAACAAAAAGTTTTTTTTAGATTTATTTTTATGTTTAAGTTGACATTTTTTTTCAAAAAGTTTTTAAAATTATTTGTTTAGATTTGAATTTATTTGTTTAATTTAGTGTTTATTTAATTTATTTTTTTAGTTTTAGAATTATTGTTTTAGAAATAGTTTAGTTTCTGAGTTTAAATATATAAACAAAAAGACTTTTATTTCATTTCCTAGTTTAAAATAAGTATTTGAATGATTTTTTTATTAAAAATTATTCAAAAGGCATTAATTTAGTAATTGTCTTTTTCCTTTTAGTAAATAAATAGAATTAATTGAGTCGTGACTTTGCTTATTAATTTTACTGCCTTAATATTTTAGCCTCGCGATAACTCTCAGATTCAAACTCTTTTTCAAAATATAAAAAATTTAATCAAAACATAAATTATTTACAGGTAACTACGAATCTCTTGAATTTCTCATCGCACTCAGACGTGATACTTATAGCGGAAATGATGATTCTCACCCTCACAAGTCAAAAAATTAAATTTTCATAATTCATTTTACTTGTAAATAATTTTCTGATGATTTTTTATAATGAAATATTCGTTAAAATGTTAATTTTAAACAGATCGCTTTGTTAACTCAATAATTTGGACATTTGAGCTGTGACAGCTTAATGATCCCAAAATTCCTCTAAAAAATATATTTATTCTCTTTTGCATTTTTTTTTTTAAAAAAAAACACTAAAAATATCTTTTTCCTTTTCTTGTTTGTGAGTATTTATAATAATTTTTTTTTAAAAAAAAAATTGTTCATTTATTTATTTATTTGAAGGTGCACTTAGCTTTACCATGACTTACTTATTAACTCAAAATTTTGGATATTCCGAGTTCACGATGACAAGTTGATGTTTCAAAATTTCCTTTTTTTTAAGAAATTTTTTTAACTTCCTTGTAAATAAATATTTCAAAGGTTATTAATAATTTGCAAAGATCAATTATATAGCACTGCCGACAAGCGACGTAAAGGATTGTGGCGTAGGATTAAATGCGTCGCTCTTCCTAATACGATAATCGACTTCCTAACTCAAATCTGGTCTCTAAAGACCATTTTGTAAAAATAATCTGGCTTTCCCATGCTTTCCAATTTCAATAAATCCCAAGACTCCATAGTTCAAACAAATTCTTTTTTTCGCCATCCCCGTCGCGATCCCGGTTGCGACATCGCCTCTTATGCACATGCAACTTCAATGAAATATACCAAGACAACAACACTTATACTAGTAATCAACACTCGAGTTAGCATGGAAATAAACTGGACTAGGTTTTGACTTAAATAAATAGGCCTGTATTCCCAAACAATAGCATGAGCCTAGCCTATTATATGACATAGGCCATTTTCGTGGTCCTAGCTTAACCTTTCTATAAATCTAGTTTGGTCTAAAACCCTATTTAGAGACCTTTTTAAAAAAATCAAAACATCTACTCTTAAATAAATCAAAAAATTATGTGAAAAAATTATATTTTAAAATTATCTAGAAGAGTTCTTAAATAAGTTAAAACGTATTTTTTAAAATAGATTAAAATATTTCTGTTACCAATATAATTGTTTAAATTATAATATTAATAAGTGAGAACAAGGATCTCATGACACCATATAAGTTATTGTGTCAAAGCCATTAGATTTTAATAAAATAAACGGTGAGAATGGATACTAGGTCTTTAAAGTTTTAGAATATAAATGGAGTTAATGGATGCCACGGCACAGCTTGAGTAAGTCTTTACCATTTATTTTACTCATATCTATTGGCTTTGAAATAATAACATATATGGTCACATGTGACTCTTTTCTCATTTCTCCTCTTTGACTATATTCCCTCTCCTTCATCTGAAATGCAACATTTCTAATCCCTTCATTTGCTACGATTTTCATTACTGTCGCCCACCAACTCCCCTATTCCTGGTGTAATAATATTTTCGTACTCAAAAAATAAGTATCTATTTAAATAAATACTTTATAATTATTAGGTGTCAAAATATCATCTTTAAAATAGTCTTTATGGTTACAGAGCTGCAGTAAATGAATCTCTACAGTCTTTATGGTTACAGAGCTGCAGTAAACGAATCTCTACCCACGGGTGTATGTTATATCTAGGTAGAACTATTAAACCTTTTATCCAAGACCTTGTTTCATATGATATTCGACATGATATTCTTAATATTCGATATAATATACTTATTTTTTTTGATAATGATATAATATACTTATTCTGAATTAAAATGAACACAAATACTGATGCGAAATTTAAAAATTGCAAGTTCTCTCAACTAAAAAAATGATCCATTTGTGACTCATCTTGATTGCATTGAAAAGGGTAGAGTTCCATCGCTTTCGTCAATCTTGTGTGTCCCTTGAAAGAGGGTGGATTCTTTGATGGAGTGGGCGGTCAATGTAGTCCATGGAGTTTTTCATTGTATCCAATGGGAAGATGTCACGTGGATGTGTGGATTTCACAGTAGAAAAGCATTGGAGTGCTGTAATTAAAAAAGTAATGATGCAGATTTTCATTGCATCCTTAATTAGCAATTTGACTTCCAACCTTTCACCATTCTTCCTTTTTATCTCATGTCAGCACCACGTACTTCCGCTAGCTGCAACACTTGTTGTTGCCGAAGCCCGCCGCCAACACTGGCGCCCCTGTCCCAGCTAGTGTTTTGACTAATATCACTAGCATAACCCAAATCAGGATTAGAAAGATCTCCACCCAAAATAAAATTATAAGACAGTCTCTACTCCATCTCAAATCTTAAGTCAACACACTTTAGCTCCATCACTTTCCCAAAAATGACAATTTCTCGGCACAAAAAAGTTGATATTTTCTTTTAGAAGATGCACAAACAAGTCTTAGAGCCATGTCATACCCAACAACCAAATTGCCTTCAGGAATCAAATATATTTCTCTAAGACATTAATAACCAGTAAAAAAATCCAAACTTGGAATAAAGATAAGTCTTTTTAGAACAAACTGTGATTTTGGATCACATCACGTACACAATAAAGTCCGCACCACTCTCTGACGTCTCATCAATGTCAACGAGAAAGAGAGAACCTTTTGGGGGAAAAGAGGAAGAACGAAAGAGAAGCACAAAACAAAGTCTTGAAACATGGGCATGCTCACAAAAATGGTGTCACTTTTCAGTTACACAAAATAATTAAAAAAGGACCAAGTGGAAGAAGTAGAGGCAAAGAGGCGGCGGCGGCCGTGGGAGAAGCGATCGGGGATTGGGAATGAGAATCGCCTGAGGAAGAAGGGTGATTTTCATAATTACTTAAGGTCATTGTTATGGTTTCAGAGTGGTCAAGTGCATGTCATTATTCATAAACTACATCATTTCTTTTTAGTTACTCACTTCTACGCTCTTATACTGTGGAACCCACACATCCACCTGACATCATCGCATTGGATGCAATGAAAAAACTCCATCCACTGCATTGACCGCCCACTCCATCCGAGTTTTCACCAAGACAGAAAAGGCAACCTTTCGTTTTGGGACTCATCTTGACTTTGAGTGCTTTGAAAAGTTAAAAGGGGTTCTCTTCTCTGCCCACTGGAATCCACCTTCAGGCCTTCACCTTCACCTTCACCTTCACCTTCACCTTCTTTCTTCCTTGTTCTTCTGTGTGACTGTGTTGGTGTTAGAGAGAGAGAGAGAGAGGCATCGGTGCTGTATGTCATCAGTGGGATACTACTACAGTGAGCTTGCAAACCCTTTACAATGGCCTCAGCTCAGGAAAAAGCGACGCCCCACAATAACAGCAACAATAACAACACTCCTTCTTCTCGAAATAGACCCGCCATGATCTCCGCCCTCGACTCCTTCCCTGATCCTCCTCCTCCGAAAGGAATCCCAGTCATGATGAGAGCTCAAACTTGCCACCCTTTGGATCCATTATCTGCCGCCGAAATTGCAGTAGCTGTAGCAACTGTTCGTGCTGCTGGGGCAACCCCTGAGGTTACTAAATTAATATACTGCTTAGTTTTCCTTTCCTTATTTTCGGTGTAGATAGATTAAGCTTGGATTTATTGCCGTCGAGTAGTGGTTAAATAATGCTAGATAATTCCTGTAACCTCTTGAAGATCCTTGCGTTTGTGTGCTGATGAACAAGTTCTCTGCTTCGGCTATCTTGGTTTGTTAGGTGAGGGATGGCATGCGCTTTGTTGAAGTAGTCCTGCTGGAACCAGAAAAACAAGTTGTTGCATTGGCGGACGCATATTTCTTCCCTCCGTTTCAGCCATCATTGCTCCCCAGGACTAAAGGCGGACCTGTTATCCCTACGAAACTTCCCCCAAGGAAGGCAAGACTAGTTGTTTACAACAAAAGGTCAAATGAGACAAGCATATGGGTTGTTGAACTCTCACAAGTGCATGCAGCAACCCGAGGTGGCCACCACAGGGGCAAAGTAATTTCCTCTCAAGTTGTTCCAAATGTTCAGCCGCCAATGGTAAATATATGCTATTTGACTTTATACTTTCTTAACATTTGTGCTGTTTACCACGATTTTTTCATCACCATGCTTAATCATGACTACTACCTTTTTCTTTTGCAAATATTTTATCAGATGGTTTGCAATTTTTTTCCCATTTTTTTGGCCTTTCAGAATTCAAATGGTTTTGCTAAAACTTGCATGAAGACCTTTTAGAATGGAATGACAGCAAACATTAATGGTTCTTTGTTGATCTCTAGAGGCCACCAGTAAAATAAATTTTAGGTTTATGTTAATTTGTGGTGTGAATCTGTTCATCTTTTAGAATTTAAATGGCTGTGGTTATTCTTGTGTGGACAGCTTAGAGAACTGGAATCCCTGCCAACACTCATGGTTCTGTATTAATCTTAAGAAGACATTGTCACCAAATTTGTACTAATTAAATTCATTTGTCTTCAACTGTTCCTTCTGCACTTCAATCCAAAATGGTTTCTGGCACACATGCATGCAGCTAAATAAACATATTGAGAACTATTCCTAAATCTGAAAATCACTGCAACTGCCAAACTGACCTGTTAGTTCTTATCGCCATGGGTATCAATTTAACATAGGTTTGTGTTATTCACTCTACACATACAGGATGCTGTGGAGTATGCTGAATGTGAAGCTGTTGTGAAGGACTTTCCTCCATTTCGGGAAGCAATGAAGAGAAGAGGGATTGAAGACATGGATCTTGTGATGGTGGATGCCTGGTTGGTACTCCTGCCAGATGAGTGGCATTTTGTGAGAACTTATTTCATCTATGTCTTATTCTTTCTGATACGTGAGGTGCTGAAACTTACAGGTGTGCTGGATATCACAGTGAAGCTGATGCTCCTAGCCGCAGGCTTGCCAAACCACTAATCTTTTGTAGAACTGAGAGTGACTGCCCTATGGAAAATGGCTATGCTCGTCCAGTCGAAGGAATTCATATACTTGTTGATATGCAAAACATGGTAATTCTTGAGTTTGAAGACCGCAAGCTAGTCCCCCTTCCACCTGCTGATCCACTAAGAAATTATACTTCTGGTGAAACCCGAGGAGGAGTAGATAGAAGTGATGTGAAGCCCTTACAGATTGTTCAGCCTGAAGGTCCAAGTTTTCGTGTCGATGGGCATTTTATTCAATGGCAGAAGGTAATTATTTGTCTCTGTTTTTTTCTAAAACTTATTCATAAAAGCAATATTGAAAGTTTCTAAAAGTGAGTGCTTATTTGCAGTGGAACTTTCGGATTGGTTTCACTCCTAGGGAGGGTTTGGTTATTTATTCGGTAGCTTATATTGATGGAAGTCGTGGGCGAAGGCCAGTGGCCCACAGGTTAAGTTTTATTGAGATGGTGGTTCCTTATGGAGATCCAAATGATCCTCACTATAGGAAGAATGCTTTTGATGCTGGAGAAGATGGCTTGGGTAAAAATGCTCATTCTCTCAAGAAGGTGAAAGCCATTTGCTTTTATTCTAGTCTTACTTATCTTAAATTGTTTTCCTTTCTCAATGTAGAGGAAATCATATATATATATTTGCTTGGTTCCATTATTACAGGGCTGTGATTGTTTGGGTTACATCAAGTACTTTGATGCACACTTCACAAACTTTAATGGAGGTGTTGAAACGATAGAGAATTGTGTTTGCTTGCATGAAGAGGATCATGGTATTTTGTGGAAGCATCAAGATTGGAGAACAGGTTTGGCTGAAGTTCGACGATCCAGAAGGCTGACAGTGTCTTTTATATGCACTGTGGCTAACTATGAGTATGGATTTTTCTGGCACTTTTATCAGGCAAGTTAATGTCTGTGTCCATTTATCTGAGTCTGTATAATGAGATTGCTAAAATCACATTGATGGTGAGCCCTAGTGATATGCACTTCCTTTAAATACATACAAGGAAGAATCACATTTTTTAAGTTTGAATGCAGATTATTGAGATATATTCATAGGGAGGGTCTGTTAGGAACCTACATATTATTAGACTGCATGAAAGTAAGGGCAAATGGGGAAATAGATGCAAAGAGAATAGGTAGTAGTGGAGGGCGCACAATTGTAACCAACTCTGCTGAGTTGGCATGGGGAGTGAGGTGTGAGACTATATGTATCAAAGGGAGGGTGTGTGTGTGTGAGAGAGAGAGAGAGAGAGGGAGGGGGGGGGGAGATTGGCTAGCCACTTGCGAGAGTTGAACTGCTATAGTGCTCAAGGCTTTTCTCTCATTTTCTGCAAGATTTATACTGTTTTTCTCTTCTAAGGGTGTAATAATACATAACATTTCTTCTACTTCATACTTTCTATCTGTGGTTACTATCAGTATCCTGGCAATTGAACCCGGAAGAAAAGAAGATTGATATGCTCATATTTTATACTGTGGAGATGTATTTCTATTTCAATTGTTTCAACTTAATCAATGGCTATCAAATCTATTCTTTTTCTTCAAGTATACTTATTCTGATTTTCATTTGTATATTTTGCTTGCTTAAGTCATTTGATATTCTGAATTGTTTTTCCTACGTCATTGCAGACTGAGTTATGGGTTTTAGGTGGATATCAATGTTTGAACTTAACATGCTAGTTAGCCATCTCTAATTCTGTATTGCTCTTTCCTTCTTGCAGGATGGAAAAATAGAAGCTGAGGTCAAGCTCACAGGAATTCTCAGCTTAGGAGCATTGCAACCAGGTGAAACTCGAAAATATGGCACAACTATTGCACCTGGATTATATGCGCCTGTCCACCAACACTTTTTTGTTGCTCGAATGGACATGGCAGTTGATTGCAAGCCTGGTGAAGCATTTAATCAGGTCTGTGTGCAATTTCATTTTTCATTCAGCAGGGCCTTCAATGCTGAACGGATATTTAAGTATACTTGCAACATCCTGATATTTTGAGCCACTGTAATGTTCCCGTCCATCCCAAATACCGGTTTTTATAAAAATAATTATGGCTTGCACTCTGTAGCAGAAGGATAAGGCATAAAAAATGAATAGATTTTTGAAGAATACCAAATATTAAGAGTTCATCTATTTATCTCTTTACATGGTGTCATATTAACTACATAACTAACTTGACATTTGACATGGCCACCCATGGCTATATGAAGTTTCTTTTCCTTTCTCTATTTTTCTTTTTTCTTTCTTGTCCTTTTCCTGCTAATTTGCCATGTTGAACTTTGGTTTAATAACTTAGTAGTTCATTCTATGGTTTCTTTTTGGGTAGGGGAGAAAAAAAAATAGTGCTCCTCTTCCATGACTATACTTAAAACTACATTGCCATTATATGTTCACAAATAAAATGACAAAGCAGTAACAGAGTCCTCCGTCTTCCTGCTTAGGTTGTTGAGGTGGATGTCAAAGTTGAAGAGCCAGGAAAGAATAATGTTCACAACAATGCATTTTATGCAGAGGAAAAATTGCTTAAATCAGAACTGGAAGCAATGCGTGATTGTAACCCTTTATCTGCTCGGCATTGGATTGTAAGTTCTTTTCACTTGTTTATAAAACTATACCTGAAATGAAATAAAAAGGAAACAGATACAAATTTTCAAATTTGTCTGCTGTTTTCATGCTTCTGCCTTCTGTTAATTATGAATATATATGTATCATTTCTGGTTGTTGCTCCAAGAGTCTTAATGCAATGTGCTTCCCTTTTTTTGCTTTTTACTTGGTACAAGTACATTTATATACATACATACATACATATGCACACACACACACACACACACAGATATATATAATAAAAGTTGACAATTTTCATATGATAAAAACTAAAACTTCAACATAAAACAAGTCTAAAATCTAAATTGTTGATCATTACATACCAAATTAAAAAACTACTTAAAACATTGTTCAACATAAGCACATAACAATTAACACAGTAGAAGGAACTTGGATTGGAATGCTCATCAAAATGTGTATGTGTAACCTGATCGAAACAAAATTGCTTGAAGTACAAGAGATGGTCATATGATGAATTGAGTGCCGCACAAACCTTAGGTTCTGGTCGTGGCGATGAGAACAGAAGGAAAGGTGTGAGGGTGTTAGGGTTTGATGATTTTAGGGGAATAAAAGTATAAAACGGAAGGAAGTATAGCTGTAAAGGTTTTCTTAAAATTTAATTAAGAAAAGGGTGCTGTTTTGATTAAAAATGTGTACCCACTTTCATTTACGCGTATCCAATGCATACCCATACATACCCAATTTTTTTTTTCCCCAAAAAGGAAGGCATTGTACCTACACGTATCCAACGTGTACCCATACCAGGTATGTACCCAGTACGGGTACTTTCCAAAAACACATGTACCCATGCTTCAGAGCCTGTGTTGACATGAGAATGGGCTTATATTTGCTAGTTAACATTTTTTTTTCTGCCTTCTGTGTCATAAAAAATTCCAGTTGCATATTTCCTGCCTGCTATCGGTATGGTCACTTTTCTGTAGTTGTAACTTTGAAATTTGGGATTGTATACTTGTTTGAAAACATTCCATTAATATATTTCTGTAGAGGTTCTTAAGTGAATTTCCTGTTTTAGGTAAGGAACACAAGGACCGTAAACCGAACCGGGCAGCTAACAGGTTACAAGCTAGTACCTGGTTCAAACTGTTTACCTTTAGCCGGCCCAGAGGCCAAGTTTCTGAGAAGAGCAGCTTTCTTGAAACACAATCTTTGGGTCACTCCTTATGCACATGATGAAATGCATCCTGGAGGAGAGTTCCCTAACCAAAATCCACGCGTTGGGGAGGGTTTGGCCACTTGGGTTAAGCAAAATAGGTCACTGGAGGAAGCTGATATAGTTCTTTGGTCAGTTCATTTCACTTGATTCTATTTCTGTGAGGGATGATATCAATGATAGGTGTGGTTTAAGAATAGGCTTGCTGTGTGTTCCATATAGCTCGCACGCTTTTCCATTTCACACTAGAATATGCAGTGGAACTCATCATAGGTAGTTGAGGTGGTTGACTGATGATTATACTTTTTGGCCTTTTATGTGGTTGTTTATTCTTTATGTTCACGCCATCTGATTTGGCGAAATGTTCCAGGTACGTATTTGGGGTGACACATATTCCTCGATTGGAAGACTGGCCTGTTATGCCGGTGGAACGCATTGGTTTTATGCTTATGGTATTCCTCTCAGAATTAGCTAATTTTCTTTTCCATTCTTTCTTTGAAAAATTTGAAGGAGATTTCTGTAGCAAGTATGAGGTGGGCTACCTAGGCCTCTCATACTTGTTATAGATTCATGTTGAAATCTGTGGCAGTTTGCACTCTAAACTTAGGATATTATGTGCTCGTACCAGAAAATTGAAGTTCATCTCTGAATTTGATAAACCGTGCTACGTTAGAAAAATTAGGCACCTGTCTTTTGGAGCAGATATTTTGGAACTAAAACTGCTAATAATTTTCTATGCATTTGTTGGAATTCATTTTGTTTTGCAATTCGTGATGCAGCCACATGGGTTTTTCAACTGCTCCCCAGCTGTAGATGTTCCCCCAAGTGCAAGTGATTTGGATGATAAGGAGAATGGGATGCCCGCCAAGCCTAGTCAGAATGGGCTGATTGCTAAGCTCTGAAAGGACCAAAAGCATGGACATTTGGTCTGATTACCAAATCATTTGAGTGAGTGCATCAATTCAATTACATGCTACTGCTTGTGGATTAAATCCAAAAGTGAACTTCCTTTGTGGTCCATCATATCAGATATTCAAGAACAGCTGTCTAGGTACCTTGTGGTCCATCTGTTGTAATTGGAAAATGATAATAACACTTTATGGGTTTCTCTAAATTTGTAATCTGATATTCCCATCTTCAGAAAGCGGGATATAGTGTCTCGAGTAAGGGATCATGATACCTGTTATAAATTCTGCATGCGTAATGCTATTTGCATTTGTAGAATTCAAATTGAGTGGAGGTTTATTTTGGTGCTCCTTGAAATTGTATGTATATTTTTACTTAGTCCATAAAATCAAGAAATTATCAATTTAGTACTTAAAATTATAAAAGGTAATTTAAATTAGTCTTTTTGATTATTCAAACTAGTCATTGAGAACATCACCATAACGATTAATTTGAATCACTTTTTGTAATTTTAAATACTAAATTGATAGTTTTCAATTTTATGGGCTAAATGCATGTGTAATTTCAAAAAATTAATAAATAAATAAACATTTACTCTAATTAATTATATGCTAATAATACTAGTCTAGCATCAGTCAATGCCCTTTCAATTATAGCCCATTATCTGACAATCCGCGAGATACCTACCCATCAATCATGAGGTTTGATTATGATAGCAGGCTGAGGGGTCACCGAATTGGGGAACAGACGTGTAGTTTAAGACTGATTTAGTTGCAAAATTAATTGATTGGATAAATAATTTTTATTTGATTTTTCTTTGATGACCTCAGCAGCTTCTTTAACTCGAATGATAATATAGAAACGTTAGCAAGCTATCATTAGCATTATCTTGAAAATAATAATGCCGTCTCAATCAAGTAGCTGCTATATTAAAAAATAATTTTTTTATAGCAATTGAAAAACAAAATTCGCACCACTAAACTTAAACATATTTTAATGCTGTACCAACAATTTTAACGTTAGTATAAATGAAAAAAGTTTCATCAGTTTATCTTTGCAATAAGTAAATATGTGCCTTCCACTATTCCAATAGTTATTCTAAAAGTTGATTATTTGTAAGTACGTGGTGAACTCAAAAGACATGTTTAATTCTTAAATCGGAACTGTTCTTGTCTTTAACATAAATTTATATGTAAAAAACAAAATAAAATAAAAGAAGCGACTATTCTTCATTAAATAAATCATGAAACTAAAAGTTGTGTTTTCAAGTTCCAGAGAACAAATGAGATTGAAATTTACGTGTAACTTCAAAGTTTTCCTTGGTTCAACAAAGGCCAGCGAAAATGGCTCCACATGTGGATTTGGCCTGTCATTTTTATAAGTGGCAGGCTGGCATTCTAAGCTTGGAAACCTGTAGTTTGTGTCAAGTTGTGAGAATTGGGAGCTTCTAGAGATGGTTCTAACTTTTCTTTTTTTGGGGGCACATGAGGTGAGATGAGATGGTTCCACTTAATTTTCACTTTGTTGAATTGAATTGTACTAGTCTCAAAATCGATCGACCAGTTGCATTCGCAGAACTAGTGAGCAATCCGGCAAGGATGTGCACTGTCCTGTTCTGTGCACCTAACTAGTAATTTCAAATTTGAGCCACCCGTTGTGCTGCTGCTGCTGCTGTTGTGCCTCTTACATTCATATATCTAATTCTTGTCCATTTTGCTGCACACTGACTTTGTCACGTTTTGTGCGTCCGTGGACCAATCCTATTTTGATATCTGTTTCTTACGCTGACTCAATCAATCAATGTATGGCTCGGACGCATCATAAATTGACCCCGCCGAAACAACTTTATATACTGTTTAATAGCAAATGGTTTGCACCTTATTATTAGATTCTTTAGAAACAACCTAGATAGGAAATTCTACGTAATAATAAGGGTTTAATTTTGATATATACATATATATTAATAATGTAAAATATCAAACCAAATATATGACTTTTAAAATAGTGGGGTGAAAGTAAAACTTGTTTTGCTCGTGTGATAATATATGATCTGATAATAGTATATTAAAATTAAATTATAATAATAATAATAATAATAAGTAAAAATGAAGGGAAAGAAAGAAAACGACATGTAGAGATAGAATAATGAATTGTATTTTCATGAACACGGAATTTTGAGGCTTGACTCATAGTAATGTTACTACCAGGAAGTAGCAAATTAGGTGTGAACGTTGAAAAGCCGCCTTGTATATTGCTAGGAATGTGGCTCCCTAATTTCGTACTTCATTTCTCTCTTTCTCGTTTGCATGTGTTGAACAACTTTATATAGGGTTGGACAAATATAATTTTAAACTAGGAGATATCATGTGTCACTTAGAGTTATTAGCTCATTCAATTAAATATAATAGATTTGATGATCAGATTGGGTGGTGTAGACAATCAAACTTGAGGTCTTTAATAATATAAGAGTCTCTTTCTTGACGTAGTGCTTTGTTCATTGTTCAACACAATAATCAACATGTTCGTTTAGATGTTGAACTCTGTAACTTATTGTTCGTATTAAGTTCTTAATTAATATTAATTGCTGAGCTGTTTCTTGCCTTACCCCAAATTCTATCTTACCTTCTAGCCAATACAATGAGTGTATAACGACTGGGACGTGAAACTTACGTCAATTTGACAATTTGTCATCCATTTATTTTTTGAGTCAAGGATATTTTTTTTGGGAAAAACAATTAGGGCCAAGTAATTTTGATATACTAAAGTTAAAATCACATATCAATATTTCATACCCAGAAAGATAAATATGAATGATTTCATCCAATGAAACTTGTGCCATGTATTCTACAAAATTACCAACCGCTATATTAGACTTCTAAACACGACTAAAACTGACAAATTTTTTAAGGAATCAAATCCAAAATTTGACATCTTCTCATTTGGGAATATATTTTTCTTAATCGCATTATGCACTTCTATATGTATATGCTTATGTCAATAGTATATATATCTACATTATATTAAAAATACAGTATACATATTTGCATATAATTGAATTGAATTGTGCAAGATCCTTGTCCACCTGGATGGCCATTTTCCTACACATTCTTATATTATTTTGTTTCTACATTTTAATGGTTAATGCTTATATTATATAATGTGTCTTGATCATTGTCTTTTAATTTAATTTATATGCACATTTAGAGTAAAAATTATCTTTATGAGTTTAATTCTAATGCTTTAACAATATAAAACATGGTTAAATCTCATTTTCATTCATTGAAAAATCATATAAATGAAGTAATTTGATTAGATGACAATGTAATTTTTTTAATATTATGAATGTATCAAAATTAAATTGTTTTTAATTTCTTCAAACAATAAAATGATTTTTATTACTCTTTTCATAACATCTTAAACACAAAAATAGAATTGACAGAGAAAAAAGAAAAAAAAAATGGAAGGGGTAGAGAGTGTTGAAAAGCACGCACTCCCTTCGGAGTGGGGTGTAGTTCTTGACAAAATGACAAGCATCGTGAGCACAAGTTACGTTTCGTACGAGTCAATTTGACTCGAGCTCGTCCTTCCCAAAACCTTAATAATAATATAATATATAATTAATCAAATCAAATCCCTCCTTACAATAATTAAACTTAAACCCACGCCACTCCCATCCTCAAATTTATCCAGCTGCAATTCCCAATAACTATCATATCCCAGCCGTTCCTTATTATTAATAATCATGTCAAAAAATTGAGATAAATTGATATATTGAAATGTCAATATATCTAATTATGATAAGATATATTAACATGTCAATATATTAATTTATCTTATTTTTTCATATAACTATTAATAAAGAATTAAGAAAGTATTATTATAGAATAACTTAATATTGCATATTTTTTTTATAAAAAATAAGTTTATGGAGGTTTGATATCAGTTATTTTGCCAAGACCAAGGCACAACCCTACTGCTCTCCAAGCATGTATATAGGACTTACGAGATCACCTATTAAAGGAGTCTTTACGCAACAATGAAAATCAAATTTATATCCTTGTGAGATATGATCCCACTTCTTACAACTCTTATTGGCTAACTCTATATTAGTACATCATATTTAATTGGGTTTAGATTCTTTAAAGTGAGGGATTTTACTTTTGGATCAATAAAATTAGAAGTAAAATCCTTTTTACTCTATTAGTTTAAGGATGAAATTTCTCACTTTACTTTCTAAAGTGAGATTAGATCCAAATCCTATTCAATAATTAATCTAATAAGAATTTAATTTCGATACAATGATATTATTAAAAATTACATAATTATCCAATCATATATATCACATTAGTAAATATAGTTAACTCTCATTTACACTACTTGAAAAATTATTGAAATTTAATAATGATGGTAAAATCTATTTTATACTATCAATGCATTAAATTAAAATTAAACCCATCTAATAAATAATCCATCCATTATGCAATTAAATTAAAATTTTAACATAGATAAATGAAAGCTTAGTTTTGTTGGTGCTTATAAATGAAAGCTTTTTTTTTTGTGCTTATAAATGAAAGCTTTCGATCAAAAAGATAATCATTTCTCACTTTTTTTCATTTTATAAATATTTTTATTTAGAGAATCCATTGTAAATTTAATATAACTCCAACAATTACACATTGTACCAATATGTACTTAATTAAAATAATGGAATAAAATAAAAATAAAAATAAAAAATTAATTAAATGATAGGTTTTTTTTTTCTTTGGGCATAAGTACCCTTTTGTTCTCAACTATTATAATATAAATATATAATTTTTTATATTTAAATAATTTGGTTTAGTGGCAACACTTGACTTTTTTTAACAAAAAGTATTAATATTTTAAAATTTTATAAGGGTTCCTCGTTATAATATAATTTTGAGTAATAATAATATAGTCTCGGGTTCACAGTAAACCCTATACGTGATAACATATCAACCATTCAAAGCATAAAAAGTTAAAAATATATAAATATTATAAAAATATTCATTAAAATCGCGCCACATGTAGAATTCATTATAAACTCTAGCCTATATTGACATGTTTCTATAAATTTTTTTATATGGAAATTATCATGAACCAAAATTAAACAAAACAATAAATATATTCTATTTCGGAGAAAAAATGATAAAAAAAACTTTATCAATGAGCTCTGAATATAAAATCAGATATGAAAATCTCCCTAATTCAATCAAACAAGCAATTAAACTGAATAATAATAAAAAAAGAATGCAAGTAAAGAAAGAGGCTGCTTGCGTTGCTTTGGACAAGAAAACAAAACATAAAAACATGCGAAGCAGCGGAACAGAAGTTCTAGTACAGAACCCAAACAGAACAGAAGAGAAAAGTAGTTCAGCTCACAAGACAAAACGAATTCCAATTCCAATTCCAATCCCAACCACAATCACCAGCTAGCAGTGACACACAACACAGAGATGGCGGCGTCGGACCACCACCATGAGAAGCGAATCGAGGAGGAGCTGTCCTACCCCATCCTCGTGGCGGAGCGAGTCCGCTCTGCGGTCGACGAGGCCGACTCCTTCAACGAGGAGTGCCAAAAGGTCGGGAAGCAGGTCGACCGCCTCCTCCACATGCTCCGCTCCCTCGTCCGCCTCGCCACCACCACCTCCTCCTCCTCGTCCTCCTCCAGCCCCCCTCTCTACGACCGCCCCGTCCGCCGCGTCGCCGCGGACACCTCCAAGAACCTCGACCGCGCCCTCTCGCTCCTCCGCAAGTGCAAGCGCCGCTCCATCCTCCGCCGCGTCGTCACTATCGTCTCCGTCGCCGACTTCCGCAAGGTGGCCAGCTACCTCGACGCGTCCATCGGCGACATGGACTGGCTCCTCGGCATCCTTGACGCGGACGGCGGCGGCATCGTCCTCTCGCTGCCTCCTATCGCCAGCAACGACCCCATTCTCTCCTGGGTGTGGTCTTTCATTGCCTCCGTTCAAATGGGTCAATTGAATGATAGGATAGAAGCCGCCAATGAACTCGCTTCACTTGCGCATGATAATGATAGGAACAAGAAGATCATTGTGGAGGAAGGCGGTGTCCCACCTTTGTTGAAGCTCTTGAAAGAGAGTGCTTCCCCTGCGGCTCAGATTGCTGCTGCCAGTGCCTTGTGTAATCTTGCCAATGATTTGGAGAGGGTTACAGTGATTGTGAGTGAGCTTGCTGTCCCTATTGTTGTGCAGGTTCTCGGTGATTCCCCTATGAGGGTTCAGACCCGGGCTGCCAACTTGGTTGCCAGGATGGCCCAGCATGATCCTGTCGCGCAGGAGGATTTCGCGAGGGAGAATGCCATCAGGCCGCTTGTCACATTGTTGTCTTTCGATACTTTTGTGGATGATCATACGGGACAATTGGGTAAGCAGAGCATTCACTCCATTGTTCAGATTAATAAGGAACTGGGGAGGAAGTCTGGCAGTAGGCCTTTGGCGAATTCGTACTCTGGCTCTTATCTGCATTCGGAGGGGAGTGGCCGCGCAGGGAACCACAGGAAAGAGAGGGAGAATGAGGACCCTGCGGTGAAGCTTCAGTTGAAGGTTAGTTGTGCTGAGGCCTTGTGGATGCTCGTGAGAGGAAGTGTGACCAACAGTAGGAAGATAACTGAGACCAAAGGAATGCTTTGTTTGGCTAAGCTTGTTGAAAAGGAACAAGGGGAGCTGCAGTACAATTGCTTGATGACGATTATGGAGATAACAGCTGCGGCAGAGTCCAATGCTGATCTTCGACGTGCGGCGTTTAAGACTAACTCTCCCCCTGCTAAAGCTGTGGTGGAACAGCTCCTGAGGATCATTAAAGAGGTGGACAGCCCCTCGTTGCAAATTCCGGCGGTACAGTCAATTGGTTCATTAGCTAGGACATTTCCTGCCAGAGAGACTAGAGTAATTGGCCCTCTAGTAACGCAAATGAGTAATAGGAACATAGGTGTAGCAACTGAAGCTGCCATTGCTCTTAGCAAGTTTGCTTCTCCGGATAATTTTCTACATGTGGAGCATTGTAAGGCAATACTTGAATTCAACGGAGTCCCTGCACTGATTAGACTGCTAAGGGGTAATAAAGATGCTAAGCTGCACGGGCTAATTCTCCTTTGCTACCTTGCCCTGTATGCTGGCAACAGTGAGTCATTGGAACAAGCGAGGGTGTTCACAACACTGAATGGCGCGGACCGAGCGCTTATAGCTGAGCATCCCCGATTAAGAGAATTGGTGTCCAGGGCATCAGTCCACCTCAATCTGTATCATGCAGGAATTAATTCTCAAAGGATAACATATTTGCCTTGACTGCAAATGCAGCTAGTTTGCGGACCCTGTGTTTTTATGGGCTCATCAGCGTACTGTGTAGTTAGTTGCATCTCGCTAACTCTTTGGGTAATAAAAGGGGGTTTTATAGAAACAAAGCATACTTAAGAAAATACATTAGTTTTTCTACTTGGTCTCTTTTTTCCCCTCATGATTCTGTCAAACGGGGTGACGGTTGTGCAGAGATTAATTTATAGTGGATAATTAGTCAATTGAATTTGATGTTTGTGTACCTATTTGTTCATTAAATTTGTTTTCCTCATTGCCTTTAGATAATGCAATGTTCTATAGTAGGATAGAATTGTTTTGAGGTTTGATTAGTTCATAGAATGTGGAGTGAATCTGCTGTTGGAAGCCTCTTTTACCAATTTACAGCCTCGTCCTGATCAATTGTGAATGCATCAATTGCGATATGTTAACTATAAATATCATTTGTTCATCATTATTTGGAATTCTATGTTAAACAGAAACAAGTTTTTGTTATTGATTGTTAGACCAATGAAGATGATAATGGATGAGCATCTTTGTCAATGCTCCTTATATATATATATATATATATATATATTTTTTTGATAATCATATATATATATATATACAGGAATCAGTCATTGCCATTTTATGTCCACTTAGAGTATGGTGCTTCATCTGATCATCTGTTATACGCAGAAGGAACATATCTTTGGGAAGATCAGATATGACAATTAGTTAATTTTCTTCTGGTCTGGACTGTGTATGGGCTTATTTTTGTGAGTGATGACTATAATTGTATCATGAGATTGACATGGTCATAAAAATGGACTTGTGTTTCTCACTAAGTAGTAGGGAAGGAACATTTGCTAAATTTTCTGCTTCTTAATGTGTTTTTTTATAAAACTCCGTTGAAACAGCTGAATCCCTGTATCCAAATAATAACTCTAGCAGCCCAGTCTACAAAATTGCTCCTTATTAGGTAGCTTCCTGGTTCTGCAACTGTGACTAATGTGTAGTAGTTTTGATTTGAGCCGATGGCTTGATCAATATGTGTAGTAGATTTGATTTGACCCGATGGCTTGATCAATATCACCTTTGTGGATGTTTATAATCTGTTAATGAGCGCTCTTTTTTATGTTGAAAAGTGCTTTACTGAGCTTATTCTGGCTTTTCCTGTTGTTTGGGATGATACTAAAAAGATGCTCCAAATTGGAAGAACTTGTCTGCAAGTAAAAGTCGACTTGGTTATATTCCACATAAACAAGACTTATAAGGGTCTGATTCATTTAGATTTTGGTAGAATTGTTTTTGATATAATTGATAGTGAAATAATTGATTTTGAAAGAGTTAATTTGTGTTTGAAAAAAAATGTTAAAAAAATAAGTTCAAAAGAATTTATATGAGATGAAAAAGCAAGAGTCAAAATTTTTAACTTCCACTAAAATCAATTTTTATGAAAGTGGAATACTTTTTCCAAAAGAAAAATATCAAACCAAACACCTTCAATTTTTCTTAAATGGCTTTTTTCAACAGCAACGGAAAAAATGTGCCTAAACAAACAAGCAGTAAGATGTGTTGTTGTGTTGCTTCCAACATGATGATTGAACATGCAAGCATCTTGTAGAATTTCTTTCTTAACCGCTAACGAGAGGCCATATTTACTAGGATCAGGATCCTCTGTAGTTTTATACAGAGCATCCAAGGCCTCGACGATAAAATAATAAAAATCAGTAGTTCTCAACCATTGAATTGATAACTGCAGGAGGTGGTGTAGTTGATCAATCTTATTGCAAACTTGGTTCATTCCTTTTCCAAATATTCTCAATCCGTGCAAGGTTCGTGAGATTCCATGGATCCAGCCAGCACCCATCCACGCTATGTGCTTGAACTGCTGGCATACTTTGATAGGGACGACTTTGGATGACAAGAACTTAATGTGCCCATTCCGTCCTACTTGATCCGCATCGACAGCGACAAATATATTTTTAATCCTATGAACTGAATCTAAGTAACTGGAACCAAAAAATTAATGATTGAAAAAAAAAAAAAGAGCAAAACTAAAACCAAAATACAAAAATTTAAAAGTTGTCAAAATATTCAAATATATTTGATTTGAA
The DNA here is from genome assembly GCA_031216125.1 of Dalbergia cochinchinensis. Classification (NCBI taxonomy): domain Eukaryota; kingdom Viridiplantae; phylum Streptophyta; class Magnoliopsida; order Fabales; family Fabaceae; genus Dalbergia; species Dalbergia cochinchinensis. The sequence goes on from CM062377.1 coordinate 82,314,936, forward strand.
GATCCACCTTGGAATATGAATATCACATTCATGATATTCCATCTAACTGAAAAGTTTATGCTACTTGCTCCATACGTTTTTCATCAATTAGAACAAGCAAGCAAAGGCTATCTACTGGATACCAATGGGAATGTCTTCATTCACATCGTTGGCACCCGTGCAATACACGAAACTAGAGTCAACGGCAGACCCATACAACTGAAGTTTTCTGCATTCAAATCTCTCAGGCCCTTTCTCTGACCAAAACAGGAAAAAAGCGAATCTCTGGCCCTTCCACGCATCAAAACATATGGAAATTTCGTGGAAGGAGCAGACTCCTAATATCATGTACAGAAAAGCAAAATATGTCATACTTCATAAAAATAAAAAAGAAAAATTTAACACTAGCATGGTTGGTTAGTTACAGATTAGCTATGAACCACACTAGAGGTTTGATTGATTGATTGATTCTCTTGTGAGGCGACAGATTGGTAACTCACAAAGATCAACTTTTGACTGGTTCGACAGGGCGGCTTAAAGAGGATTCATCTGGTCTTTTTTATTTTTATTTATTTTACATCAAGATATAGAATGCTTTGCATTTGCCAGAGCACTAACTCTAGGAAGTTACCTATTTGTACATGGGAAGAACATTATGTTCAGGATTAGAAGGCATAGACTGTTAGCTTGGTCAGCTACGGCTTTCTTTGTTCTTATGCTTTAGGCTTGTCTTCGTCGATTTCACACTTGGAGAAGATGCAACTGATCGAGGGAATGCCACCTCTTGCTCACGAACCAGGCAAGGTTTAATATTATCTTGATGACCAAGCACGCCAACTGTCAGCAAGATGCATGGCATGATCACGTGAAGCTGCTGATAGCCGGTGAAGAGCTTCATTCTTGACATGAGCAGCACCTCTTTCCCCAGCACGAGTGGCGAGTTCCAAGTATACCACAGCTTTCATCATGTCTCCCTCCTGTACAGATATAATACTCTATTAGGAGGAATTCTAATCACACATATACATTGTCCAGCTTATTAGACACACAAAATTAGAATCCTCTAGTTGTTAATTATCATTACCATAAGGCCTATGAATATTTTAGTGCTTGCTGGCTACGATTCCAATAGTATAAACAAATTCCTTATAAGCAAAAACCAACAACAAAGCCTTTTCTCTCTAGATGGGGTCAGCTATAATAATAAAATCAGCAAATTGCAAAATTGAGGCAACTGGTCCTGAAACAGAGATTTGAATGCCCATTAAAAGAATGAATGTCAGTGAGCCTAATTGAAAAAGAACTGCAAACAACTAAGAATGAGCAACTCAGGCGCAAAATCACATTTTGCATGCATCAGTGTGTCTCTTTCTGTCTACCTCTATAGTAACACACTTGTAAACTAGCTGAACTGAGGTTAGGGACATTGACCAATGTAACCAAGTAACAAAATAGAACCAAGGTAAAGGTGATGTGAAAGTCAATCTCAAGAAATACCTAGTAATTGACCTCAGTTGATGATTAACAAGCTTTGGGAACACAGATAAGTGGGAATAAATCATATTCGGGAAAGATGCCATGATCTCTGGCTCTCATAAAGCGAGTAAAGTTAACATGGACATTTTGCCTGTTTCATTTACTCTCAGGTGTGCACTCAAAATTCGAAGGTGTTGGGTAAAGAGATAAGCACTTACAGAAAAGAGAGCTAGTCCATGCTCATATTGAGCTTTACTGTGACCACGATCTGCAGCCCGCTTCATCCATTTTCTTGCCAATTGATGACTATGCGCCAAACCATCCCCGACGGAGTAGCATAAAGAGATATTATACATTGCACGCACGTAACCACCTTCTGCAGCTTTCAGATACCATTTAGCCTGTTCCAGGGAAAACTAGTTAAAAGCAAAGATCAGAATATATCATGATAACAGTGGATCCTAAAATACCAAATATTATAAATAAATTATAATCCAATTCTCAGACAAAGATCCAGGAGGATTTTGCAGCTTTTTTAAACCCTGCCTAAAAGAAAAAAGAAAAATCATTCATAATTCAGAGTATGAGGATAAGAATAGGACAGAGCACCAACAGCTTCTTTCATATTGCTCCTGGTTCCACAACATCGATGCAGACAAAGTGCGAGTTGGTACTGGGCACGAGTACTCCCACCAATGGAAGCTTCATGTAACCATTTTAATGCTTGCTCAGTGTTTGGAGGCTCAGCTGCATAGCAAAGGTACACCTTTATCATCAAATTGTTTTTTTTTTCCGTCATCTAAAGAATATTCATAAAGGAATAAATACACAGTATAAGTAACTCCTAGTCGGGTAGTCCTAGATTTCAATTTTCAAACTAAAAACACCACAATAGAAAGAAAGCCATGGATTCCACAGAACATTTACAGACGTGTGGTAAAAATGAGATTTTAATCCTAAGTTGAATGCATGCACTATGCAACAGACAAGGAAGGGTGTGCATAAAATTTTAACAGAACCAAATTGTGAACCAAACCAAGCTGAGGTACCTTGCAAATAGGAAATGGCCAAATTGCACTGGGCAGCATGGTTACCGAGCTCCGCGGATTTAAGGAACAAGTGGAGTGCCCTCTCTTTGTCCCCCCTCTCCCAGTACATCAGCCCAGCGTCCACCATCCCCAGGGCCGACCCACGCACCGCCGCCTTCTCGAACGAATCCAGCGCCTTCCCCGGGTTCCGCCTCACCCCGGGGGCGCCGTGCTTGAACCGCTTCCCCCACCGCAGAAGCAGCATCGCCTCCCTCAGCGGCCGCAGCCCCTCCCACCACGACCTGCACACCGCCGACGCCGCCTTCAGGTTCGGCTCGTCAAACGGCGCCGCGATCTTCACCAGCACGTCGTACGGCAGCGACGAGAAGTCAGCTGCGGCGGCGGAGGAGGGTGCCGGCGGCGAGGGGGAAGGGTGGGAGCGGCGGCGAAGGGAAGGAGGGGCAGAGGATTGGGAAGGGAACGGGAGAGAGGAGAAGGGAGAGGAAGAGGAGGTGCGGGGCCATGTCCGGTGCTTCATGCCTGTCTCTGCTTTGCTACGGTTACTGTACCTGTAACTCTGAGAACCGTAGAGAGAGAGAGAGAGAGAGAGAGAATGCGTGTGTTAGAGAAGGGTGAGACAGCGTCGGGGGATGGGTTCCGTTTCGGTGTTGGGTTTTGTGGAAGCATTTTCATTTCATTTCATTTTCATTTCCAATTTGGCTTTAGGTCACCCTCACATAAAGCAATCAATTGACTGGTAAAGCTCATTAGTCTCCACTTCCCTGTGCAACCCTACTACTAAATCCTTCATCATTCATAATTGATAATAATTTTTTATTCCAAGGGAACGAAAATTTTATTGTCGAACCTGTCAAGTCGAAAATAGCAATCCAATCCAGACTAGATATTGGTGATAAGTGATAACACATATTTCGTATCCCATATCAACACGAAATGGGTTGCAAACTTGCGCACTACAGCTTGATTAATATATGACTGGGGATTCTTGTATGAATGTGATGGTAAATGTTTATTTGTCTTCTTTTTTTTCTCTCAGAATTTGGTCTCCTCAAATTTTATATAATGTATAGTAATTTTTTTTATTTTTTTCCTTTTTATTGTTATTACTATTTTATTAATTTTAATTAATTTTAATATTTATTTTTATTTATTTCTTAAAGAAGTTAGTTGTCCCAACTTCTACTATGTATATAGTATTTTTTTCCTTAATTGTTGTGTTTTTTTGGTGATTTTAAATATTTTTAATAATTTTTTATTTATTTTATAAAGAGTTCAATTTATACAAATTCCTTTCTATATTCGATTTATACAAATTCCTTCTATATACATCTATATACAGTATATTTTTAATTTTAATTTATTAATTATGTTCTCTTAAAGTTTAATTATCTTCCAAATTTATTTTGTAATATTGTTGTATTTTTATTAAATTTGCTTTGGTATTACTTTTTTATTTTGTTATGAGTTTAATTAATTATGACTTGTAAATTTTTTAATTTGTTCTTTTAATTTTTTTATTTTTTGTTTAATTATTTTGTCGAAAACAATGTTATTTTTAGTTTTTGATATTTAATATTTTAATTTTTAGTTTTTATTTTTTAGTGAATAGTGCTATTTTTTTCTTTTTTTTTACCCAATTCAGTTTGTCTGAACTGTGTTGCCTGAACTTTTTTTTTGAAATTTCAGTGTGTCTGAATTATATGAAATGAATAGTAAAAAAAAATTTCCTTTTTTTTAAAATGTAACCATTCGAATTTTTAATTTAGAAAATATTTACCATTTTATAATTTTTATTTTTTTAAATAAATGAATAGTATTTTTTTAAAACATTTTTTTCTTTTTTTTAAATACAATTCGGGGTACCCAAATTGTATATGTTAAACAGTATTTTTTTTCTTTTTTTAAAAGAATAACTAAAAATAAAAATAAAAAATGAAAAGAAAAAAATAAAAAATGTACTGTACATTACACATAATTCGGTGGGTCCGAATTCTTAAAAAAAAAAAAGAGGTATCGTAGGCATTGACCGTCGAATATAAGGGAGTGGGCACCATATATGACATCTTCTTCCAAACTAGATATGGATATCTCTCCCTATGTGAGATCATTAAATAGAAATGCCCATAACCAAAAACGAAAAATACCCATGGAGGATAATAAAATAACCACAAAAGCAACAACAAAATAAGTATAAAGGGGACAACAAGAAAACCAAACAAAAATCACACAATCCTAAGGGGAAAAAAAATGGTGGGCCTACCATGGTAGCCCCTCAATAATGCTCAAGACACCACACCAGAAGATGATGAGTGCTCCTGACCAGGAGATCATAAATGAAATGTCACGACCCAGTCTTAGGTCGTGATCGGTGCACAGGTTAGATGAACTCACCTAATCCGGTAAGTCTAAAGATGTGATCTTACTAAAATAAATTGCAAACTTAAATACTTTAATTACCGAAAATCCGGTAGCACCTCCCCTAAAAACTGGACAATCCGCATATAAAATTAACCTGCTACATAATGCAATTTCATAATCCAGATTCAACAGCCAGTATAATCCAGTAATCCAGTTATACAAAGTAATCATACTTAAACTCTTACTTATACACATAATTAAAATACCCAACCTAAGTCCTATAGTTGCAAAAAAAAATGGAGTCAACAACCAAAAAGCCTCAACTGACAATAGAGGCCTACCAAAAAGAATATCTTGGGCAAATAGCAATCCCAAGAGCCTGCTATTCAGCTATCTGAAAATCTGGAGGGAAAAGAGAGGGGGTGAGTCAAAACAGACCCAATGAGGATTATAAACAAAGTGGAAAAGAAGGAAAAACCGATCAATGCACAAGTATTTGATATAAAACGGGATAGACTATAAATCATACATCTTTCTAAAAGCCAATAATAAAAATATAATAGTCGATACTTCCTACACTTCTTCCATAGTGTGAAAATAAATACTTTTTGAAATTTTTATTTCTAAACAAAATCTAATAAATTACTGTACACACTTTGTCATTATTTTCTTCAATTCCTTATTTTCACATAAAATTCACTTCATCATCCAATACTCAAATACTCATGAAGGTTACATAAGAAGCATAAATCTTATTTGAGGAGTAATCTTAACCCATCAATCATAAGGTTTATTATTTCTCAAATAAAGTTCTTTCAAACTTTATCTCATTAAGAGAAACTATGTGCACATAGGTCGTTACATCTCTATGCTATGGCAAGCGGTAATGTCATTATATCTCTTCACTATGGCAAGCGGTATTGCCATTATATCTCTTTGCTACGGCGAGCGGTATTACCATTATATCTCTTTGTTATGGCAAGCGGTAATGTCGTTATATCTCTTCGCTACGGCTAGCGGTATTGCCATTATATCTATTCATTATGGCAAGCGATAATGCTGTTATATCTCTTTGTTACGGCTAGTGGTATTGTCATCATATCTCTTCGCTATGGCGATGGAAATTCCATCTTAGGATCTATCATAGTTTTCTTAAATATTTATCAAACACAATTTATAAATCTAAAATTCAATCTTCATATTAATCTAACCTTGCAAGTATCAAATATCATAAACTTTTCCAATGCACATTGAAACAACATCTAGCAAAATCATGGCATTATAAAATCAACAAAGAGAGCTAGCAATAATTTCAACCAAATCATTCAATCATATCAATAACCATTATATTTGAGAAAAAATCAACTAATTGAACTAATCAAATACTTCAAGTAGCTCAAAATGAAATTTTTGTCAACTCTAATAAATTAGTTTCTCCCATAAAAATAATTTAAAGCACCGCCACTATGTAAATAGCCACTCACAATACAAAGGGATCAACTGGGCATCTCCCTAATAGCTCCGGAGGGAGTAGCTCACTCCGCGTTAATAGAATCTAGCAAACATAAATATCTTGACATGTTTAAATAATTTATTTCAAAACAATTTATCAATTAGAAAGCCCATTGAACAAAACTCCCAATTTATAGAACCTAGGGCTTCTAAGGATTAGAGAAAAATCAAATTTTGACACTATCCACTACAACCTATTAATATTAGAGCTTCTAACTCACTAGATTTATACTTAAAATACCAAATATACACCCATAAATCATTATGAGAGCTCACTAGTTCTTAAGATATATTCTAGAGTAATAAAAAAAAATGGATGAGATTGAGATTGGAGACTTACCTCAAGCTTTGGAAGCAAATGGGTATGGAGATTTAATAACAATGACAAATTAAGATCACGATAGAGTTTGAGTTGACAAAATAAAATAAAACAAAAAGAAAAGAGAAGAAGAAAAAGGGGGCATGAGGGAACAGAGAGAGACGAGAATGAGAGAGAAGTGTGAAAGTTTGAGGGGAAGGGGGTGGTTCGGTTGTCTTGATCCAACCCCCCCCCCCCCCCCTTATTTCCTTTTTTTTCTTTTTCTAACGCAACCCCAATTACCAAACTACCCCCCACTTAAAAATTGTTTTTCCTTCTCTTTTTTCTTTTTTTGTTACGTTACATGAAATTAGTTGGGTGTTTCTCTACTTACAATCATTTTCCTTTGAGATCATTTAGGTTCGTATGCTTTAGAGGACTAGTGGTTATGAGCAATGTAACAGGAACTCCCTTTTTGGTGGCTTGGGTCTTGAAGAGTGATCTCACCCAATTCGGGAGTTTGAGGGATGATGTGTAGTTCTATTTCCTTTTCACCCTAGGGACGCCACCTATCCTTCACCCTAATCCCCCATGATTGTGCTACCTCTCTCACCCCTTTCGTCACTTCCTTCTTGTTTTCCCTCCCTTAGTAACGTGTCTCTATGGTGAAGGTGGGAATTTCTATGTACTGCTGATACAAAAGGTGATTATGCAAAAATGACAAAATCTTCCTTTTGTGTAACAAGACTTGGTGGATGTTACGGGTACTAGACTAGAGATAGGGTGAACTACTTTTGGGTTGTTTTATAAAGGCATCGACAGGCACGAGTCCAAGTAATTATTGAAAATGGATTTCTTTCTAACAAGTGCGACTCTCCTCTCTTCTCACAGCGTCCTTCTAATGGTTAGGGAGAACTTTCGCCAACTTCCACCGGATGATCCCCCCTTTCGTGCAGGCCCAAGAACCTTTGGGCAAAGGGGTTTGGTTACCCAAATCCTCCAAACAATTAAAAGATTAGTTCCCTAGGTCCTAATATCAACCTTTCAAGTATACTCCATAATGGGATTTCATCCTATGCATCCACTCACTTGAAGGGCTCATACTAGAACCTATTTTCTTCCTTTACCACCACATGATGACTAACATGATTTAAACCCACATTTAAAATGACAATGAAAAAGGATATGGAACAATGAGAGAAAAAAAAATTTGGGGACAATGATAGAATAATAAGTAGTGTAAGTTGATAATTGATTGACTTTATATTTTCGAGCGTTAATAATTGGCTCTAACTCATTTGGATGCCTTCTTATTTTTGAAAAAAAATTGAATTTGATCCTTAACCTTTTAAAATATCAAACAATTTAGTCATTCCGTCAATCTCTACATAAAAATACTATGTAAAGGGTTGTTAATTAGTTACTATGGCACCGTTATCCTATTTCATGTTATCCTATATTCTTAATCACTCTGATTAATAAAATGACTAATTTGTTATACTTTTTAAAGGAGTAGGGACCAACTTGTCTATTTCTTTTTCCTAGCGATTATTTTTTTGGAGTCGACTTAGGGAGTAATTTGTTCACATAAAAATTAATAGGGACCATTTGTGGGAGTTTTTTGGGTTTTCCTGTTACGTACTATTTTTGGGTCCCAAGTCCGAACAAAACACACATTTTTGGTCAAAATACATATATTTTTGTGAGAGGACGAAACAAGGTTTTTGGTCGAAATAACAAAACTGTGTTTTGGTCAAAGAACCAAATATTAGTTTTTGGTCAGAAGAACAAAACAAATGTGTATGAAGAAATGTCGTCACACTTTTCAATCGCATGGGCCAAAGCTCAACACGGAAAGGAAAACTAATCAGCTATCACGACCATTTGGGTCTGAAGACCGAAAAAATGAAAAAAGAGAAAGACCATTTGGGGCAAGGAGGTCCCTTAAAGTATGAACCATCTCCCCTGAAGGATGAAACATCTCCCTTAAAGTATGAACCATCAGCAACTACTTATGAATGATATTTTTCAGAATCTCCCACAGTCCCACATTTGTTTTTTGAATTTGAGATGATTATGTTAGAATATTTAAATTATCATGAGAAGTATAACTCTCGATAAATTAAATTTTGAGAAGTATAGTTTTTCCAAAAATTGTTTACCATGCGCGTGTAAGATGTTTTATATATGTACAGAAGGTCAACACGACTTCAACACAGTGATACATCTTCGTTATTAAGGCAAATCATGTTATTGGGAGGCCGTGTCGGGACGCCGCCGGTTGATATGTTCTTCCATATCACTGAAAAAGAAAGTCTAGATATTAAGAAAAAATAAAAAATAAAAGAGAAATGTAATAGAAAGGATAAAATAAAAACGTTTTGCAAGGTAGGAAAAAAAAAAAAATGCAACTTAATTCTTGTTATCCAAAAAAAATTTCTAATAATAATCCAAGAACCTTCTACCTAATACGTTATCCCGAACTATCGATCGGCGTCCCCTCCACGCTCAATCAATGTACAAAACTAGGCATCCCTATATATATATATATATTTGCCCACGCTTCCGTGTCTTCGAGCCAGTACAAAACTAGAACTGTGCCCTTATCTAACTCATGACTCATGCACCTATCAAGTTACAGAAGGAGGGTACAGTACAGTCGGCATGTTGCAAAGCCTTTTTTTTATCTTCATCGAATTTGGTTAGCACTTACCGTTCGTGAAACGTGGCTCTACCAGTTGGACCCTTCCCAAAGCTTGATTTAATTTGCAAGGAGCAATGACTCCTTGACACTGACATTGTGAATTAGTAAAAATAAAAGCACCCATTTCTTCATGCATCAGCACCGTAAGTGAGTGATGTGAGTTGTCGGTATAAGTGCATTTAGCTGTGCTGTTGTACAGCTCGATCCATGGCGCTTTTGAACAAATGAGAGCGTGCTTTTACCTTGTTCCTAACCAAATTTGATGATATGTAATTATATCTGTGGCAGATTCCCCAACCCCTAGGCCTGGATTAAGTCTTATCTTAGGAGCAGTGTACATTAGTAGTAGGCTAGTAGCGTTTGCCTTTTATGCATTTATGTAACTAACTATTCACAAAGGGACTAGTATGCAACATCAATTAAATCGCATGCGAATTAAGGAAACGTACCAAATGTCAGGTTCTCGTTAATACAAGCTAAGTTTCACATTCAGCACCAACTAAGCAGCAGATAACGCAACACATCATGTAATTGGCAATTTTTTTTTTTTTCTGTAAACTGGTGACTTGCCAATTACACCATTGTTACGTAATTGATATGTGGTCTACCTTTTCTTTCTTGCTGGCCTATCACTTCTTTCAGCAGTTTTGAGTAGGAGAAATATTTTTAGGAGTTCCAAGGGCAATTTATTGTTATATTTTCAATTTTTAGTCTTTTTTTATTTTTCAGAATTTTATAAAAAAAATAAAAATATGATTTATTTGATCTAATGATTCTCTCTACAAAATCTTAAAAAATACAAATTAAAATTAAAGAAAAACTAAAAATAATAAATAATTTCTAAAACCAAACATATATACTAACTCTTTTGTGTAATTGCTGTTTTTCATTGCATATGAAGCATATCTTTAAAATCCGCATGCACAGGACATGTACTCACTGTCTGGCATATCATTGACAGAAGGAATTTCTATTAACATATTTGATAGTAGAAAGGAACATAAATGTAACTTACCAATTTCTATTAATTCATAATTTTGTTTCGCTTTTAACCTCCCAAGTCTTCATGGCTTAATCCATTCTAAACTCCATACGTATATTTGAATTCCTCCTTCCATTGTCGGTAGCCTACTGTAGTGTCAACAGACAAGGAAGTCATATGCTCAGAACAATTTATTACCAGAGCTCTAAACAGCCATTCAATTGATCAAGTAGTCAATTCTACGTCACAGTGCAGTCTTTTTGCCTATTTTCACCCTTCTCCAACGTTTCGTTTCTTTCTTCTTTGTATCCTATTGATCTGTTAGTTGCTTAACTATAAAGCAGTTTTTGTTTTATGTTTGCCTAATAATATGTATAAGGAAAATTGTTTTACAATAATGCGCGTCTAAATCTAAAACAATAACTCATACAGTATAATGAGTGTCTATATATGAAACGATCCATAACTCACTATAGTCAATAGAGATTATATTCAAACACTACTTATTATTTTTCAATTAAGGACAACTTTTATTTTAGAACTATGGCATTTTGGTAAGGTAGTGCATGACCAACCACCCCAAATCTTTTCTAGTGGGTTTTGGAAAAAAGAAAAGAAAATACTGTTTATGACATATAGATTCTTTATTCCTTGTCTCCCTCAATGGAAAAAACCAAGAAAAATAAACGAATTGCCAAAATTAATGCATCACATGTGTGGGTATATGCCAAACAACTTTGCTCATCTCCATGTGGTCTCCAATAATGAGACTGATTTAGGGATAAGTAATCTAATCCACTATGACATACTTACACACTATAAAGCCAAGCAAATTCTGCGGTGTCTTCTCTTTTTCTTTTGAAATAAGTACATACTATATAAAGAGTATACTCTTCTTTAAACGTGTTCGAACACTATTCCTTCAATCACAAGCCCTAATCCCGAGAATTCATTGTTTTATTCACAATCCCAGGTGAACTCCCCCTGACCCATCTAGCTACACTTATATATTTATGTGTTGAAAAATATTATTTGTAATTATAATGTGTGAGATATTGTGTCAACTCATTTTATTTATCATTAGATGTGGAGTGGATCGCATTTAAGCATGGTCTATACTTCATCCAATAGTGAAAGAGATATAAATCGACATGATATCTTATACATCATGAATATAAATAATATAACTCTTATGTGTTTTGCTTTATCTTGCAATACATTCCCACTAGGATTGTACATGGGACGGTTTGGACCAAATCTCAGCTCGACTCAATTTTTGGATCGGTTCATTTTTAAAAATTCAAACCCGATCTGATAATGATGTGACAAATTACTAGGTCAAATCGGGACAACCCGACTTTTGAACAACTTATGAAGGTTTCGACATTATACATAGTAAAATTATAAAATTTTACAATTAAGAAATAAAATTTACGAGATATTTTGAAATGTATATTTTAAAACAAATCATTTAACTATAAAAATAATATCAAATTATCTAAAATATGTTAATTTAAATATAAACTCTTATATGTAATCATTAACTATTATAAAAATTATATAATTATGAAAAAAAATTTCATTTAGACAAAGTCAAGGTAACTCGAAACATGAATCAGACCTAAAAAGTACACCAAACCAAATTTAAAGACTCAAATCCAATCAAATTAATTTTAAATTAGACGAGTTAGCTGGCCAAATAGGCCTAAACACCCCTGATTCCCACTACGTGAACTACTGTGGTTTTGCTCCACCTGTAATAAACATTCCTTATTTGATATAGTCGTAGTACTAGCTAGCTAGAACAAGATAGGATAACAATGACTTCAAAATTCAAATTAGTGTGGCAGTGTCCAATCCTGTCAATTATTGCCCTTCAAAGTTTTAGCTTTAGAAGTGCAAAAACGATGAGGGACATTCAACTAGCATTGGATTCTAATCTCCTCCTCCACGTGATTTGTCGCTTTACCACATGACTACATGAGCTAATATCACAAAAGAATTTGCACAGAACCTTCCCACTTTCAATACGAGTCCGAGGTGGGTGCGGGGTCATTCGCACATATATTTATGTTTGCCGCTTCTATTCTAAATTTTTTTAATACACGAGAAGTTTTTGAATCCATTACTTTCACTTTCATCAAAATTTTCTTTTATAGCACTTATTTTCTCGAACCTATTTTTACAAGCATCTCTCAATTTGTTAAGGAGGTTCGTCAAAAGAAAAAAATGTAAATAAATTTTGGGCTTTTTGCTCAATTTTTCAAAAAAAAAAAACTGTGTTGTAGAAAATAGAAAGAAAGAAAGACTCTAAATTTAATCTGTTGTAAACTTTAGTAAAAAAATATTATTTATATAGTGATACATGATCTTTTTAAATAATTAACTAAAATATCATTTAAACATCAATTGAAATGTATCTTAACTTTATTTTTTAATCTCAACTAATATTTTAAAAATCTCTCTCAAAATATCTCAAAAAAATATTACAGATAACATAATGTTATTGTTGGTGGGTGCACAAAATGTTGAGGAGAATAGAAAGCAAGTTATCTGTGAAGACGTGGGCCTGTGTCTAAGACTCTAAACTCAACACAAGAGAACAGCAACAGGAGACTACTCTGGGGCTACAGTACACCTACATGATGATGACCAAATGGCTGTGTGGGGGGCCTTAATTTTGGTCTCAGTCAATCAACGATAGTTAAGCAGCATCCATTCGTGGCAGCATCCATCTGCCTACCACATTTGAAAACGGTTCACCTTGCATTTGGAAACCGACCCACACATTCAATTCAATTCACCAGCTGCCTCGAATTAAATTTTGACTTGGAATTTCGTTCCCTCATTCCTCGGCCTGCATGGCCATGAACAGTGGCAGCGGCACACACACAGAGCCCCTCATTGATACAATAAGCTACTTCACATTGCCATATGGATGAAGGAAAATTCTATTTTCCATGATTCAGATGCTGTGAGAGGAGTGATTGATAGAGAATTAAAAAAAAAATAAGTGAAAAATTCATATGTTTTATAAATAAAATATTTTAAAAAAATTAAATATTAAAATAATAAAATTGATCCATCAATATTCAACAAGCATCAAATTGATAAATTCACAGACAAGGAAACTTGTCCTTTATGCCATATCAAAACAGAGGCAAAGAAACAGGAGGGGAGAGACAAACCTAAATTATGGATGGTGTCAACTACTACAACAAGTACAAGATCTCTTCTTGTAGAGAGAGAGAGACTCAAGATGAAAAATAATGGAAACACGATGATCCAGCAGCAGCGACTAAAACTACAAGATAAAAATAATTAAGAACCAAGCATATGCAAGTAAAGAAGTCATTTTTATTTGTTTACACTAGCTGCTCTTTACACAAATAGACCTAACTCTAAACTACTAATTAAGCTCTAGAGTCTAGCTAGAACAAGAAGAAAAGCAAAACTTAAAACTAAAGTCTAAAACAATAGAAGAGAGAGAAAGAGAGAAGTTACACAGCATAACTAAATGTTATGGCTAGCTCTAGCTAATTATATTAAGGGTGGTGATATATGGTTGGTTATTACATTCTTCATTATATTCCCGCCTAGCTCTAATGATGATAAAATCAATTAGCCCTTTCAACATGGCGTATGAACACAGTTTCTAAGTCCGGTGGGGTGAAGAACTCCCTGGCTCGGCTACCACCACGGTAGTTGCACTTCAAAGAAGGTTTTCGCTTCTTGGGAGCAGGTGGACACGCCAACGTGGTTGGAACCCTTGCTTCTTCACCTGTTGGGGTTGTGGAACGCTCTTCTGTGTCACCTTCTTCTTGATCTTCTCGTTGAGCTTTCTTCTCCACAGGGATGGTGTATATTGGCTGCAATGGAGCTCTCAAAGCTATTCCAGCGATGACCCACTTCCTATTATCTGACTCTAACCCTCCTTCTATTTGTGACTTCTCAGAGAACCCCATATTTAACCACCAAAAAGTGTTTCAGGGAAATATATATGTGTGTATATATAGCAGAGAATAAGGGAATAAATTAAAGATGGGTTCTCTTTTCTTCTCTTTTTCTTTCTTTCACTTTTCTTTTGGGTGTGTAAGTGCAGACTTGGTAAGGAATCGGATGAAACCAGCAGGAAAGTGTTGACTGGTGAAAAGGAGGGGGATAGGAGAGTGAAAGTGATGAGGGAATAAAGAGAGAAAACTGAGGAAAAAGAAAATATTTGTACTGAGAAAGATATATGAGAACACAAATTTAAAGGAAAGGAAGTGTTGGATTTTTTTTCAGGTTGAGTGGTTCCTTTGAAGGTTGTTGAAGATGAGAGGACATGGGAGGAAAAGTGATCTGAAGAGTTACGTTGGGGAAACCTTAAAGGGGCATTTGGTGCTGGTGTAAAATTATTCAAGGAATTTTAATTTAGACATCCGCTTTCGTTGTTGTGTACCACTTTTTAAATTTTTGAATGATGGCTATGCATGAAATTAAACTTAACTGTCATAAATTATATATGAATTTAACTTATTAATTGTTTCTTACAATTTTATCCTCCCTTTAACTCGTAAAATATTTTTCATATAGTAACACCAAAATTGTTGTTAAAGATATTTTTGTTACTTTACATTATAATGTATTCTATTAGGGCTTAGGAATCAATATATATATATATATATATATATATACATATTAAAAATACAATAACATAAAACACATAACTGTGTAAATGTTTGGGGTTAGTTCAAGTAGATTAATATGTGCTTTAAGTAAAATTTATTTTTCTAATATTATGAGATTGGTAAAACTAATATTGGAAGGGTTTTATTTTATGTATATACATAAAAAAAACCCTTAAAATTATACTCATACACAATTTTCCAAAAATTGATCGTCTAAGCGAAAAAATCTATCTCTCTTAAATAAAATTTGGAATTGTAAGAGAAATCACGTAATCCTTTACTATTCTCACACATAATATAAGGACGCCATTGTGTCATTTTTTAATAGTAATCACTAAATATAAAACACTATAAAAAAACCATCACACAATATATTATATTTTATTTCACACTAGCATATAAATATATCAGATTTTTTTTGTTGTTGACCAAATATATAAGATTTGATACCGGTATATAAATTAGAAAGTGTATTACAAAAAAAGAAAAAAACTTAGAAAGTGGCTCAAATGAGTAATAAATTTGAACTTAACTGTCAGTAAACTTCTACAGTTTTGATGTGCTCCAAAGTTTAACGAAAAATATTTATGGAGACAAATAATTTTGCTAATGTTTCGATTAAAAAAAGTAGTTTCATATACGCAAAATTCTACTGAGCATAGGGAGCCTTCCAACTTCATTTTTTCCAAGACAAGCACGTTACTCCCTCCGTTTTTCAAATTTTTGTGTGGTGTAAATATAAGTTATTTTTATATTTTAAAACAATATAAGTAATTTTATCCATTTTATTTTATATTTATGATGAGTAAAAATAAATAAATATAAATATAATTATTTAATGAAGATGTAATTTATAATGAATAATAAAAGATATTTTTATCTTTTATTTTTAGTTTTTAAAAAATTAGTAAAATTCAATTATGATATTAATTTTCGGTGCATAATTTATGGAACATAGGCAGCACTATACAAGATGTTGTCCTTGTCAAGAAATTCCTGTCCAAATACATGTACTCATGACAATTGTGAGAGAGAGAGAGAGGTAGCGAGATTGATGAGAGAAAGATACGGTCTTAAATGCGGAAGAGTCACATTGAATACTTGAATGCAATCCATGGTATAATAAACCAATCGGAGAAAGTGGAGGGTACCCCAAGGAAGCTCGTGACATAAGCGGAGACCATTAAATTACACATCTGAGAGACATAGAAAGCAGAGAAATGTGGGTGCCCGTGACAATAGCTGGTCATGGGAGAGAGTGGCATTGGATTTTGGCGCCAAGTTTTCAGGGGATTGGGATCACCAATATACTCCTAAGTTAAGCTGTTCTCTTTAATCTATGCTCCTCCTATTCATATTAGAAAAAGTCTCATGCTATGCGATATAAATAAAGCGCCTTTCTTTTCCTTTTAATTTCGGGCCCCCTTCTTTTTGAATATGTGTGGTTTTGAGAATCAAATCAAACGTTTTCCAAAGAATTCTCGTATGCAATCAAAATCTAATTTTGTGACTTCGGTGTTTTTTTCTTTTCGTATCTCTCACAATTGTGATTGATGTATGATTTCTCACTCATGATCATATTCGCTTTAAGCATTTCAAACTCCAAAATTAAGGACACTGACGTGATCGATAATTTTCTTTTCATAAAATACAGCCTATTATATTAGAAAGTCAAAGACTCAATTTTAGAAGAGAAGCTTATAAGTTATAATCACTTTTACAGATAATATTTAATGACTTAAAAAAAATATTTTAACCTTATTCCTTTCAACTTGAATTTTTTAATGCGAGTAAAATTAAGTTCAAATGTTTGTTCTTAGTATTGTATAATCGTACTAAGCTTTAATAAGTACTCCTTCCATTTTTCAATAAATGTCAGTTTTTAATTTATAGTCCATTTCAATTAGATTCACCATGCCATTGAAAGTTGGTTTATCATGAAATAAACGTAGTATTATCCGAACTTATCGGTTCTAAGCCCTGAAATGGGAGGAGGGGCTTGTTTGTAACTTGAAAGTGATTATGTAATTTTATATTCAAATTTGCTTTCAACATCTAACAATGTCTCATTAGCAGTGTGAAAGCAATATTTGGCAGGATACTGGTATTTCTGAGCATGAAATAGCTGATTTAGTCGACAGCATCTCAGACTTTAACACAGTTGATGTAATTAATTGACGTGATCGATTAATATAATTTTTCAAAACTTTGTCCTTTGCAAAATGGCATATTAAGAAGATCTCTAGGAAATTAGTTTTCTATTGTAAAAGTATACATACATGTATGCTCCTAAACAAAATAATCATGGTAAAGAACAAAGTTCAAAGATTTAAATAAACTTCAGATAATCATATGTTTCTATAATTTAAATTTAAAATAAATAACTGTAAGGTAATTTAAGTTTTCATTTTCTTTTCCTTATCTGAGGTAATTGAGTTTTAGCTTATGAATATCAATAAAATGCACTTTATATAACCTTTGAGTATATTTTCAAGTGACCATTTTAATCAAGTTAAACGTTGATAGGAGTTCTTTTTTGGTGACTTGGCCTCAGGCAAGGGATATAGAACGATGTCAAAATAGCATAGCTTAATTACAGCACGAAAGTTGAGCTCATATATATATACACGCACACACAACGGACAGTGCTGCAAATTATATTGCAAAGGTAATTAAGCGAGCCTCAGTTGCGTGGGTCCAACTTCATGTTTATTATTAATTTGAGTTATTCCCGTTCCAATTGTTTAAAAAAAATAAAAATGGACAAACTAAAGGCATGTAAACAACCAAACGATATGGATGAGAATGGAGCAAAGCATAACCGGCAAAAGCTGTGGGCTTCAAAGTAACTTTTATATTATTAGTAATGGCTTTTAAATCTTGATTCCCTTGGCTTTACAACTTGGGAAAAAGGAGGGTCTGTCTATCCCAAACTCCATCTGGCTTAAAATGTGAAGAAATCTCCTCAATGTTTCGAATGACAAAGTGCATGGATCAGTCCAATTTCAAAAGAAACAAAAAGGGAAATTCTTGAACCGGTTATTTGTCTATTTTTCATTGCCCGAATGTATCAATGGCCAAGCCCAAGCCACAGGGCAGCGAAACAAGCACAAATAAGACAATAACAAGGACAACAATATATTATGATAACAAGATCAACAACATTGGAATCGGTACTAAACCAGATGGGATGCCATCAAAACATAATCCAAAACCAGTATAATAATAATAATATGAATTCACATTTCTTAATACAGTCCTTAGACAACATTAATTAAATCTCTGCTGGTTAGATTGAGAGGGGCTCGCTTGAGTAACTTAAGCGTGTGGTTCGTTTGATCCCGAAATTTATGTATAATTGTTAAAAGAGGTAAATGTTTGACCTTATTCTGTGAAATTAGTATCAATTATATTAAAGTCAAAAGGATATAAGTATCAATGTTGTTGCTTCTATACGTCGCATTCTCAATTGTGTAAGCTGCAATATTCTGCAAGCGAATGATATCTACATCCATTGTCCTGGAATCTTTTAAGTACTCGACATCAGGATTAATAAATTAACAACAATATTGAAAGATGCAATCTGAAGGGTGTCCTCCACATTATGATTCTCCTAGATTATATTGGAATTCCGAGTGTTAGATTAGAATACTGAACCTTTCTTAGGACTTATAAATGATAGTAAATTAGGTCTTTATAATCCCAAGATCATCCATATTAAATCATCAAGAAAACAAATAAATTAATAATGGAAGCGTACCTGAATCCATAGGAAACGACTGAAGTTTGGGCCTGTAGTTCTTAGCTTTCCAACTTGATGCATATGCTAGAGATGGCAACTCTCTGCTCTAATGATGGGATGTCATGAAAAGATGACTACGTATAACTTGAAGACCATAACCTTTTATATCTCTGTAAACCTTAGTTTCTAATTCAGCCCATCATAAAATTAGTAACTAGGTAATTATGGTATCTACACATAATAAGCCCACACTTAATGAGATGATTTGGGTCTATTAACTTATCCTTATCAGATTACTTTAATTTGGGCCAAACTTTATAATAGCACAATATACAATTGTATATATACAAGTCCATAGATTTTACAATTTCTCACTTGGACATACGTATATATACACAAATTGTATATTAAACCGTAATTTTTGAGCGCTAAATTTGTTATTATGATCAAAACATCTCCCAATAATCTCGTCCATCAATTATGTCAATATAGGATCAAGGCGACTTTCGTTACATGTATCGAGACTAAGTCCATTCATGGTCACATATATTAACACAACCAAATGACATAGATCAAGTATGGATGTATAGCATGGAAATTACATATAATGTGATCTAGCATGTCTATTTCCAATTGGTCCAACCTAATTCTTTATGAGATCATACAATGAGTCAGAGTAAAAGTAATTAAAACTGAATATCTTATTTCTGTAGAAAAGAAATCCATAAACATAGAGTCTTTCACTTAACTAAATAAGGATTTAAATCCTTACTCTCACTAAATGAGCACTTAAAAGCGTACTCCCACTAGTATAACATATCATCAAATGATATCACACCTATATAAGCAGTGTACTCATGAAAGACCTTGGGCGGTAAACCTTTTGTAAGCGGATCTGCAATCATGGAGTTTATGCCAATATGCTCTATAAAACCTTGATCACTCTGAACTCTTTCTTTAACAACTAGGAACTTGATGTCTATATGCTTGGACTTTGTTGAGCTCCTGTTGTTGTTAGAATACAAGACTGAAGACTTGTTGTCACAAAATAGCTTAAGAGGTCTTTCAATTCCATCCACAATTTGCAGCCCTGTGACAAAATTTCGCAGCGATATTGCATGATTGGATGCTTCATAACAGGCTATAAATTCAGCTGCCATGGTGGAAGAAGCAATAAGTGTATGCTTAGCACTTTTCCAAGATTTCTCCTCCAGCAAGCATGTAAATATAGCCCGAAGTGGATCTACGACTGTCTTGGCATCCTGTAAAGTCAGAGTCTGAATACCCATTGATCTATAATTTGTCCAACTTTCTGTATGTGAGCATGTAATGCTTTGTTCTTTGGAGATATCAGAAGACCCGTTTGGCAACTACCGAATAATCCATTCCCGGATTGCTTAAATACCTGCTTAGCATCCTAACAATATACACAATGTCTGGACGCGTACAAACCTGGGCACACATTAGACTTCCCACTGTTGAGGCATAAGGAATCTTTTGCATTTCTTTAGTTTCAAATCATTCTTAAGGCACTGGTTAAGACTAAACTTGTCTTCTTTAGCAACAGGAGTGTCTCCTGGTTTATAGTTCTCTATGCCAAACCTTTTAAATACATTTTCAATGTAGCCCTTTTGTGATAATCCAAGAATACCTCGAGAACGATCTTGATGTATCTAAATCCCTAATACAAAATAAGCTTCCCCAAAATCTTTCATTTCAAATTGTGTTGATAGAAATTTCTTGATTTCTTGCAATAAACATATGTCATTGCTGGTAAGCAGTATGTCATCACATATAAAACCAAGAAAATATGTTTACTCCCACTGAACTTGTGGTGTATACAATCATCAACCATATTTATCTCAAATCCATATGAGACAATAACCTGATGAAATTTATAATACCATTGACAGAAAGCTTGTTTTAACCTATAGATGGATTTTTTTAATTTGCAAACCATATTCTCTACATCTGTAGACACAAAGTTTTCTGGCTGCACCATATAAATTGTCTCATCAATGTCACCATTGAGAAACACAGTCTTTACATCCATCTGGTTTAACTCTAAGTCAAAATGTGTCACTCATGCCATAATTGTCCTAAAGGAGTCTTTCGATGAAACCGAAGATAAAGTCTCTTTATAATCAATACCTTCTATTTGAGTGAAGTCTTTTGCAACAAGACGTGCTTTATACCTTTCCATATTACCCTTCGAATTCCTTTTGGTTTTAAATATCCATTTGCAACCAATGAGTTTCGTACCTTCAGTCAATGGGACAAGTTCCCAAACATTATTGTCTTTCATTAACTTAATTTCTTCATTCATGGCATTGATCCACTTTTGAGAATTGACACTTTCCATGGCTTGATGGAAGTTGATTGGATCATCTTCTGCTAGTCCGCTGTCATCCTCATGTTTTTGGAGAAAGGTGATATAGTCATCAGAAATTACACTTCTCCTTTCTCTAGTGGATCTCCTTAATGGCATTTGTTCTTGAGGTTGTTGAGTTTGTTGTTCTGGAATAATGTAATGATCTTGATTGGGGAGATTTTCAACATTGTCTTGTAGGTCTGATATTGCTTCTTGAACAACATTAGGAATAGGAACTTGATCGTTGTCATTAACAATCATAGAAAGTGGAATAGATTCCTCTTTAAAGACAATGTTTCTAACCTTATTTCTCTTCCCTAAACTTAATATCCTCAAAGAAATAGGCATTTCCCGTCTCAAAAATTATTCTAGAAGTGGGATCATAAAATTTATACCCTCGAGATCGTTTAGAATATCCAACAAAGTAGCAATTGACCGTTTTTGAGTCCAGTTTCTTCTCATTTGGCCTATAAGGCCTTGCCTCAGCTAGACAATCTCAAATGTATAAATGTTTTATGCTAGGCTTTTTACTAGTCCATGATTCATAAGGAGTTTTGGCCACTGCTTTAGTTGGTACTCTATTAAGGATATAGGTTGCAGCTTTTAATGCCTCTCCTCATAGTGATTCTGACAAGATAAAATGACTAATAATACTTCTTACCATATCCTTTAATATTTTGTTTCGTCTCTCAGCAACACCATTCATGCTAGGAGTACCTGGCATGGTATACTGTGGGACGATACACATTCCTCTAGGAATTTGGCAAACGATCTTGGACATTGTTCACCTGATCCATCATGTCGCCCGTAGTATTCACCACCACGGTCTGATCTGATAGCCTTAATACTTTTGCCAAGTTGGTTTTTAACCTTGGCCTTAAATGCCTTAAACACGTCCAATGACTGCGATTTCTCATGTATAAGGTAAAGGTAGTCATAACGTGAATAATCATCTATAAACGTAATGAAATATCATTGACCATTCCATGAAGCCATAGGGAAAGATCCACAAATATCCTTATGTATGAGTTTTAAGACGTCTGAAGATCTGTTGGCACCTAACCTCCTTTTGTTTTTCTGTTTCCCCTAAATACACTCAATACAAACTTGAAAGTCTGTCAAATCAAGGGAATCAAGAATTCCATCTGGCACAAGTCTTTCAATTCTTTGTTTAGATGTATGCCCTACACGCTTGTGCCAAAGTGAAGCAGAATTCTCATTTTTTAATATGTGTTTAATACCATGTGAACTCACATGCAAGGTTTCATTGAAAGAGGCAACATAATCAATCAAGTACAGGTTATCATAAAAAGTCAGAGAACCTGTATCAATAATATTTGAATTCTGAAAAAGACTAAACCGATTGTTTCCAAATGAATAGCAATAACCAAATTTGTCCAAAACAGAAACAGAAACCAAATTCCGTCTAAAAGACGGTACGACAAATGTCTCTTTTAAATCCAAATAAAATCCAGTCTTTAACAATAACCTAAAAGTTCCTATAGCCTTGACTTCCACTGATTTGCCATCGCCCACATAGATGAATCTCTCAGCATCATTTGACTTTCGACAATTCAGGCAACCTTGCATGGACACACTTACGTGAGTAGTAGCACTGGAATCTATCCACCAAGTGTGTCTTGGTACTGAAACCAAATTAACCTCAGAACAAACAAAATGAAAAAATGTACCTTTCTTTACACGCCAAGCGTGATATTTGGCACAATTTTTCTTCATATATCCTGTACTCTTACAGAAGAAACAGCCAAATTCCTCATTTTGTTTTTGCTGTTGTTTCTTCTGAGGTGGAGCATTTGCAGCTTCTTTATCCTTCTCTCTTTTCATATTCTTGTCCTTAGAGGTACTTGTCAAGTGAGCACCTTTAATCTTTTCTTGCTTCAGTCTTTTTCTTCTTGCACACAATGAAAAAATGAGCTCATTAAGAGACCATTTGTCCTTTTGACAGTTATTACTGACCTTAAATTGATTGAATTGTGTGGGAAGAGAAATTAAAACCAAATACACGAACAAATCATTAGATAGCTCTAACTTTAGTGCCTTTAGTCTGGAAGTAAGATGAAACATCTCCATAATGTACTCCATTATATTTCTTTTTCCTGTATACTTCATTGAAATTAAGCTCGATAAAATTGTACTTGTTTTAGCCTTATCTCTTTTGGCAAAGCGCTTTTCAATTTCCTCAAGAAATTCCTTGGCAGTGATTACCTTTTCGGACACAACAACCCTAAATGCTTCTAGAACACCACGCTTCATGATCATGAGATTCATGCGATTTGAATGATCCCACTTCTTAAAGTCCTGTTTTTCCTCAATGGAACTTTTATCCGTAGGAGCAGTGGGTTACTCAATCCTTAATGTAAGGTCTAGATCCATGCAGCCAAGAGCGATCATCACGTTCTCTTTCCAGTCCTTAAAATTATTCCCATTTAACATGAGAATAAAGTTGATGTTAGCAGATACTATAGAAGCAGATGCATTAATTGAAAAATAGAACAAAACAACATGATAACACAAGTTCCAAATCATATAGATTCAAATAATGATAGAGCCCGTCACAAGATACCTAGTACAACATTAATATTTAGGCTTTGAACAGAAATATTAATTTGTAAATGGTACTCTTGGTGTAGTAATCAAATACTGACAATAAATCTTGTCAAATTATAAGTCTATCTTTGGATCGACTTATTATTCACATGGAACTTGACAATCATCACATATTTATTACCATAGGTGAGTGTATGAAATTTGACCAAATATAGACCTTTCTTTGGATCGATTAATACTTGCAGAAATTTCATGCTCGCAATCATCCTTATACTCCAAAATAAATTGACTTAGACAAGAGAGGCTACTTTGGGCAGCATATTGCTTTAGTCAATTTATTTCAAAACATTTAGAATTGTTACCAAACTTCTTTATGTAACAAGAACTGAAATACACATGTTCTTAATACCATTATAATAAAAGAAAATGGAATGTACATACTCTATAAAAATACATATATATCTAGTATTCCAAATATCAACAAGACAAATCCTTATTTGTAAATGAACAAATAATTGAATCTACTACTGAATCCATCACCATGCCAAAAGAAAAGCCAAACAAAGGTGCAACACATGTGCCAAATAAAAGTCATTCCACTTAATCCTTTTTTAAGTCCAAACAAAAAAACCAAACATCAACAGATCAGTTATTCCCAATGATTCAACCATGGATGGCTCCAATGCCACTTGATAGTAAATTAGGTCTTTATAATCCGAAGATTATCCATGTTAAATCATCAAGAAAACTAATAGACTAAGCATAACTGAACCCATAGGAAATAACTAAAGTTTGGGTCTGTGATTCTTGGCCTTCCAAGTTGATCATATCTTTAGAGATAGCCAATTTCTTCTCTGATGATGGGATGTCAGGAAAAGATGCGTACGTATAACTTGGGGACCATAATATTTTATATCTCTGTAAACCTTAGTTTCTAATTCAGCCCATCATAAAATTAGTAACTGGGTAATCATAGTATCTACACATAGCAAGCCCACACTTAATGAGATGGTTTGGACCCATTAATTTATCTTTATTAGATCACTTTAATTTGGGTCAAACTTTATAATAGCACAATATACAATTGTATATATACAAGTCCATAGATTTTATAGTAAAACACAGGGCACTAACCTAAGAGAGGACTAACATATTCAAGAAGATAATCGTATGCTCATGACACAACATAATAAAGGTGCAAGAAAGATTAAATATACATACATGAAAGATTGATGGTTTAAGGATGATAGATTAACAGTGCAGAGAAGATATATAAGAAAAAGTAAGGTTTACACATAGAAGCCCCGTATAGAGGAGGTTATGTTTGTTAAGGGATGAATTGAACTGCTTAAAAAAGCGTATATGAGTATAATGCAACTTTTCTGACGATTTCCTCACATCCTTGAATAACCTCTATGGTCTTCGTATTGCTCCATGAACTCATCATTGAACTTCTTGAAACTGGCCATAATAGCAGGCATGTCTTCCTCAGCAGGTAAAATAGTTGTCCTCAAATGGAAGACCCTATATGCAAAGTTATGGCGTTAGAAAATGGATTGTATTTGCCATATTTCAGAAATACATTATCATGTAGTAGGCCTCCAGAGTTGCTACATGAGTTTTCAATGCACGATGGAGGAGAAATACGAGGGAAAAGAATTAAGGATATGTATGCGTACCCTTCTTTCTGTCCAAATCCAGAACCAGGGACAGTGGATATGCCAGTGGCTTCCAAAAGCTTGAGACAGTAGAAGACATCTGGGATCTTTCCAGCCTGTTTAGCAGCCTCTATAGCTCTTGGTGGCAATCGAATTTGAGGGAATGAATACATGGCCCCTAAACAAAACTCAGGGAATCACTATTGATTTACCAGGCACAAGACGATCGAAGATAGAAGAATAAACATGTGGACACATCAAGATCTTTCAAAACACTTTGGTTTATACCTTCTGTGAAATTACAAACAACATTTCTGCAACTGTTGAATCCATCAGTCATTATCCTTGCTCTCCTCCTCATTGATTCTAGTATTCCTTTGCTGCATATTGCAGATAATTGTGAAATCACTACATAAAGAGGCCATCCATCCTTGTGACTTAAGACAGTTTGTAAGGGAAGGGAGAAAAATCAGAAAAGCTGAATCACATGCCAGAACATGATCCATATAGAAGATCAAAGTTAAGAGGAGTGAAGTTTTGACATTTAGCAAATTAGTCTCAGCAAGATTACCTTTCCCTAACAAATTGGTCATAAGAAATGTCTCCAGGTTTCAGTGGATTGACCATAAGCCCCATCTGTAGAACACAGTAGAAAATGGAGGAAAGGATGAGGAAAAGAGGGCAGGAAAGGAGAGATGTACTCAATAAAGATTATACTCCTACAAATACCGAGTCCAAATTAAAATATCAAAACAGAATTCAGCTCCAACTCACAAATATTTGTGCTGGAACATTTGGACTAAGAGACACTGATGCCACCTTATAGATCTCATCAACAGTCTGCAAAAGAAAATGGGAATCAATGAAAAGCATCAGCAGTGTAGCTACAGCATAGCCTGACAATAATGTGCTTGAACAACTTATCTAGACATGAAAATGAGTGCAAAGGACTATTTTGGCAAAATAATTCAGTTCAGTACTTGACATGTAGCAGCAAGTACAAACATTAGTTAACAAGTAATAATGGAAGAATTTGGAACTATTACAGCCAATATCTTGATATAATATATTCTATTTCTTGTTTATGTCTTACAACTTTTCTTTGACTCCATGTTTTAACATTAGCTCCTCAACAATGTGAATAACTCATCAGGAATTAGGGCAATAAATCTTTACTCTAATTTTTACAATAAATCTTTACTCCAATTTTTACATAATCCAAACTTTGCAACAAATCCCAGCTTTAAACTCAATTTCAAGTAAATTCAGTAACATCAGGTATAAAAAGACAAACCTCTGGAGGAATGTTGGTCATTTCAAAATATCCTCCACGCTGTCCACATTCACCCCAATACCCTTTAGACACTGTATGAAAAGAAACAAGCTGGATTTCCTTGCTTATAGGAGGCCCCAAGTCCATCAAAACCTTATTGTGCAAAGAAATAAAAAGTATTAGCTCAAGTTAACAATTCGGGCAGAACATTAGATTAGAAGCACAACCAAGTATACCTTTTTAGCACTGACAAAGGGTCGTTCATCCTGATATACATTCTGCTGGTAAACCTCATCTCCAAGCAAGGCCAAATTTTCTTGATAACAAAATTGCAAAACCTCTCTTAGATTAGCTTCACTGAGGCATTGACCAGTAGGATTTCCAGGATTTATGATCACCATTGCTTTAACCTAATCAAATTTCAACTTATAAAAAATTCGTTGCTTCCATTAAATAAGGAAATACATAAATGGATGATGAGATTTTGATAAATGAAAACAACTTATCAGAAAGATGCTAGGTTTCAAAAAGTCAAAGCATAGAAGAACACAAATCAATTCATCATTAGATGATTTTGTTACTGGCAGAAGAAAGGTATCCAGAACAATTGGTTTCAAGGTGAGAAGGTTCATTATCTTCGGATTGATTTACAGTCCCCTTCATCCAAGTATTTAAGCATCCAGTTTTATTATAAGTTTAATCCAAAAACAGAGTGGAAACATCATATTAGTAAAGCCACGAGACATACAGTTATTCCTTTATAACGAGCTTGTGCAACCGCTTGACGAAGTTCATTAGTATCTAGACCCCAATTGGCTGTCTCTTCAAGGTAGTATGGAACAAGAGAACCGCCAAGGAGAGCAATTGTTGCTGAGTAGAGTGGGTATTGTGGGACTGGAACCAAAATCTGGCAATAGAAGTGTTAGGTAATACTTTTAAATGGCACTGGATACAGATAATTGAAGTACTAATAAGGGGGGAAAAAAAAACTATATTACCCCATCCCCTTGACCTCCTATGATAGTATTTAAGATCTGCATCACACCCTTGCTGGCACCATCAGTGAGATATATGAGCTCTGGATCACTGTAAATGGAACAAGAAGCAATTAAATACCTTCACCTCACAAGTAACAACATGGAAATTAAGCTTAAGAGCCTTTCCAGAACATAAAGTAGGAAAAGAAATGGGGTAGCATTAGTATGGAGGATAAATACCTGGGATAGCCATCACGCCTTTGTATGAACTCTGCTACTTCCTTCCTTACTCCTGGAATGCCTCTGGAGTCACTATAAGCACCTAGAATACACCATTATTGCAGTTAATTACTGGAGATTCTAAGATATAGAAAAGTCCAAACTCCTAAATCTGCAAGGAGAAGAACCAGTAAACACCCAATAATACAATAGTAATAGTAAGATGTAAATGTTAGAAGATGGTAACAGCAAGAGATATCTGCAAGCTAAGAAGAATGCCACTGCCTAGTAGACCTGAAAACTTTATAAGTTCTTATTGAAAGCAATTAATATGGTTTAGAATTTATTGTAAAAGAAATCCCATAGGTAAAAGGTCCTTGAAAGCCAATGAAGGAGCTTTTTGCTAGTTGGTGTTGTAGTTTTAGCAATTAAGTCTCTAACTCCAGGCATATTTCCTAGTTATAAGGCTTAGCACACCGTTGGGAAAAGGCTTACACTCTAAGGTCTACACAACTGATACCTGTGATATAATTAATTTTAACACTGTCAGCATATAACTGAATTTATTTTATTTTATGAAACAATGCAGCTTTCTTTTGCTATATATTGCTTAAATTATAAGAGGCAAGGTGGGGTGGAAAAATAACGATACAATGCATGAATGCAATACTTAAAAAAAGAAACAGCAAATGTAAAACTCTACCATGTTATAAAGCATGAAGATAGTTTACATATGAATACCTAAACCACCCGAGGTCATCGTGAGATAATGCTTTGCTTTTGCAATTGCATCAGCAGGGAATAACAGTCCAACATTAGGATCATCAAGAAGGAATGGCGCCTGGCACAAAGCAACAACCTGCAACCAAAAATTTTCTAAAGTTTAGCATAACCAACAAATTAAATAGTTTAACCCTCGATGATTTAATTAGATAACAATAATTAACATTATGAAAATTCCAAGGGAGATCTGGTAAAAGCAGAAATATGATAATTGTGGCAAACCTGGCGGGGGAAGGTCAGTGGTTTCTGTCCCAAAGCATGTGGGTTGCCAACATTAGTGAATATAATCTGCCAACAGTTGAAAATGAGTCAGTATAATATGCCTGGTAGCAGGAGCACAAGCATAGAGATGACATATTAGGAGCACAAATACAGAGACGATGATATGAATCCAAATATAATTCTTTTGAGCGACTGTGCTATTAGGACATTTAAGCTGACAGTATGCATAATAAGGCTAGATTTACATAAACATGTATAGGTATTGGTACAATGGTACCTACTCTTTTATGCAAATCCATTCTTGGGATATGGAAGTCGACGAATACAAATATAAACAGGAGTGCTTTGCCATAGTGAAGGTGCTTTCCAACAAAAGAAAAATAGAAAACAAATTTGCCAACTTGGCATTTAGGTCCTTAAGAACAAGAACTGGGTATTATGAAGTGCCTATTATACAGTTTCAAAAAGAAAAGCATGTATGAAACATACTACCATTACCCATGATGGCCATGCTATGAGGGTCTAGGGGGATTGTATTTCTAGCTACATACTCAACAACTACAAGTTGTTGAACAAGGCGCACACTTATATGCCCTCTAAAAACATATTAGGATCCATGAACAAGTTGCAATAGGAGGCTTCAAAAGTTACTTTATAGCTTGCATACATCCTTTTGGAAACTCTGTCCATTATAATACCAGCCCATGAAAAGAATTTAATGACCATAACCAATTTTCTCCTCAAACCAAAGGGTTCCAATCAAACAAATATAACTTTCTACATGTATAACCTGAAAAAAAGGATGCTCTACCTTTTTGCCCTCCTTCTGAAGCTCAGAAGCTCGGAGGTATAATTCACCTCTGACAGCATATTGAGCCTTCTTCACGTTTTCATTTATAGACTCATAGTCTAATGGCTTGGGTGTCATGGTGAAGCAGATGACTTCTTAAAGAGGTCCCTGAATAATAATAACAATAATAATAATAATAGAAAAAAAAACCCAAAACTACCAAAAAATTAAAGCAGTTACCAATCAAATAGTTCAAGGAGTGAAAAGAAAATGCATAAGAACTGTCCATCAGTTGTGAAAATAAACAGCATAAAACTACCGTATTCTACTACATGTGAAATTCACATTTTGATTTAGGATTGGGGACGTAGTGATGCCACTGCGCTCTGATTGATTTCTAGAATAACAGGGTCCATGCTAACTAGTCCATATTGTGTAAACAAATGCAACACCAACAAATTTGCAACACAATAGAGATGACAGAATTAAACCAGGCCATTTAAATCGCAATAGCGTGTGGACTCATGAATCGTGCTTACAATTCCAACTTTTGAAAATGACAATACAAAGTACAGAAAAAAAAAAATCATGATTGTAAAGACCCCTTCAAGCTAGTGACGAAAAAGCCATAAAACAAAAAATAAAGAAATAAATAAATAAAAGAAAAGGGAAACAATTATCGCTCCAACTAACACAAACCCAGTTCACTGAAAACGCAAAAGATTCGATCTTTAGCATCTTATTGCAGGTGGGTCGTGTCGATCGACCGCAAGGGAAAAGTGGTACCTGTGGAGCTGGTTTTGAAGCTTCTTGGTGGAACGAACAGTGTGTGCGTTGTGGACTCAAGTTGCAATAACCGAGTCCCTGCACTTCAAGTGCTCAGTGGGAAACACGAAGTCACGAAACTAGTTAACAAATGTTATACGTGTCTGACAATAGTTTTAGCCTTTTATTTGTCTCAATAGGAAAAAAAGCGTCGTGTATAATATGTGGCAGTGACAGTTAGTGAAAAACAGTGGCAGCGCCAGAGCCACTGAAAAAAGTTGCTAACGGATTATTGAACTCTCAAACTATATATTAAAACCGAAGGGATAATGCTTTTGCATGAATTGTGGCCTAGCTTTGGGCAATAGGGTCTTGGAAGATAACAGGGCTTTGGCCATTTTTTGGCGAAGTCTCTGCTTGTGCTACACACATACACAAGGGTCGTTGTCTATTGGTGGAGAGTGGTTCATGTTTGTTTGTGTTAGATTTCATTTTGCATCTTCAATTGAGCTTGTATGATTCCTCTCGTGGTCGTAAAAAGGGTGGAATTTGATAATCATGTCACTTTCTTCCACCATAACATTTAGGGCAAATTACCCGGATCTATGTAAAATGTGGTGAAATTCACATTGCCTATATGATAGACAAGAGGTCAATATAGAAAAAAAAGGTACAGCCATGATATCGATTCTTGATAGTATATATAAAAAAGTCTCGTGACTAGAGATAAAACGAACGGTTGCGAGCTCTATATTTTGAGGAAATTAATCTACTTTCGATAATAGATACACTAATCTCACTTTAAAAGATAAAAGGTCAATGGTATAATTTCATAAAATCAGAGACTTCATTAGCAAATAGTTTAAATTGAATAGAGGGAATATGAAGTTTATTAAATCCCATGAGAACTCAACGTAATTTATTCTAAAATTTATACTATGAGATATTGCTAAGATTAAACCGTTCACATTTTTTAATGTATGGTCCAAAAAGCTTTGGATGTATCGACTGACTTCTTTCGGTCAAGCCATGTGTTAAATAGGTGTTTATATTTTTTGATTAAATAGGTGTCTATATTTCAATAGTTTATAATTGAGTCTTTAGATTTGTAAAAATTTGTACTTGTGAATCAAAACAAAATGTTTTCATATGACATTTTATATATGTACATATATATGTTGATCCGGTATTTAATAATATTTCATTTTTATTTACAGATTTTCAGCGAATATTCGTGTTTAATAACTCAATTATAAATATTTTATAATTTCAAGGACTTAATTGCAAAGTTTCAAAGCATACTGTCATGAACAATCTTTCTTAAGGAGTTAATTTGCGAAAGATTCTAGAATATTCCAGAAGACCGTAGAAAAATATAGAATACCGTGGAATATTATAGATAGTTCTAGAGAATTCTAGATACTTTAAGAACCATGTAGAATCATGTAGAACTATCTAGAAGCATGTAGAGATATGTAGAAGTATCTAGAAGCATGTAGAGGCATGTAGGAGTTATCTAGAATGTCCTTAGTAGATACGTATGGGTGGTTCTAGATGTACAATCTAGACCGTCCATTAGAATCAATTTCCATCGTCCAGGCTATATATATAGGTGGTCATTCTTGGCCAAACCATCCAAGTCATTTTTAAGCTTTCCATTGTATAATACAAAAAGTTCTCTCCACCAAAGTTTTCGTATTTTCTTGTGTTCTTAGCTTCCATTGCTAGATTTTTTGAGTAAGGCTGACTTGGTACTTAGCTCAAGAGGTTAAGTAAGTCCAAGTGTCGACACAGTTACGTTGGAGTGTATCCAAGGCTATGACAATACAGTCCAATATAAATTTCTTCTAAATATTAAAGACTAAGAAATTAATTTAACCCATGTTAAATTGATTGAGTTATTACACAATCCAACTTGGATTTAGATTCTCCAAAGTGAGAATCTCACTTTAAAGGATAAAATAAGGAGTTTCACTCTTGAATCAATAGAATGGAAAGGATTACACTTATAAATTTATTGATTCAAAAGTAAAATTATCTTACTTTACTACCTAAAATCTCACTTTAGAGAATCCTTATTCATTTTACTTAAAGTAAAAATATTAAT
Source organism: Dalbergia cochinchinensis (assembly GCA_031216125.1). Lineage (NCBI taxonomy): Eukaryota > Viridiplantae > Streptophyta > Magnoliopsida > Fabales > Fabaceae > Dalbergia > Dalbergia cochinchinensis. The sequence goes on from CM062377.1 coordinate 82,347,439, forward strand.
TTGATTCGTATATTCTTTTTTTTTCAAACGAGAATAAATAAGCTAGGAATATGATCCTCTTTTTCTTTTTTGTTTTCCTTGATCAATTGGACCCTTTTCTCTACCTTTTCTATCCCCATTATCAGTGTTTTTTGGGTAAATTTTCAGTAGATGAAAGAGGAAGAGGTAAAGGAAGAAGAATGTTTTTGGGTGGTTCAGGAGCTCTAGTGTTGCTTGGGGGCAAGAAGGCTACATCAAATGGCTTTAGCAAAATGGGCTTGGCCCTTACATGGTGTTAACCAACATAGCTGTATGTTTCTAGCAAGCCATGGCGGGGCCTCCAATGATATTTTTCCTTTTTAAGTCTACATGGTTTGTAGAATTTGCCCTTTGCACGCAAGCTTGTTGCGCAAATTCTGCCTGCTCACCAAAAACGCTAATTGTGTATTGCTTACCTGCCTCATCCAGTCAATACCCAATGTGCCTATGGTAACGTGGATTGCTCTCCAATTAACATGTATAGGCATACAGTACCATGAGGTGACAGTGTACGGGGTGCAGATATAATGATAACCAAAGTTGGTTATCCTAAAAAAATAATAAAATCATTAATCCGTGTGACTTTTAAAGAGGGTGCAAATTTTATTAATTTGCAAAGGTGCCCTTTGCTCACCTTTAAATTAATTTTCATATGATATTTCCCAAATAATATCATTCTAATATGGACTATATGAGGTGGAAAGAATTTTGCAAAGAATTCGGACAATCCAAATTAAATACTTGAACATGGATAATCTGAGTTCTTTATATTGACATTTCGTATTTTATTATTAAAAGATCAAAAGCCAATAAGAAGGAAATTCGAACCTACCAAATTCCATGTATTTTTTTATTTTTTTTATTCTTTTACTTTTTAATATAATGAAGAAAAAGAAACTGGATTTTCATCATCTATGTAAAGAATCATCTATTTAAAGAAAAAGAAAATATTATATAAAAGTGGATTTTTATCTTCTATGATTCTTTCCTGATTTTTAGGCAAATCTTCATCTCTTCAAATTTTTATCCAAATATCCTATTGAAATTATTAACTGCTATTTTTTTATTTTTTCTACAAAAATAAAAATTATTAGAATATCTACCAATTAAATCTGAAAATTAAAATTAAATGAAAATTAAATGATAATCTCACTAATAGCTTTAAAGAAAAATTAGAAGATTTAATAAAAAAATTTGAATCTATTAACAAACAAATGTGAGAAAAATAAGATAATAACGCTTGTTATTAAGAGCACCTTGTGTTAAGTCAATTGATTTAGTTGATCAATATTCAGGGTGGGTAGACTATTAAACAAAAATTAATTTTGTCAAAATCCTTTTGTCCATCTTGAGGACTAGCCCAAATTCAATACAAATAGTGCCATCTTTTTTTTATATTACTTTTGGGATCCCTCTATCTAATTTTTCCAATTAATTGTTTATAATTATGTAATTAACTATATGTGTGCATTATATATGTAAATAATGATTTTTTTTTGTTTTATTTGTTAAAAAATGTCCAATGTAAGTTTAATGAACCCCATGACAGGTAAATGATAATTTTACTTTTCTTATATTTCTTTTTTGTTATTGCAATCTTAATTTAAGTCTCTATAAATATTTTAATATATGTATTTAATTCTTATGAATATTAAAAATTTTGGTTTTGACCTTTATAAATAAAAATTTGATTTTGATATATTTATAGTATAAATTTTTATATTATTATCTAATCAAATTATTTTATTTGCACGACCTTTCAAGTAACATGAAAATCATCTATATTTAGTTATATGACAATGCATAATATAATAATGTGAAATTCTTGTACACTGTCGCTCCATAAAAATTTAATTTTATAAAAAAATTAAATTTTTAAATTCTTGTAACCATGGTTTGACAAATTTTTATAAGATCCAAAAATATATTATAAACAAGAGAGTAGAATCTAAAAAAGTTAAAAGTGCTGAAACTAAAATAACTTACATTGATTAAAAAATTTAAACCCACCCACTTCTAATCTAAATAAATTAAAAGTTAAACAATTCTCATCATTTTTTGGTAGATGTTAAATATTCTGCATCCATAATGTTAACAAAGCTTGCTTAATTTTATTGTATATGTAGAATTTGATAGGTTGATTTTGAAAACTCACAAGAATAAACATATCCGCTGGTAGATGCTTTAATATATTGAAACACTAATTAAAAATGGAAATAGATACTTTAAAGTGAGAATCCCTCTAAAATGAGAAAGTAAGAAGATTCTCACTATTAGATCAATTGATGGGCCCATATACTATGCATTTTTTTATTCAAGGGTGAAAACTTTCTCACTTCTTCACTTTAGAGAATCTAAATTCATTAATAATAATAATATGGTGAAACACAATACACTCATTTCAATGTTCTAATCAAAATTTACAGGCCCACATCTCGGACTCGTGGTAGCATATGTATGCTCCCGTCTATTGGATCACCTCCTTTAAAAATATTATTTTATTAATAAATTAACTTTTCATTGAATTCAGACAATTCGAATTCTTCACAAAATGTTTTCCAAATTTTACACTAAACTTGGAAAGTCCAAGTTTTGTTGGTTTTTTGAAAATAGTATTTTAATAAAAGATATAAAAAAAACTATTTTATTACTAAATTAAATATTGAATTCGGATGGACCAAATTTATTACAAAATTTATCTTCAACCTCCTATGCTCAATTATAATTTAAAAATTGTATAAATCTAAATTAAAGTGATACTGAGATCCTTTCTTTCTTTTTTTTCCCTTTGTTTGTGTGTGATGGCTTCAAAGCAAGATGGTGTGTGTGTATGTGAAAGGGTAAGGTAAGGAGGGGAACAGGAGGCAAGAGAGGATTTCAGTGACAACCTCCACTGGGTGATCATTTGACATCAAAGGTGGCTCTACTGCATGTGACGGGTTTTTGGGGCTTAGGCTTTCATGTTCTTATGTTTCTTCTTCTTTGGAATTTAGCAATGAAGAACGAGATTTGAAGAGTGAAAGTGGAAATTGGCAGTGAAGAACGAGATTCGAAGAGTGAGAGACAGAGGAGGTTGATTGGGGGTCGAGGTTCACGTTATTGACAGAGGAGGCGGACACAAGGAAACACAACAAGGTCTCCATGTGCAAATAATGTATACAATAGTGATTTATCAGCAAAGTCATTGTAAATTCAACATATTCAGACTTTGAACTGTTCAATAATAAAAATGGAACATCCAACTGTTGAAAACCATTTACATCGAAGGGACTAATGTTGGTGCCTAACTAGGGGTAGACCAACTAATCCTGTGTTGAGACTCTTATAAACTCAAAAAAGTTATTTTTTGACGTACAAAATTTCAAGGAGACAAATTTTTTTAAAAAAATTATTTTTTAATATAAAATATCTTATATAACTTTTAAAATTTAACATTAACATAAATCGTACTAATTTTAAAAATTATAAACTATATTGAACTAATCGTTTGACCCGTGTAATACACGATGATATAATAAAAAATAGCTTATTGATTATCATCGGAACTAAACGATAATGTATTTAAATATATCTTATAGAACTTTGATTATATAAATTTATCTTAAAGTAAGTTAATAGTTAAATAATTAAATAAATAAATAAAATATAAATATGTCATTCCATTTTATATTTTATTTTGAATATCATGCTTATAAGGTTGAAAAATCATGGTAAATGACCTATAACTAACAATAAATACCCTATTTTATGAAAATTTTACACATTTCAAAAATTAAAATTGTTAAATAAAGAAAGAGAATAATTAAGTGGATAATTATACATTATCATGAGAGCCATTTATAGGAATGACAATGAATATCCATGAGAAAGGAGACATATCCCACGTTTGCGTCGCTATTTAGAATTTTCTCTTTCATCCCTATCGCTATCCCCGTCTCCCTTACGGGTTTCCATTTTCCGTTCCCCATGGAAATTTTGAATCCTACAGGATTTAGGGATTTATTAAGAAATTCCAAAAAGAGAAAAACTTTAAGAATGTTTTACAATTTGAAACATAAATATCCATAATAAGAAATACTATTAATACAACATAATCCAAATTTAAATTAAAAATGCATACATAATGCAAATCCAATAAAGATAATTAAACCATAAATGAAGGCGTACTATCCTCGTCCCTATTTCATTTAACAAACAAGGACTTTTCCCCATCAATCATCCTTATGAAAATAAAATATGTCTCATTCTTGTCCCTATTGTGGGTAATTCCCGCGTGCACCCACTTTCAACTCTTTTTTTTTATCATCCCTAGCCATTTATATCATTTTAGTAAATTAAAGTATTTAATTTATAAAAATATAAAAATAAAATTTCTAATTAATAAAAATAATAAATAAATTTAATTTATGTGATTTCAATTACACACCCTTTCCTTGTATATTCTTTTAATAAATTAAAATATCAATTTTAAAATGTATATTATAATTAATGTGTAATAATTAGTAAAAAAATCTTATATAATCCTAATTTAGATCATCTCAATTATTAGAGTAGTATATCAACAATATTATTTTTAAATAAAAAACTAATGTGATTATTTAATTTTTTAAAAATTAATAAATATTTAGCATCATTATCAAATAAGTATAAATTGTGAAATTGATTTTTCTAAATATCTTAATGTTGAAAATTGATTTTTTTTTCAAAAAAATTAGTATGAAAAAATTATGGAATTGATAGATTTAAATGTTTAAGTTGCAAAAAATTAAATAGAGTATAGTGAGATAGTTAGATAGATGCTTTTTTTTTTGTTATGATTTTTAAAAGTTTTAGATTTGAAGTTAGAAACTTTTTTCTCTAATCCAACCCTCATTTGGAATTTTGCATCTACCCTCATTCTTGTCCCATCATGGGTTCTTATTCCTCATTCCATGTGGAGATTTGATTCCCTACTGATATTTATAGGTTTATTAAAAAAATTGAAAAAGAAAAAAGTCTTAAAAATACTTTGAAATTTAAAACATAAATATCTATAACAATGAATACTACTAATGTAACATAATCTAAATTAAAAATGAAAATACATATATAATACAAATCTAATAAAGATAATTCAAAAATAAAGGTGTGATAAGGTTTTCTTGTTACCATTAATTATCATAATTATAATAGTTTTACTATTATTAATCCTATCATTATAATCCTTAATTATAATAAATATAATCAACATATTTATTGTTAGTTGTAATATTTTCTTTGTAACATAATTATAATAGCTTTGTTATCATTAATACTATAATTATATATATATAATTTTTATGGTATACTACATTGAATTATAATTTTTTGTGTTATTTTTTTATTTTTTATATTACTTTTGTTAATGGTACAAAGATACGAAGATATGGTTGAAAAAAATAATTAATAGTTAGAAGGTAAATTAAATTCAAAAACTTACTTAAAATATTAAGATTATAAAAATAATGGGACATAATTTTTCTATGAATAACACATGGAAGATTTTTCATGTAATGAATGTTAATTAAATATTAGTATTATATCAATTATTATCATATTTAATTAAGAATAAATTATCATATTAGTATTATAATGAATCTTAAATATTTGATTAAGAATAGATTTGGTAGAAATTGAATTTTGAATTATTATTATATCAAAATCAGCTAAGTAGCAATTTGTTAATAATTTGACCTATCTGTTTTGTTTAGAGCAAAAAAAATGCTGATCTTAAAGGTCATTTATTCTGGAAATATTTTCTTTTTAATTTCTTTATATTACCCTCATAATGTGAGATTAATTAATGATTCTTAATTTACATTGTAGATCATAATTATATTGACATAGATCCTCTCTTAGTGCAAATTGTAATTTCTAATGATTGTAATATTTGATTATTTAATGATTGTAATATTTGATTTTATTTCATATGAAAAATAATTAATAAGTAAATTGTAAATTAAGTTCAAAAAAATCTTTAGATATAAAGATTGGGGAAAATGGGCCTAAATCACTATATAAATGACACGTGAGGTCTAAATTACTATATGAATGACACGTGTAGCCTAAATTATTATATGAATGACATATATAATAGTTTTCATAATAGTTTCCATTTTTAATTAACGTTTCACTATATTAAAGTATCTACCAACGGATATGTTTGTTCTTGTGACTTCTTGAAACCAACCTATCAAATTCTACATATACAATAAAATTAAGCAAGCTTTGTTAACATTATGAGAATTGTTTAACTTTTAATTTATTTAGATTAGAAGTGGGTGGGTTTAAATTTTTCAGTCAATGTAAGTTATTTTAGTTTTCAACACTTTTTAACTTTTTTAGATTCTAATCTCTTGTTTATATTATATTTTCGGATCTTATAAAAATTTGTCAAACTATGTTTACAAGAATTTAAAAATTTAATTTTTTTATAAAATTTAATTTTTATGTAGCTCAATGTACAAGAATCTCACATTATTATATTATGCATTGTCATATAACCAAGTATAGATGATTTTTATGTTGCTTTAGAGGTTGTACAAATAAAATACTTTGATTAGATAATAATATAAAAAATTTATACTATAAAAGTATTAAAATCAAATTTTTATTTATAAAGGTCAAAACCAAAGTTCTTAATATTCATAAGAATTAAATACATATATTTAAATATTTATAGAGACTTAAACTAAGATTGCAATGACAAAAAAGAAATATAAGAAAGGTAAAATTATTATTTACCTCTCATGAGGTTCGTTAAACTTACATTGGACATTTTTAGACAAAAAAAACAAAAAAAACCATTATTTACATATATAATGCATGCATATTGTTAATTACATAATTATAAACCATTAATTGGAAAAGTTAGATAGAGGGATCCCAAGAGTAATTTTGAAAAAAGATAGCACTATTTGTATTGAATTTGGACAAGTGCTCAAGATGAACAAAAGAATTTTGGAAAAATTAATTTTTCAGTTTAACAGTCTACCCACCTTGAATATTGATCAACTAAATCGATCGACCCAACATAAGGTGCTCTTAAGAATGAGCATTATTATCTTATTTTTCTTACATTTGTTTGTTAATAGATTCAATTTTTTCATTAAATCTTCTAATTTTTTAATTTGTTAAATTTATATATATATATATATATACATATTGCTATTAGTGAGATTATCGTTTAATTTGCATTTAATTTTAGTTTTCAGATTTAATTGATAGATATTCTCATAATTTTTATTTTTGTAGAAAAAATAAAAAATAGCAATAACATTTAATAATTTCAATAGAATATTTGGATAAAAATTTGAAGAGATGAAGATTTGCCTAAAAATCAGAGAAAGAATCATAGAAGATAAAAATCCAGTTTTATATAATATTTTCTTTTTCTTTAAATAGATGATTCTTTAAATAGAAGATAAAAATCTAGTTTCTTTTTCTTGATTATATTAAAAAGTAAAAGAATAAAAAAACAAAAGAACAATACATGGAATTCGGTAGGTTCGAATTTCCTTTTTGTTGGCTTTTGATCTTTTAATAATAAAATATGAAATGCCAATGTAAAGAACTCAGACTATCCATGTTCAAGTATTTAATTTAGATTATCCGAATTCTTTGCAAAATTCTTTCCACCCCCTATAGCCATTTTAGAATGATATTATTTGGGAAATATCATTTGAAAATTAATTTGAAGGTGAGCAAAGGACACTTTTGTAAATTAATAAAATTTATACCCTCTTTAAAAGTCACACGGATTGATGATTTTGTTACTTTTTCAGGATAAGCAACGTTGGTTATCATTGCAACTGCTTTTCACATTTAACCGTGGTACTTTGTGCCTATACATATTAATTGGAGGGTGATTGTTCACATGCCTCGTACAGTCAATACCCAAGGTGCCTATGGTAATGTGGATTGCTCTCTAGTTAACACGTGTAGGCATAGAGCACCATGATTAAATGTCAAAAGCAGTTGCAATAGCAGACAGCAACCTTCTTATGTAAAATACAAGATGACAGTATATGGGGTACAGATGCAATGATAACCAACGTTGGTTATCCTGAAAAAGTAATAAAATCATTAATCCATGTGACTTTTAAAGATGGTACATATTTTATTAATTTGCAAGGTGCCCTTTGCTCACCTTTAAATTAATTTTTATGTGATATGTCCCAAATAATATCATTCTAACATGGACTATAGGGGGTGGAAAGAATTTTGCAAAGAATTCGGACAATCCAAAATTCGAACAATCCAAATTCAATACTTGAACACAGATAGTCTGAGTTCTTTACATTGACATTTCGTAGTTTATTATTAAAATATCAAAAGCCGACAAGAAGGAGATTTGGACCTACCGAATTCCATGTATTGTTTTTTTTTTATTTTTTTATTCTTTTACTTTTTAATATAATAAAGAAAAAGAAATTGGATTTTTATCATCTATGTAAAGAATCATCTATTTAAAGAAAAAGAAAATATTATATAAAACTGGATTTTTATATGATTCTTTCCTTGATTTTTAGGCAAATATTCATCTCTTCAAATTTTTATCCAAATATTCTATTGAAATTATTAACTGCTATTGCTATTTTTTATTTTTCTACAAAAATAAAAATTATGAGAATATCTACCAATTAAATCTGAAAAATAAAATTAAATGCAAATTAAACAATAATCTCACTAACAGGTTTAATGAAAAATTAGAAGATTTAATAGAAAAAAATTGTATCTATTAAAAAACAAATGTGAGGAAAATAAGATAAGAACGCTTGTTATTAAGAGCACCTTGTTTGGGTTGATCGATTTAGTTGATCAATATTCAAAGCGGATAGACTATTAAATAGAAAAATTAATTTTGCCAAAATTCTTTTGTCCGTCTTGAGCACTTGCCCAAATTCAATACAAATAGTACTATCTTTTTTCGATATTACTCTTGTGATCCCTCTATCCAATTTTTCCAATTAATTTTTTATAATTATGTAATTAACTATATGCGTGCATTATATATGTAGATAATGATTTTTTTTGTTTTATTTGTCTGAAAATGTCCAATGTAAGTTTAATGAATCTCATGAGAAGTAAATGATAATTTTACCTTTCTTATATTTCTTTTTTGTCATTGCAATCTTAATTTATGTCTCTATAAATATTTTAATATATGTATTTAATTCTTATGAATATTAAAAATTTTGGTTTTGACTTTTATAAATAAAAATTTGATGTTGATTCATTTATAGTATAAATTTTGTATATTATTATCTAATCAAATTATTTTATTTGCATGACCTTTCAAGTAATGTGAAAATATCTATATTTGATTATATGACAATACATAATATAATAGTGTGAAATTATTGTACATTGCTGCTCCATAAAAATTAAATTTTATAAAAAAATTAAATTTTTTAATTCTTGTAAACATGGTTTGACAAATTTTTATAAGATCCAAAAATATAATATAAATAAGAGATTAGAATCTAAAACAGTTAAAAGTGCTAAAAACTAAAATAACTTACATTGACTAAAAAATTTAAACCCACCCACTTCTAATCTAAATAAATTAAAAGTTAAACAATTCTCATCATTTTTTGGTAAATGTTAAATATATTGCATCCATAATGTTAACAAAGCTTGCTTAATTTTATTGTATATGTAGAATTTGATAGGTTGGTTTCGAAAAGTCACAAGACCAAACATATCTGTTGATAGATGCTTTAATAGTGAAATGCTAATTAAAAATGGAAATAGATACTCTAAAGTGAGAATTCCTCTAAAATGATAAGGAGATTCTCACTATTAGATCAAATGATGGGCCCATATATTATGCATTTTTTTATTCAAGGGTGAAAACTTTCTCACTTTAGAATCTAAATCCATTAATAATAACAATATGGTGAAACGCAGTACACTCATTTCAATGTTCTAATCAAAATTTATAGAGCCATATCTCGGACTCGCGGTGGCATATGTATGCTCGCGTCTATTGGATCACATCCCTTTAAAATTATTATTTTATTAATAAATTAACTTTTCATTGAATTCGAATAGTCCGAATTCTTCACAAAACATTTTTCAAATTTTACACTAAACTTGGAAAGTCTAAGTTTTGTTGGTTTTTTAAAAATAGTATTTTAATAAAAGATATAAAAACATTATTTTATTACTAAATTAAATATTGAATTTGGATAGTCCGATTTCATTAAAAAACTTATCTTCAACCTCCTATGTTTAATTAAAATTTAAAAATTCTATAAATCTAAATTAAAGTGATACTGAGATCTTTTCTTTTTTTTTTCTTTGTTTATATGTGATGGCTTCACAACGAGATAGTGTGTGTGAAAGGGTAAGGCAGGGAGGGGACCAGGAGGTAAAAGAGGATTTCGGTGACAACCTCTATTGGGCGATCATCAAACTACGAAGGCGGCTTTACTATGCATGCGACGGGTTTTTGGGGCTTAGGGTTTCGTGTTCTTGTGTTTCTTCTTGTTTGGAATTTGGCAATGAAGAAGGAGATTAGAAGAGTGAGAGACAAAGAGGAGGTTAGATTAGGGGTCGAGGTTCATGCTATTGACAAAGGAGGCGGACACAAGAAAGCATAACAAGGTCTCCATGTGCAAATAATATGTATACAATAGTGATTTATCAGCAAAGTCATTGCAAATTCAGCATATTCAGACTTTGAACTGTTCAATAATAAAAATGGAATATCCAACGGTTGAAAACCATTTACAATGACTAATGTTGGTACCTAACTAGGGACGAATTAACTAATCCTGCGTCGAGACTTTTATAAACTCAGAAAATTTATTTTTTGACGTACAAAATTTTGAGGAGACAATTTTTTAAAAAACAATATTTTTTTAGTATAAAATATCTTATATAATTTTTAAAATTTAACATTAACATTAACCGTACTAATTTTAAAAACTATTAACTATATTGAACTAGTCGTTTGACCCGTGTAATACATGAGGATATAATAAAAAATAGCTTGTTGATTATTATCAAAACTAAACAATAACTTATTTAATTATATCTTATAGAAATTTAATTATATATATTTACCTTAAAAGTAAGTTAATAGTTAAATATTTAAATAAATAAAAAAATATAAATGTGTCATTCTGTTTTATATTTTATTTTGAGTATCATGCTTATAAGGTTGAAAAAATCTTGGTAGATGACCTATAACTAACAATAAATACCCTATTTTATAAAAATTTTGCACATTTCAAAAGTTAAAATTGTTAAATAAAGAAAAAACATCTTTAAATCTCTGGGCCAGCTATCCTAACCATCGAGGTTCCTATAAGCCAGCGTGAGGATTAATCACCGTGATCGACGGTGGAAATCCTTGTTGTAAAAAAAAAATAAGCAAAAAGAAAGAAAGAGAATAATTATGTGGATAATTTTACTTTATCATGAGCCATTTATAGGGATGACAATGAATATCCATGAGAAAGGAGACATATCTCATGTCTGCCGATGCCGTTTAGAATTTTTCTTCTCATCCCCATACCTATCCTGATCTCTTTTACAAGTTTCCATTTCTCATTCCCCATAGAGATTTTGAATCCCTACAGTATTTATGGATTTATTAACAAATTCTAAAAAAAGGAAAACTTTAAAAATGTTTTACAAATTGAAACATAAATATTTATTATAAGAAATACTATTAATACAATATAATCCAAATTTAAATTAAAAATGCATACATAATGCAAATCCAATAAGGATAATTAAATAAAAAATGAAGGTGTACCATCTCCGTTCCTACCCCGTTTAAGAAATTGGGACTTTATCCCCATCGATCATCCTTATGAAGATAAAATATGTCCTCATTCTTTTTCCCATTATGGGTAATTCCTACGTACACCCACTTCCAACTCTTTTTTTTATCATTCCTAGCCGTTTATATCATTTTAGTAAATTAAAATATTTAATTTATAAAATATAAAAAATAAATTTTTAATTAATAAAAATAATAAATAAATTTAATTTATGTTATTTCAATTACACATTCTTTCCTTATACATCCTTTTAATAAAGTAAAATATCAATTTTAAAATATATATTATAATTAATGTGTAATAATTAATAAAAAAAATATATTATCCTAGTTTAGATCATCTCAATTATTATAGTAATATATCAATTATAATATTATTTTTAATAAAAAATTAATGTGATTATTTAATTTTTAAAAATTAATAAAAATTTAGTAGCATTATCAAATAAGTATAAATTGTGAGGTTGATTTTTTTAAAATATCCTAATGTTGAAAAATTGAATTTTTTTTCAAAAAAATTAGTATGAAAAAAATTATGGAATTGAGAGATTTGAATGTTTAAGTTGCAAAAAATTAAATAGGGTATAATAAGATAGGTAGATATATATATATATTGGTTATGATTTTTAGAAGTTTTAGATTTGAAGTCATAAACTTTTCTTCTAATCCAGCCATCATTTACAATTTTGCCTCCACCCTCATGCTCGTCCTTATCATGGGTTCTCATTCCTCATTCCACATGGAAATTTGAATCCTTACTGATATTTATGGGTTTATTAAAAAAATTTTTAAAAAAAAGGTTTTAAAAATACTTTGAAATTCAAAACATAAATATCCATAATAATAAATACTAATAATGCAATATAATCTAAATTGAAAATGAAAATACATATATAATACAAATCCAATAAAGATAATTCAAAAATAAAAGTGTGATAAGGCTTTCTTGTTATCATAATTATAATAGTTTTACTATTATTAATCCTATCATTATAATCCTTAATTATAATAAATATAATCAATATATTTATTTTTAATTGTAATATTTTCTTTGTAATATAATTATAATAGCTTTGTTATCATTAATACTATAATTATATATATAATTTTTATGGTATAATATATTGAATTATAATTTTGTTTGTGTTATTTTTTATTTTTTATATTAATTTTGTTAGTGGTACAACGATACAAAGGTATAGTTAGAAAAAATAATTGATAGTTAGAAAATAAATTAAATTCAAAAACTTACTTAAAATATTAAGATTATGAAAATGATGAAACATAATTTTTTCTATGAATAACACATGAAAGATTTTTCATGTAATGAATGTTAATTAAATATTAGTATTATAATGAATCTTAACTATTTGATTAAGCATAGATTTGATAGAAATTACATTTTAAATTATTATCATATCAAAATCAACTAAGTACCAATTTGTTAACAATTTGACTCGTCCATTTTATTTAGATCAAAAAAATGCTGATAGTAAAGGTTATTTATTTTGGAAATAATTTCTTTTTAATTTTTTTTATATTACCCTCATAATGTGAGGCTATTAGTGATTCTTAATTTAAATTGTAGATCATAATTATGTTGACATGAAATCTTTCTTAGTCCAAATTGTAATCTTTAATGATTGTAATATTTGATTTTATTTCATATAAAAAATAATTAATAAGTAAATTATAAATTAAGTTCAAAAAATTTTTAGATATAAAGATTGAGAAAGCTGGAGTCTAAATCACTGTATGAATGACACGTAAGGCTTAAATCACTATATGAATAACACATGTAATAGTTTTCATAATATTTTCCATTTTTAATTAGCATTTCACTTTATTAAAGCATCTACCAATGGATGTGTTTGTTCTTGTGACTTTTTGAAACCAACCTATCAAATTCTACATATACAATAAAATTAAGTTGTTAACATCATGGATGCAATATATTTAACATTTACAAAAAAAATGATGAGAATTGTTTAACTTTTAATTTATCTAGATTAGAAGTGGGTGGGTTTAAATTTTTTAGTCAATGTAAGTTATTTTAGTTTTCAGCACTTTTAACTTTTTGAGATTCTAATCTCTTGTTTATATTATATATTTGGATCTTACAAAAATTTGTCAAACCATGTTTACAAGAATTAAAAAATTTAATTTTATTATAAAATTTAATTTTTATGGAGCGACAGTGTACAAGAACTTCACATTATTATATTATGCATTGTCATATAACCAAATATAGATGATTTTCATGTTACTTGAAAGGGCGTACAAATAAAATAATTTGATTAGATAATAATATAATAAATTTATACTATAAATGTATCAAAATCAAATTTTTATTTATAAAGGTCAAAACCAAAATTTTTAATATTCATAAGAATTAAATACATATATTAAAATATTTATAGAGACTTAAATTAAGATTGCAATGAAAAAAAGAAATATAAGCAAGGTAAAATTATCATTTGCCTCTTATGAGGTTCATTAAACTTACATTGGACATTTTTAGATAAATAAAACAAAAAAATATATCATTTACATATATAATGCATGTATATAGTTAATTACATGATTATAAACAATTAATTGGAAAAATTAGATAGAGGGATCCCAAGAGTAATATCGAAAAAAATAGCACTATTTGTATTGAATTTGGGTAAGTGCTCAAGACGGACGAAAGAATTTTAGCAAAATTAATTTTTCTGTTTAACAGTCTACCCTCCCTGAATATTGATCAACTAAATCAATTGACCCAACATAAGGTACTCTTAATATCAAGCGTTATTATCTTATTTTTTCTTACATTCGTTTGTTAATAGATTCATTTTTTTTTATTAAATCTTCTAATTTTTCGTTAAATTTAATATATATATATATATATATATATATTTGCTAGTAGTGAGGTTATCATTTAATTTGCATTTAATTTTAGTTTTTAGATTTAATTGGTAGATATTCTTATAATTTTTATTCTTGTAAAAAATAAAAATAGCAATAGCACTTAATAATTTGAATAGAATATTTGGATAAAATTTGAAAAGATGAAGATTTGCCTAAAAATCAAAGAAAGAACCATATAAGTTAAAAATCCATTTTTATATAATATTTTCCTTTTCTTTAAATAGACGATTCTTTAAATAGAAGATAAAAATCCAGTTTCTTTTTCTTTATTATATTAAAAAGTAAAAGAATAAAAAAATAAAAAAACAATACATGGAATTTGGTAGGTCTGAATTTCTTTTATGTTGGCTTTTGATATTTTAATAATAAAATATAAAATATCAATGTAAAGAACGCACATTATCTATGTTCAAGTATTTAATTTGGATTGTCCAAATTCTTTCAAAATTCTTTCCACCCCTTACAATCATATTAGAATGATATTATTTGAAAAATATCATATGAAAATTAATTTAAAGGTGAGCAAAGGGCACCTTTGCAAATTAATAAAATTATACCCTCTTTAAAAATTACACAGATTGATGATTTTGTTAATTTTCAGGATAACCAACATTGGTTATCATTGCTACTGCACCCCGTACATTGTCATTTTGTATTTTATGTAACAAGGTTGCTGTCTGCCATTGTAATTATTTTTCACATTTAATTGTGGTAGTCTGTGCCTACACATGTTAACTGGAGAGCAATCCACATTATCATAGGCACCTTGGATATTGACTGGAGGAGGCATGCGAGTAATACCCTAATTGGAGAGTAATCTACGTTACCATAGGTACCTTGGATATTGACTGGACGAGGCATGTGAGTAATCACCAAATGGTAAAACATGCCTACACCAAAAAACAAAAAAAATTCATGGCCCCTGGTACATGTGTCACTGTATTCCAGAACTTCTGAGTTGGGACTCACAAACGGACTCAAATTATTTGTGCGCGACAAAAGAAAAAAGTACCCTCAAATTATTCGGGTAAAACTTTGGTGGAGTCCCTTTTCACCACATTAAAATTATGTGATTTTGCACACACAAAAAAAAAATCCGTGATTTTATTTATCAAAGTGATGAATCTATTAAATTTTTTTAAAAATTATGTGTTTATAATTATGAATTTTAGTTTTGTATTAACAAATTTGGATCATTTATGGTTTTAAAGAATCGTACAAGTTTTAATCACAAAAAAATGTTTCATTTTATATAAAATTGAATTTAAATAAGGCATATAATTTTTTTTTATTTTTTATATGAAAACATGTGGGAGATTATGCAATTATTTGCATAGTTGAATTGAAATGAATCAGTATATTGTTGTGTTAAGTATTAGAATGATGAATTTTTCAAAAAATAGTATGCGCCGTTTTTTTGTGAAATATTAATTTGATGTTGCAATAGTGTTAGTTAGGAATGAATTTTGGGTTTTAGAATAAAAAATAAAAAGAATGAAAACCATAATCTTAAAAACTAGACCTAACTGAAACTTATGAATCGATCATGAAAAAGTTTAGAATTTCTCCAAAAGTATGAGTGTGAGGTTTGAGCCCCTTCCTTGCTAAAAGAGAAAGGAGAGTGGCACTTTTTATCACTAGACTAGTTAATTTTTAATATTATGTTTCATTTTATATATATATATATAACAGTTATTTTATTTTTATATTTTGTATATTAATTTAATTATATTTATTTCAACTAGTAACAGTTGAATCAATGATCAGTCAATGCCAATCCGCCCTGAAAACTCGGATGAAACAGCAAAAGCCAAGTCGAACAGAACAACCCACAAGTAAGAAGTGATCCTTTGTGAGGAGGCGGTGACCGCCGAGGATGGCGGCTACGCCAGCAGGTCCGTCGTCTTTATCGGTACCCTCTTCAAACAAAACCCTCGAACCCAAACCCTCTTCTTCTCACTCTCTCCTTCTCCTTCCCCATAATCATCGGTTCCGTACTGTCCTCAAGTTGGGGTGCGAGATCAAAGGCTTCGAGAGCAGCCACCGCCGCAGCTGGTCAATTGACATGAACAACAACAACAAGGACTCCACTCACAACAACAACAACGCCTCTTCCTCCTCGTTGGTGTCTTCTGCCTCTGCTTCTGCTTCGGAATTCCCGACCAAGAATGCAAAGAAGGTTGTCCTCTTCTACTGCCCGGAGACCAACTCCCTCGCTCACAACATTGCCGCCCAATCTGACGCCATCGAACTTCGCTCCATCTCCTGGGGGTGGGTTGTTCCTTTTCATCCACTCTACCTGCCTACATTTCTCGACATGCACTCATTGTTCCCTTTTCCTTTCCACCTATTTTGACCAATGTGGCATTCTGTTTTGGTTTTCAATCGACTTTGGAGTGTCCCAGTTACACCATTTTGCATCCCCATCAAGCTAAATTGCACTTTTGCGATGGAATTGATGTCTTTGTGGTTGCAAGTGGGGAACTTGGGAATGCCCATCACGAGAAATTCATGGATTGGATTGGATTCCCAGAGACTTTCAAAATGGGCTATTTCTATTTGCGTTGATTAGTTCAAGGAAGTAATTCACCATTTTGAATATGTTTGTAGCGGTAATATTAATTTTAATGTACCCCATTCTGAATCTTGATGCGTGAGGTTAACAAAACTGTTGCCATGTTGCATTGGTACTGGTTGTTCTTTTTTTTTTTTTTTTTCCTAGCTTGTCTGCATTTTAGGCGCATTTTGTGTTTTCACTGAAATGCTCTACATAACTGAATGCATCAGGAAGTTTCCCGATGGCTTCCCCAACATTTTCATTCCGAATGCTCAAGGCATTCGTGGCCAGCATGTAGCTTTTCTGGCCTCATTCAGTTCACCAGCAGTGATTTTTGAGCAGATTCCTGTCATCTATGCGCTGCCAAAATTGTTCATTGCATCATTTACCCTTGTCCTCCCATTTTTCCCTACTGGCACGTCAGAACGCATGGAGGATGAAGGAGACGTGGCCACTGCTTTTACTTTGGCCAGGCTCTTGTCCAACATTCCTATTTCTAGGGGAGGACCTACTAGCTTGGTCACATTTGATATTCATGCCTTGCAGGTTCGGTTCGCTTCGTGAATTTCGTCTAATCTTGGTAGAAGGAATTGCTTTTTACGGTTATTGTTGGTTTGGTTGGCCCATATTATGTTTTCCCTTTCCTTAATCATTTAATTTCCTGGCAATAATTGTTTGATTCTTTGTTGCAATCCAGGAGAGATTCTATTTTGGCGATAACATTCTACCATGCTTTGAAAGTGGAATACCATTGCTTAAAAGAAGGCTTCAAGATCTCCCTGATTCTGACAATGTAACCCTTTCACTTTTACTTATTTCTTTTCCTAATGGATCCATCCTTGTTTTTCTATTGTTTTTTCTATGTACTGTTCAGTTCTGGCTTTACTCTTTGTGCCATTTGCAAAGGAAGTCGCTGATCTTATGCGCTTTCAGTGATCAACTTATCATTTTGAAGCAAGCTTGCTTCTCATATTTTACCAGCTAGTCTTCTCGCTAGATTATTCTAAGCTGAAGCAGGCTTGCATTTTATAAATATTGACCAAAAGGTGAATGAGGAATTGCTTTCACATCATCTCACATTCAGTCACTACTCTAGAATTCATCCTTTTCCAGATATCAATTGCTTTTCCTGATGATGGTGCTTGGAAGCGATTTCATAAGCAACTACAGCATTTTCCAACGGTATTGTCTATATTTTATATAACGTCTCTAATTTAGCAAGTCATAAGTATCAATCTGGTACGACTCTACCAGCTTCCAGTATGAACATATACATGACAATGCTTTCGTCTGTCAGCACTTACACAATCCATATGCAGATAGTTTGTGCAAAAGTTAGGGAAGGAGATCAAAGGATAGTTCGTATTAAGGAGGGAGACCCTAGGGGTCGGCATGTTGTTATTGTTGATGATTTGGTTCAATCAGGTGGAACTCTGATAGAATGCCAGGTATAGACATCTATTTATGTGGATTCTTAAGTGCCACAAAAGATGGAGGTGTTAATACTGTTTATTTGTTATGGCAAAGCTTCTTTCTGTTTTATTTTGACAACCTGTAAATTTGTTCATCTTTCAGAAAGTCTTGGCAGCTCACGGAGCAGCAAAGATTAGTGCTTATGTGACTCATGGCATTTTTCCAAAAAAATCTTGGGCACGATTTGAGCATGATAATGGGGGTAGTGCTTGCTTTGCATTGCTCGTTATTAAGGCCATGTTCAGTTTGTTTCATCCGAGTTATCTAGAAACATGTTGACCTGTTTTTTACATTGATTTCATTTCTTGCAATTTTCTGAGGATTTTCCTTTGCTGAGTTTCAAATGACGTTGTGCGCAATAGACATGCTGCTGTCAGATTCACTTTTGTTCAAGATCCCATCGGCTTAAACCCATTAACTTATAGTGCAGCACAAACATGGTGAACCTAAATGGGATGTCCAATCACTCTTCTTTTCATTGACCATATTTCACCAGGGCTTACTTGTTATATACTGAATACTCATGTTTCTAAGGTCCAACTCACCTCAGGGATTTCGCTGTTATACCAACTGGCGTTTAGATAGCTTATTATTGGCTTGTGATTTGTTGTTTTATTTGGAGAACGTTCAATATGATGGGAAAAAATGTTCTCATTTTGAATGAAACTATTCTGTGTTTCTTGAATCTTTGCTCACACAACTAGTGTGCTTTCAGTAATTATGTCGAATTTTGAGTAATGTAGGCGGTTAAAAGGAGTGGAGGAGGAAAAACTTTCTAGTCTTAACTAGGCTTTCATTTCTTGCAGCCATCTAATATTTATAATTAAATGGCTTACACTTACAGTTTACTCATTCCTTTCTCACCTTTTGCCATATCTGACTTTGCTGATCCATGCACAGGGCATCCAGAGAGTGCATTCACTTACTTCTGGATCACAGATTCATGCCCCTTGACTGTGAAGGAGGTCATGCACAAGCCACCATTTGAGGTTCTCAGCCTTGCAAGCTCCATATCAGCCAGTCTCCAAATCTGAAGGGAACTTAATGTTTATGTTCACCTCCTCCTCAAAATAAAAATGGACCAAAAAAATAAATAAATAAATAAAGGAAAAAAGAAGAGACCCTCTTTACAGAGATTGTCAAAGTTGAGCTCTTTTGGAGTGCGGCTTATAGTAACATAGTACCTGCAAGAAAGTAAGACGGCAAAAATTGGTTTATCCTCAATGCTCTTTCCGATCTCCAAATTTATCATATGAAGCTTTGCCAAGGCCAACATCATCCCCTGGTTTGCTTTCATACAGGAACTGTTGCTTGATGATAGTTCATAGAATATTGTATTAAAAATAATCGTGTACTATTTTGGGGCTGTGGATTTTGGTAGTTTCAACTTTCAATTTGGGTGTTTAATTCTTGATGTCTGAATGTACAAGATTATGAGCCGTAATTTATTTATTCAAATTAATAAGGTTATGATAATTGCATATGTCTACCTTTGGTTCCCTAAGAAGAAATAACATACAAGAAAAACTATTCGAGAACTCAACATTAAAAGTTAATAGTTTATTGATTTACGAATTAGGTTCACATTTGAAGGTTTAATTGGAAATCACAAGTCGTTAACTGGGCCACTCTATGCTGATTTGCCAAAGTAATCAAATCCAATTATTTTTAAACGTGGTTATGCTAACTTTTTTCATCTGTCATCAGCTCGATGCTGATATATTGTCTATGCTGAACACTGCAGATAAAAGTATGGTTTGCCAAAAAAACATATATGCTGTGAAAGTTATCTGTGCACGTTGCGCTTATTACTAGATTTTTTGACAATATTTCTCACTCGAGCTAGTTTGTGTGGCCATTTTCGCTTCATTCATCAACAGTAGTGTTATTTGGCGCTTAAGTAGCTTGTCCGGCTTTGTTCTAAAGTCACTAGAATGAATGTTGATTTGAGGATATGATACTTGCTCTACATTGAGTAAATTCACTTCACTGCTTCAACCACAGCACAACACCAGAAGCACACCAGACCATGGAAATACAGCCTAGATTCACTTCAATGCTGTCACCTATAAACTTGATCTCCCATCCACCAATAAACATTACCTTTCTACTAAAATGATGCGTGAATAATTTGGAAATAGGGAGCAAAGAGAACAGACCTTTAATAACTTTTCACTTATCACTTTTCATTCACAAGTGACATTGCCCTATTTATACTAAAATTATCTTCCATCATTAAACTTCAAAATCCCTTGTACCTCCAAAACTTTCATTGTGTAGCAATTGAGGCCTCCACGCCCGTGAGATCTCCTCTTAACACATCCAAGATAATGAACACATCCACAGTCACAGACCTACCCTTCAATCAATGCGTAAAACCAGAACAGCATATCAGATCGTCTACAAAATTGAGGACAAGACAAACATAACAGAGAATAGCCACCACAACAAAACACCGAATTTAATCTCCACCCAACAATTTAGCTACAAATTCTCACCACGCCACCAAAGTGGAATCAATGTATCCCCCAGTAATAACACATCCGAGCAAAGTATCTTCGGGAAGATTATTGTGCGTTTGAACTCGGTCATTCATCTCTGATTTGGGCAAAGATATTATTGACTTGATTGCCTATCCAAGTTCCACCTGACGCAAGTGGCTAAGTCCCACACTGCTTAGAATGGCAACAAGCAGCACAGAGTTGGAAATATAAAAGCTGAGCTTGTCTAACCTTCAGAGCATACCTTTCTCGGCCTTTTGGCTAAGATCAAGTGTAGTATCTGTTCTTATCAGTTTAATATCTGATATGTGGGTCAATGACCCACTCGATATTAAATTAATCTTTTAAGGGAGAGGGCCTATCACAGTAGCTTGCTACTGGGGCTCTCAAGCGTCGCTTATGCGCTGCACTAATGCATGGGCCTGGTGCGTCCCACCCAATTCAGTATGAAGTATTTGAACATTGTAATGTAATGTGTCAAATGTTCCTTTGTTTATTGTTTGTGCTAAAATGGGCTATGCCTTTATCTATGCGTCAAATCTGTTGGTTTTGGCTACTTGCAGTACAGGCCTTAGATTTTCATGCATCAGTTAACTATCATCATTTGTCCTTTTGTAAGAAAATTCGATTGTGAATTTGAAGCTCTTTTTCTCTTCATCATTGATTGTTCTATGGTATATTTTAATTTGGGAACTTTGTTTTAGAAAACTGGACTTTTAACCTTTGAATTGGGTTTAACTCGTTAACATTGAGTTCACACTATTTCCAGGCTCGTCACATTACCTAAGAGTGGTGCGTTGTGAAGTACATGTTGGCTATAAACAGTTGACAGCAAAATTACCAGATGAAACCAAATACCAAATCAGTTCTGACCAGGATAATACCAGAAAAATAAAGAAGAAAACAAGTAACAAAAAAATTAATTTGAGTTAAAGACTATTGTCATATGCTTTGCTTTACTGACAATAAATCCATCCGAGACGCATGTTAGTGAATCAATTAGTGGACCTACAAGTCTTCCTGACTTCGCCATCTGTCCCTGTAAGAACGTTCAGAGAAAGCATCCTGGGAAAGATCTCAGAAAACCTCTTGGGAAAGAGGGCAGGGTCAGCAGCCATGTGCCTCACAACGGGAACAGTCCTGGGGTCAGCAGCCAAATGCGAATCCGTCAAGAGCAATGACCTGTTCTTCTCAATGAGGTCCTTGAAGAAGCGGTTGTCCAGCGAGTAAGGCGTCTCATCGAAGTTCACCGTCGGGTTCCTGAACTGCGGCGTCCCAGGATTGGCGCAGGACATCTTCAGCTCATCCAGCACCGGCGCTGGCAGAGTTGGGTCAGGTTTCTGAGTGTTCTTGAAGTTGAAAACCCTGTCCATGAACACGTCACAGTGTGCTGCACCAACGGAGTGTGCGCCCAGGAGGATCACCATCTCTTCTGTTGTGAAGCCTTTTCTCTTGAACAAGTTTACCATCTGGTTCATTGTCCATGTCGGGAGGGCCAGGTTGTTGTCGTCTGCCAGGGACGCCAGCGAGACCAACGAGTCCCTGCGGCCCCCCAGGGGCCTCTGCCGGTCCCCGCCGACGGCCGCCATGGCCTCGTTGGCCGCGAATGAGAGCGCGTCGGCACACGACACCGTCTCCGGGCACTCTTCTTCGAGTTTTGCCTTGAGGTCGTCGATGAGGTCGGCGCCCTTGAGGAGCAGGCCGTTGAACATGGAGCTCTTCTCCACTTTGTCGCCGCTTGGCACGTAGTCTAGCAGGATTGACGCATCGCATCCCTATATATATATATATAATGAAAACACCATCTTATCATATCATATCATACCCAAATTAAACTTGCATGTATTGGGTTAGATTGATACTCATCATCTATCTCGGAACCTATCATATATGATAATGCATGCTACCTAGCTATATATCCTCAATGACACTCTATGGTGATCGGCGTTCGTCTTATGTAACGAATCAACATGCTTAATTATATTAATGGAAACAACATGTTAGCGAGACAAACTTGGTTAATTAATGAAAAAAAAAATGTTAGTGTGACAAATTAAAATATTTGTCAGGATAATGATTAATGTTTCACCCAACAACTGTATATACTTTCTTCATATCAAAGATTAAATTTCTGGTTATTTGTTGTGAATATGTATGTAGCATTATTGCCCATAACGATAGTTAATTTAGAGAAAGAGAAGGTGGTTCAATTCAATATTTAATTATTTATGATGGCGTAGAAATCAATTAAACGCTTACACCAACGAAGCAGTCATGGAATGCAAGACGGATGAGGTTAGCCATTGCGTTAGGGTTGGTCTGAGTAAGGCCTAGCATCCAATCAGCCACAATCTTCTCTGCATTGGGGCAACTCTGGTCATAGAACCCTACCACGAGGTTGGCACCAGTATTATTAGCCACAACAGGTTCTTCTTCAGCGGCTTCTTCTTTTGGCGCTGCCTTCAAAAACTCACCCGCAACCCCTTCATCACTCTCTTCTTTCACCGCTTGTTCTCCATTACCTTCCACTCCAGCGCCAAAGCCAGTGCCGAAAGGGTTGAACCAACCCCGTGCGGCTACATACGCCTTGCAAGGAACGATGACCAAGTGGAGCACCAAAAAGGTCGCCACCAACAGCCCTGCCATCTTCATATTTGGTTTGTGGTACAACTCAAATAAAGGCTTAATGGCCACAAAAACGTAGCTGAGGTATGAGAGCCTTTTTATAACACAATTAATGCCTTGTTTCAAAACCTCAATTTGTGTTGGTTACTATGGACAGACAGATAGTTTCCAAAATGTGGAGCTGCCTCCTAATGTATATGTAATTTTTTGTTCCTGTTTCTCTCTCTCTCTCTCTCTCTCTTGTGGTTTTGGTTCAGGTAGCCATAGACAGCTCTAGGACAAATTGTGTTCGCATGAGCGAATAAAACAATGCACAACGGTTCGAGGATGCTGCAGTTTATAGGTGCTGCCTATATATGGGGTGTTTGAACCTTTGTGTGCAATGTTGGTTGCTTATTATCCGTTGGAAGGGGTGGACTTTTGGCCAAATTTTGTAGAGCCAAGTAGTTCTCTTGACCTCTGTTATTTATTTATTTTTGTTATGTTATTGTTGTTACATGTTAAGGGAGGGATTGGCATGGGAAATTGGTTGCTCTAACTATTGGAAAAAAAAGAACTTAAAATGGAGATGAGATGTGGTTGAGGGTAGTTACGTTGATTAGCTGCTAATTATAGTTTGAGGCTACAATTTACTTATCCTTTTGTTTTCGGGGTCACAAAAATGGAAGGGGAGCGAGATGGGTTTTGTTTGGCTATCTAGCAACCCATGCTTGAGGTAGTTTATGCATCAAATTAAGATAAGATCCTTTATCATATTAGACTTCTTGGAGGCTTAATCAAATATTTTGATTATCTATGAAAAAATAAACAAATTTTAGTTTAGTGCTTGAAAATTTATTGTTTGATTTTGGTTCAAATCATTCAATCTAATATAGAGCCTGATTGTTCAATCTTATATCACAGCCAATAATCATAAGTGACAAGAATTAAAATCAAGTGATTTTATATATATTTAATTTGAATTGAAACCAAAAAGAAAAAATGTTTTCAAAAATTAAAATGACTGATTTCGTATTCCACTAATTTTTATTTGCGATTCTTTAACATGTAATCGTAGGGCACACGTTAAGCCCTTGAAATTTAATGCATAATGGTTATAAGGAATTAATATGCAATGTGTGGGTATATGCAATTGTACATATATCGTCAAAATTTGTT
Source organism: Dalbergia cochinchinensis (assembly GCA_031216125.1). Lineage (NCBI taxonomy): Eukaryota > Viridiplantae > Streptophyta > Magnoliopsida > Fabales > Fabaceae > Dalbergia > Dalbergia cochinchinensis. Next base: position 82,372,499 of record CM062377.1, read on the forward strand.
CACTCGCAATTCTTCCCTAAATAACACTATATATATATATATATATATATATATATGAAATGCCTTTTAATTGTATATTATTTGGACATTAACATCAATGTATTCCGTATATTATTTGCACTAAGAAGTTGTTTGATACAAAATAATACCGATAATCATACATATTATTTTGCATACGAGTTATATTATCTGATGATATCTAGTACCCCCTTATTAACTGTGCATGACTTATTTTATCACTTCACGCATACAAAATAAGACTGTAAATCATACATATTATATTCCGTATAAAAACATTTACTTAGCATACTTAATCTCTTGGTTATGTGGCAATATCCCTTGGTTTTGCTTTTTTTTCAAAAATATAAAAGTAAATGATATAATATTATCCACTCTTTGAGCTTCAAAATTTTTTTTCAACAATAATATCATTCCAACATCCAACTTTCTCAAATACCCAAATACTCTACTTACAAAACATATAAGTTTCACAACTTACTTTTTTGAGTTAATACTCATTTTAGTCCTGGATATTATAAAACGTGAGTCAAGTTAGTCCCTCATCCTATTTTTATTTAACATTTTGTTAATTAAATGATGCTTTATAATATTAAGTGATGCCTTGATATGTTATGTGTTATTTGAAGTATAATGAAGTTTAGATGACTCATTTTTGTGTTTAAAATTACACAAAATAGGTTATTTTATGATTTAAAAAGAGATTTAAATGAGTTATTTTGTATAAAGTATGTGAAAGTATATCAAAATGAATTATTTTAAACTTAATTCACTACTAGAAATATGTCAAACAGTGACCGATTTTGTGACTAAAATAAATCAGTCACTAAAATGATGAATTAGCGACCGAATTAAGCCATCAGGGAAAATAAAAAGGATGGAAAAAATTGGTCACTAAATCAAAATTATAATGTTTTTCACTATTTCATGGACTTAAATTGTGTTTGTAATGAGAGTAAAATTGAATTAGTAACTTTGGATATTTGTTTTGATATGAGATTTCATAATGGTTTGTAGGATTGTTGTGGCTACATCAATGTTTCGTTTGCCTCGCTCGGCTCGTCGCTCCATCATCCTCGACTCCCATTAGCCATCACAAGCCACCTCCGAGTCTTCCAATTTGTCATTGTCACCATCGACAGTTCAAGTTGCGTCTTCACGAGCCACCAAACGTTACAGGTCGCAACGTTGCAGGTCACGAGCTGAGTAGCAACGCTTTGTTCCAAATAGCCTAGTCCGCCTAGCCATTGGTTTACCCTTCTCTCTCTCTTTGCCTCTTGTTTGATTTGTGTATAACTGAGACTTGTATAAGTAATGATGAGTAAGATCAAGATTTCATTTCTTTTCTTTCTCAGCCAACTCAATTGAAGTTGTTGAAGACTCATTAGAGAGGGTTGAAAGCTCAATTGAGATAGTGGAAGACTCAATTGAAGTTGTTGAAGACTCATTAGAAGGGGTTGAAAGCTCAATTGAGATAGTGGAAGACTCATTAGAGAAGATTAAAGGCTCAATTGAGGAAGAGGAGGACTCTGTAGAAATTGTTTAAGACTCCATACAAACCGTTAAAGATTTAAGGATAAAGTTCAAGACTGAATGAAAGTTGCTGAAGACTCATGGAAGTAAGAATTTGTTATGTTTATATTGAAAATTTATTGTCCAAAGTGTTTGTAATACATATCTCTATCTTTATTTTAGATTATAGGGCTTCTCGTTTGGCTCAGAAATATGAGAGAAAACTCTCACAAACTCAAACTCTCAATTTATTCTTAACTCAAGGATGCTAATATATGAGGTGTTTGGCCCTATTTATAGTGATTTTAGGAGCCAAAGATGATAAGAATACGAGCTAGAATAATAAGAATGCAACAAAAAAATTCAAACAACTTGCAAAAATAGTAAAAAAAAAAAGGACTTTTCACATGGATGGTTGGTGGTGGTGCATGTATGGTCTCAAGTGGTAGAGGTTTGTCTTCTGTCATACTTCATGGGTTGGAGAGAACTCACCCTCAAGTTTAGTTCTATCTCATCATCAAAATATAGTGACAGATCAGCGACATTAAAAGGTGCAGAGATACCATATGTTCCTGGTAGTTCGACTTTGTAAGCATTGTCATTGATTTTCTGCACGACTTTGAATGGTCCATCAGCTCTAGGGGACAACTTAACATTTGATTGTTTTGGAAATTGTTCCTTTCGTAGATGTATCCATACCAAATCTCCAACTTTAAAGATTTTTCGCTTTCGATGCTTATCACACTAAGCTTTATACCTTGAATTTTGTTTGTTGATCCACTCTTGAACCCGTTCATGCAACTTTTTGATTTCTTTTGCTCTACTATCTGTATCCGAACTATATTGTTGCTTGTCAGACAAGGGGGTCAAATCCAGCGGACTATGTGGACGGGTGCCATAGACTACTTCAAATGGACATTTTCCAGTGGCTTGATTAGTTGAATTGTTGTAAGCAAATTCAACTCGGTCCAGAATGATATCCCATTGTTTTAAATTTTTACCGACAAAACTTCGAAGTAGATTTCCCAAAAGTTTGTTCACTGCTTCTATTTGCCCATCTGTTTGTGGATGACTGGCACTATTGAACTAGAGCTTGTACCCATCTTTTTCTAAAGGTTCTCCAAAAATGGCTTAAGGATTTCACGTCTTGATTGGAAGTGATGGTTTTAGGAATTCCATGAAGATACATAATTTCTTTGAAATACAAGTCAACAACTTGAACAATATCAGTGGTCTTTTGGCATGGAATAAAGTGGGCCATCTTTGAAAATCTGTCCACAACTACCATTATGGAATCCTTCTGTCACTGAGTTCGAGGTAGTCCAAGGACAAAGTCCATGCTAACATCTTCCCAAGGTGCTTCTAGAATGGGAAGTGAGATATATAACCCCGTGTTTTGGCATTTGGCCTTTGCCAAATAGCAGATTCTGCATCGTTGAATATGTCTATTGACATCTCTTTCAAGCCTTGGCCAATAGAAACTTTCTTTTACTAAAGCCACAGTTTTATCTCTTCCAAAATGTCCTGCTAATCCTCCATCATGGGTTTCCTAGATTATGGATTCCCGTAGTAAGCACTGAGGAATGCACAAGGCCTTCCTTTTGAACAAAAATTCTTCATGCCTGTAATAGTCTTGAAAGGATTGTGATTCTGTTAGATTCTAAAATTTTTGGAAATTAGGATCATCCTGGTATAACTCCTTGATAGTCTCAAAGCCAACTACCTTTATTTGGAGAGTAAGTAGTAGTGTGTGACATCTATTGAGAGCATCGACAATAGCATTTTGAACTCCCACCTTATGTTTAAGTAAGAATGGATAAGGCTATAAGAACTCACTCCAAGCAGCACGTCTGCGGTTGATCTTCTATTGAGAATTCAAATGCTTGAGGGCTTCATGATCAGAATAAAGAATAAATTTCTTGTACAACAGATAATGACTCCAATGTTGCAGGGCACGGACAATGGCATAGAACTCCTTGTCATAAGTGGAGTACTTGAGTTTACCATTGTTGAGCTTTTCATTGAAGAAGGTTATAGGATGGTCTTCTTGGCTTAAAACAGCACCAATTCCAGTGTTAGACACATCACAACTGACTTCGAACACTTGATCAAAGTTCGGAAGTGCTAACATAGGCACTTCAGTCAAATATTTCTTCAACTCCTTGAAACTTTTCTGTGCTTGCTCTATTCATTGGAACTTGTCTCCTTTTATGCAATCTGTTAGTGGGGCAGCAACGGAGCTAAAACCTTCTATGAACCTTCTATAAAATGAGACTAATCCATGGAAACTCCGCACATTATGGATTGACTTCGGGATTGGCCAACTGTTAATGGCTTCGACCTTGCTTACGTCAACTCGAATGCCTTCAGTAGTGATGATGTAACCCAGAAAAGTCACTTCATTGGTTAAGAAAGAACATTTCTGCAGATTGGCATAGAATTTTTGTTCACGTAGTGTTTGTAGCACTTGTCGAAGGTGCTCTAAATGCTCCTCTTTGCCTTTGCTGTAGATCAAAATATCATCAAAGTAGACAATTACTACTTGTCCAATGAATGGTCGAAGTACTTGATTCATCAGGCGCATGAATGTATTTGGGGCATTGGATAAACCAAAGGGTATCACAGTCCATTCATATAGACCATCTCTGGTTTTGAAAGCAGTTTTCCATTCATCTCCCGGCTTGATCCTGATCTAATGGTATCCGCTGCGAAGGTCAATCTTGGAAAAGATATCGGCACCATCAGCTGATCTAGCAAATCATCAAGTCTTGGTATTGGAAATTGATACTTGATGGTAATCTTGTTAATAGCTTGACTATCGACACACATTCTGCAATTACCATCCATCTTGGGTACTAAAATTGCAGGAACAACACAAAGCCTAACGCTTTCTCATGTTAACCTTTTCTTCAGAAGTTCTTCAACTTGACGTTGGATTTCAGCATGCTCATGAGGACTCATTCTGTAAGCTGGTCTGTTAGGAATGACTGCTCCAGGAATAAAGTCAATGGCGTGTTGGATGTCTTGCATTGGTGGTAGTCCATGCAGAATTTCTTAAGGCACAACATTACGGAATTCAGCTAGCATGTGTTCAATTTCTACTGGAAGAACGGTTTCTTCATTTGATTCAAATAGTAGAACAAATCTCATGTTCTGGGTTTCCTCTGCTGTTACCTTGAATTGTTCTTTTGTTACCAAGGTCACCACTGGTCTTGATTCCTTCTTGCTTTTATCAACTTTACTTGGTGGTAAAGGAGTTAACTTGACTTTTACTCCATCCTTGATGAAAGAGTAAGTGTTGGTATAATCGTCATACAAGGCATGATGATCATATTGCCAAGGTCTTCCAAGGAGAAGGTGACATGCATCCATAGGAATAACATTACACCATACTTGATCTTGGTACTTTTGACCGATGGAAAAGGTCACAAGACAACGTTGAGCAACCCTCACTTCACTACCTTTGTTGAGCCACTATAAATTGTATGGATGGGGATGGTTTTGTGTTGGCATTTTCAATTTCTCCACCATGTAGTTAGACACTACATTTTCACAGCTTTTGCTATCAATGATAACATCATAAACCTTTCTTTGTGAAGTACAACGAGTATGGAAGGTATTATGTATCAGCCATGGTTTTTCTTTTGTTGGCACTGTATGTAGGTTTTATCTGATTACTAATGACTCTCCATGGTCTGCAAGAACATATTTTTCATCATACATAGGCTTGATCTCCTACTCAAGTTCTTCTAGGGTTTCTTCTTCTTCAGACACTTCATAAGCTTCTCCTTTGATGATGGTTATGGTTCTCCGAGTTGGACAGTTCGAGGCTATATTCCCAAAACCTTGACACTTGAAGCATTTGGGAGCTTTCGAAAGGTTTTCTTTGGTGGTTTTAAAAGGAGGCTTGCTTGAAGCACTGGATTGATCTATGGGTGTTTGGTGGGTATAGGAAGGATTTTCGATGGAGGAAAAAGTTCTGTGAGAAGACCTTTTGGGTACTTGTTTCTTTACTCATATGGCTAGATGAATAACATCATCTAAGGACCAATATTGTTGGAGCTGAATTAGATGGGCAATGTCGGTGTTTAGTCCTCCCAAATAACGAGCTATTGTTTGCTCCTCCCTTTCGTGAATGTCACACTCCATCGTCAGCTTCTCAAATTCTCTGGTGTATTCCTCTACAGACAAGTTCTTCTATTGAAGATTTTGCAGTTGAATGAAATTATTTTGATAGTAATGATAAGGCAAGAACTTTCGAGTTAGTTCTCGACGTAATTTCTCCCATGTCTTGATCTTGCTTTTTCCTTCTCGTTCATGCTTCTTTTTAAGATTCTCCTACCAAATGGAAGCGTGCTTCTTTAACTTCACAGCTATGATCTTTACTTTCTTTTCTTCTGGTATCTCCTTGTACTCAAATACTCGCTCAATAGTTTGAAGCCAATCAACAAACTTATCTGGTTGAAGTTTCCCTTCAAAATTTGGAATCTTTACCTTGATGTCATCATGTCTAAAGGGTTGTCTTTGCGGACGATGGCTTCTAATCGATGATGCATCACTACTAGATTCATCATTATCTGATCGCATGTGATGTGCTTTTAACAGAGCTTGTTGTGCCTCTACTGTTTCCTATAGTTGTTAGATTTGTCTCCTCATTTCTTCTATTTGAATCTCTTGGAGAGTTGCTTCATTTTGTCTTCTTGGAGGCATTTTGGATATAGGGGAAAATTTGTGAAGTACCAGGTTATTGGATCAGAGATTATAGTTTTGTAATTAGAACACCAGGAAAGTTCCCAGGAAAGGGAGGTGGCGCTAAGCGTCCTTAAAAACCAAGTCTTTCCTTAGCCAGACCTTTCCTGAAATGTGCCTTTTACAATCCCACAATTTATTTTCCAATAACAAATTCTTTTCTGATGTGGAAGATTAGACAAAACTACAACCACAGAGCATACTTAGAATTTTTTTTAAAAAAATTTGGCACTTTACAAAAGTTTTATGGTAAAATATGAGGTGCAAATAGGAAAATAGAAAATATTATGGCCTAAATTACAGATTTTGAGAAATTGGGTTAATCTATAATTTTCAAAAATTTTGGGACAAAAGTGAATTTTTGAAAGTTAAGGAGCAAAATTGCAATTTTCAAAAGTCCAGGGGCTAAATTGCAATTCCTGAAATGTCAATGGACTAAATTGTAATTTTCTAAAACTTTTGGTGATTGGGCTACTGACATGGCGCTTGGTGACACGTGGCAGAAATTGAATGGATGATGTGTCACTGATTGGACACAACAGGATGACATGGTAGATGACGTGGTCGTCTTCTACCTCTGATTTTCCCGTGACAATTCCAGCGGCGGCTCACGGTGGTTCTGCAACTCCAGCGAAGGCCGTGGCTGCGCGTGGAGGATTTGTTGGCCGTGAAACTTGCTAGCCAAGGTTTTTCGACTTCCGGATGCAATGGCGGCATTAGTTTTGCGACAAAATGGCCATAAAGTGGTGTTTTGGAGGGGACAGGCTTGGTGCACTTACAACACCACCAAAAAACTCAAGCTTTTCATTGATTTTTTCACTCAAAATTCAACTTCGAGATAGAAACCTTGCGTTGATACCAAAATAGCTCAGAAACAAGAGAGAAAACTCTCCCAAACTCAAACTCTCAATTTATTCTTAATTCAAGGATGCCAATACATGAGGTGTTTGGCCTTATTTATAATGATTTTAGGAACCAAAGATGATAAAAATATAAGCTAAAATAATAAGGATGCAACAAAAAAATTCAAACAACTTGCAAAAATAGTCCAAAAAAATGGACTCTTCACATTGATGGTTAGTGGTGGTGCATGCATAGTCTCAAGTGACAGAGGTTTGTCTTCTGTCAGTGTTATTGTAAAATTTGAAATATTTGGATTGAACTTATTTTATTATATGATGTTAATAGCTTGTTAAAGTATATTCACAATTTTTAGGTTTGTTTGTTTGTGTATAGATATATAATTTCTTGTTTGATGATATATATTTAAATTTTAAAAGCTAGATTTCAAAAATCTAAATTTTTACTTTTTTTTAGTGATCATACATTAGTGATCGATTTATCAGTCATAAAATTAGTGACTGATTTATCGGTCGCTAATAGCACACCAATACAGATGGGGAAATCGGTCACAAGATTTAGTGATCGATTTATCGATCGCTAACCACCAGCTAGAATTGCACGTGCAGATAGGAAAATCGGTTATTAAATTGGTCACAAGATTTAGTAACCGATTTTATTTTAGCAACCATGGTTTTAGCAACTTCTATTTTCGGTCGCTAAATCGGTCACTACCAGATTTAACGACCGATTTCATGAAATTGGTGACCAAAAAATTGGTCACTAATCACTGATTTTTTTTTTGTAGTGATTTTACTTCAAATGATATAAAGTATGTGAAAATATCACCTAACGTTATTTGATGGAATGTTAAATTATAACATTATTTAAAATCACAGTCTAAAATGAACATTAACTCTATTTTTTCCCTATTTATTCTCTCTTCTTCACTCATCTCATATCAAGATGGGTGTCTACATTTAAGAAAAATCTTTGATTACATCAACTAGTTTTTGTCGCACGTATTAGCATATCTAAGATTCAAGTGGCATTAAACAATTTACTAATCATACATGCCAAGAAGTTGATACAGTAGGGCGATGGCTCCATATATCTAATCTACAGCATTTATTGGTTGGAATGTAGCCTATGGATTTAATCTTCAACTTCATATACGATTTGGCCAGAATTATATTGCCGTCGGAGATCCCATAAATTAAAGGATGCCCCCTTCACTGTTAGTAACAGACACGTATTATTTATAGGCACACAATTGTATTATAATAATCACCATCATCGTAGTTTATAAATCCATGCAGAGTTGATACCTTTTTCAATGACCTATAAGAAAAGGGGTCACAGGTAGTATCCATTTAGGTGAGTTGAAGTGTTTATTGTTAACATCTTGAAAGAAAGCAACAACCAGATGGTGACAAGGGAAACAGGGCAACTAGCAGAGGTGCATTTTGAGACCAGACCTGCTCATTGAACTCTTACTTGTCCTGATCTCTTTCCTTTCATCACTGAAGTTCATTCCATGATCATAACTATGGCTTCTTTTATCTTCCTTCTGCTGGCAGCTTCACTTGTTACTGTGTCTTATTCATCTGAAGCCTCAGTCAAAAGTACTTATTTGGATCCTTTTAAGTGTTCTACAAACATAAGGACATGCAATGCCTCACTGTACCACATTAGCTACGATCACAACACACAAGAGATAGCCACCTTTTACACTGTCAATTCCTCCCAAATCATACCTATAACCCGTGGCACAAAACAAGACTACCTCATAACAGTACCTTGTTCATGCAAGAGCAACGTCAACCTTAGCGGCTACTTCTATGATACAACATACAAGGTGAAGCAAAATGACACTTTTTTTGACATTAATACCATGATTTACAGTGGTCAAGCCTGGCCTATTAGTGGGGTATTGTTCCCGGGTGATAACTTAATAATGCATATTCCATGTGGGTGTTCAGAAAGTGACTCTCAAATTGTTGTCACTTATACAGTCCAGAGGAATGATACAATAACAGCAATTGCTAAACTTCTGAATGCTACATTTGATGGCACTGTGAGTATGAATGATGTTCTGGTTCAGAACCCCTCATTCATAGATGTGGGTTGGGTGCTATTTGTTCCCAGGGAATTGAACGGGCTTCCACTTCCCAGAAAAGGTGGGTTCACTGCTTCAACGTCCCATGATTCGATTATGCATGATATTTACTTTGTCCAGTAAATTGTGAATTAAACTAGTTTCTGATTTTAGATATAAAACAATTCATGTATCTCTAGTAAACAGCTTGATCTTGTCCATGACATGGTATTTGATCTTCTATGGCTAAGTGGTTTAGAGTTCAATTTTTTTTAAACCATTCATGCCTCTCTATCTAAGAGTTTGGGCGTTTGGGAGAGATAATTCAAGACATAAAAAATCATCATTTAGCTACGTGGATGACTAAAAATTACCGAATGATCAGCCATAACTTATTGAGCTTGCATTGATTAAGAAACTTTTGGACCGTGCCAACAGCAGTGGTATACTTCAATTTGAAAATTAGCTCCACAGTAGAGCTTGTATACTCAACGGTTGTTTGAAGGTTTTACGTCGTTTCATTAGGGAAACGCCTTTGTGGATGGATATTTTTATTATGAAGCTACCATCCCGTGATTTTCCTTCTACACTTCCTTTCTTAATTTCTTTGTTTAACCTTCAAAATGGTTGCCAAATATGATGACAAATTATTCAATCATCTATTTAAACTTCATCAGTGAATATGTTTCTCATGTTTCAATATTAGAAATTGGTTTAACTGGGTGATGAACCTGTGCCTTTGACCAAATTCTGTTCAGTGACAGAGTGAAGTTCAGCAAAATAATTAGTATTGAAGGAATTTAAATTGTTCTACTGCTATTTATGCTAGAAGGCACTCTCATTTATCTTGCTTTGGTTTCCCCTTTGTGGCAGAATGGAAACACAAGTGGGCGACAATCATTGGAACCTTAGCGGCTGTGACATTACTTTCAATTGTTGCAGTGACCACTCTGGTTCTCAGGAGAAATAGAGCCAACAAAACCAGCAAAGATGATCCAAGCGCTGTATCTAAAAAATCAAACGCCAATAGAGCTATTTCCCTAAAGAACCCTGACCTTCATACGGAATATATGCAAGGTAACTTGAAAAGAAACTTACGGAAACAAAAGCAACTTTTGTTTTGAAAATACAAAATTTCGGTAATAACTCTGCAGGGAGAGGGAGAGAATGATTGTTGATTATTCATGGCATATATTGGCACAGATGCAACACCATTTGAATCAGAAAGACCAGTAATTTATACCCTTGAGGAGATTGAAGTTGCTACAAATAACTTTGATGGAAATCGAAGGATTGGAGTTGGTGGATATGGGAGTGTGTATTTTGGAATGTTAGAGCAGAAGGTAAGGAAATCCCACCAAATGGTCCTGTGCAGGTATTCATGTGCTAACTGAAATATGGAGAATAATACTTGCTTTAATTTTTGACATTCAGGAGGTTGCTGTGAAGAAGATGAGGTCCAATAAATCCAAAGAATTCTTTGCAGAACTCAAGGCCTTGTGTAAGATCCATCACATCAATATTGTAAGTAGCATCTGTGATGAAGAAATCTTTGACATAGTATTAAAGATTTAATGTTTGGTTATGCTATAGATATAACCACTGTTTCAGGTGGAGTTATTGGGATATGCGAGTGGAGATGACCACCTTTATTTGGTGTATGAGTATGTTTCAAATGGATCTCTCAGTGACCGTCTTCATGATCCATTAATGAAAGGTACATGGGCACCAAGCTCTATTTTCCTGCCAAAGAGAAAAACTATGAGACATGTTTTTAAAACATAGACCAAGACCAACTGAATTAGGCGAATGATCAGTAACACCACAAAGGTCACAAGGCCAGAACCCCGAGAGAAAGCAATAGGGATTAATTTTGTGTTTTTTCATGGTTTTTGCAGCCTCATGCATTGATGACTTGAGTCAATTACACAAAAGACTGAGAACTAGATAAAAGTTAGGAAGCATACTTGCATAGAACTAACACGCATCAAATTGATGTTTATAGGACCATTGTCTGAAACCTTGAACCAACAGCTACTAGGTCTCGTGTACTGCATTCCTATTAGTACGTACTGGATAAAAGTCAAATGTTTTTAGATTCATATCAGCAATTCAATTCTAAGTCATGGTGGTATTGGCTCAGGTCATCAGCCTCTTTCTTGGGGTGCTAGGACTCAAATTGCACTGGATGCAGCAAAAGGTCTTGAATACATTCACGATTACACAAAGGCAAGATATGTCCACCGTGATATAAAGACTAGCAACATTCTTCTTGATGAGAAGCTCAGAGCCAAGGTACTACTCATCCTTGATTTGTTTTCCTTGGTTCGGACCAAAAGTGCCTGTATTTCCTTGTCTCAATATTTGTATGTAAGGCATGTTAACCTAAATCAACTGTTCAAGTTGGTTGTGATAAGATAGCATTTCTTTTTATGTATGAAGTTGGTCTTCAAACATCATAGTTGTATATTTAAATCTATTCTTTGGAGTTATTTCATCTATCTGTAAAATCAAGTTAAGAAAGTAACATTGAATCAAACGAAGTGTCTGTAGTTCATATCATTATAACTTGGCATTTGATGCGTAGGTAGCAGATTTTGGACTTGCAAAGCTGGTAGAACGAACCAATGATGATGAATTCATAGCAACAAGGCTTGTTGGAACACCAGGCTACCTTCCACCAGAGTGAGTAGGTTTTATAGTTTTGACAATCATAGCTAGACTGTTGGTGCATTCAACTGTAAACAATTTTAATTTCTTGCTATCATTTATCAGCTTGAACTCAAGTAGAGAAGAAAAGTAGTACTCATCTACTTCTGTTTCTTACATTCTTTTTTCTTTTTCCTCTTTTCCCCTTTAAGATCCGTGAAACAGCTTCAAGTGACCATAAAAACCGATGTATTTGCATTTGGAGTAGTTCTGTCAGAGTTGATAACAGGGAAACGTGCACTATTTCGTGACAGTCAAGAGCCCAGCAAAATGAAATCACTTATTGCAGTTGTAAGTCGAACTCTTTCTTGACAGGAAATAAATGAAGTGAACTGAATACAGAGATGGGGGAAGAGATATATTTTATTGGATTCAAAAAGTTCTTTACAGAAAGTGGAGTTCAATTCTGTGATTCACTTCGTTCTAGGATGGGATCAGACCAAACTCTTCAGTTGAATTTTTATTAACATATCTTTTTTATTTCAAAAAGAAAGAGAGCTGATACTTCTTGTCAACACATGCATTCAGGTTAACGAAATATTCGAAGGCGACGACCCAGAGACTGCTTTAAAAGCTGTTACCGATGTGAATCTTCAACATAACTATCCTGCCGAAGATGTCTACAAGGTTAGATTGAATGTAACTAATAAAATTACAAATAGAATTTTTTCATGCAAAATTCTTCTCTATTTTTACTCTCGTACCAAACACACGTCTATTCCATCCCAGTGCGCAGCTCATGCTTTTAGGGGGCATTGGCCATATGGTCTTGTTGGGTATCAGAGTTATGGAAACAGAACACCACAACTAAAATAAAGTTCAGAAAAATTAGAACAGATACAAAATATTTACGTGAAAAATTCTCTGAGGAAAAAATCACTGGTAAGACCGAGAAATATTTTCACTATGTGAAAAATAAAATTACACTTATCTCTAAATATAAGGAAAAAATAATAACACTCTCTTATACTAGGAGAATACACATATCTCTATAAAAATATGAGAAAATCTTAGAGGATGCTATGCATATTTTCTGTCTGGATTGGAAGATACAACTAATGGAGGAGTCGCTATTTATAGGAGAGAACCTCATCCTCCTGCGTCCAAATTTTCTTCTTACACCGAAAATTTGGTGCATCTAACTTTGATTTTTTTCATTCGATGCTGCAAGTTTTGACGATAATGCACTGTGTTTGTTCGGCCACCTAATCTCATTAATTGTATTGACTTTCTAAATGCCAACAAAAGTCGCTTTACAATGGCATATTCATAATCTCCCACTTAACGTCACTTTTGGTGAGCTTCCAAAACATTTTCTCATCTTGCCAATTTCTTTGCTGCCTACGTTTTTAATAGGCCATAGGAAGATCTACACAATTTAAAATTGGCAGTGTTCATTAACTTTGTCATAACATCTGCTAGGTTGTCTTTCGTGTGAATCTTCTGTATGTCCACATTCTCTTTTTTTACTACTTATCGAGCAAAGTAATATTGAACACCTATGTGCTTCATCTTCGAATGAGAGGCTAGATTCTTTGCAATATATAAAACATTTTGATTGTCACAATACACAGTAATCTTTGACTGTTTGTGCCTTAGTTCCTCCACTAACCTTTGAATCCAAATAGCTTCCTTGCAAGCTTATGTAGCTGCCATATATCCAGCTTCTGTAGTAGATAGAGGTACAATAATCTATAACTTGGATAACCAGCTCACAGCTATGTCTACAAGTGTGAACACATAACCTGTAATAGAGTTTCTTTTATCAAGATCACCTGCAAAATCTGAATCAACATATCCTCTGATAATGAACTCTAATCCTCCAAAACATAGTGCAGCACCCGAGGTTCCTTTAATGTATCTCAGGATCATCTTCATAGCATTCTAATACTCATTACCTAGTTCTACTATAAACCAACTGCTTGAACAATATCTCTGGCCTGGTACAAATCAGGGCACACATAAGGTTTTCCACTGCTCATGCATACGGTACTCGAGACATTTCCATCCTCTCTATTACCTGAAGATAATTTGTAATTCATATGAAGTAGGGTTGAAACTGGCATTTAATATTGCATGTTGAAGTGCCGCAAGATTTTGATAGGGTAATCTTTCTGTGAAATCCAGATCTTCCTATCCTTTCTGTCTTGATGAAATTACATCCCTAAAATGTTGTTTGTGAGTCCCAAGTCCTTCATATCAAAGTCCCTAGCCAACTATGCCTTCAATTCTTGGATTCAATCTTTGTTGGGGCCTACCACCAACATGTCATCCATGTACAACAACAAAATGATAAAAACATTCTTACCAAACCTCTTGTAGTATGTATAATGGTATGAACTCAATCTGTTGTATTCGAGGAAAATTATAAAGGAATCAAATCTCTAATACGTTACCTTGGCACCTCCTTTAAACCATACAGAGATTTGGTCAATCTGCAAACCAAGTTTTCTTTTTCTTTTTCTTTTTCCTCAAAACCTTCTGGTTGGAGCATATATATCTTCTCTTCAAATTCTCGATGAAGGAAAGCAATTTTCACAACTAACTATTCAAGATATAAGTCAAATACCATATACATAACTAGCACTACTCTGATAGTGATAAGTCTGACAACTGGAGAAAATATCTCATTGAAATCAATATCTTCCTTCTTAGCAAATCCTTTTACTACCGGTCTTGCACGATATCTCTCCACTTGATCATTGTCATATCGTTTGATCTTATAGACTCATTTGTTGCCAATGGCTTTTTGACCTTTTGAAAGTGCAACAAGTTCCCATGTCTTATTCCTATGCAAGGCCTCCATTTCTTCCTGCATTGCTGCCATCCACAAAAGCATCTAGACTACACAAAGCCTCTTTGAAAGTTGATGGCTCTCATTCTTCTGTTAGAAGATAAAATGCATCATGACTTGACATAACATAGTCTAAATGCCATGATGGTGGCTTTGTCTGGCATGTTGATCGTCTAATTTCTGTATCATTGGCCATAACTAGTACTAGTTCATCATACTCTGGCTCTACTTTAAAATCTTTTTCTCCAATTTTCTCATCTATCTGAATCATAATTATCGCTTTAACAGTGCTATCATTTCTTTCTTCACTTTCCAATTTATTTTCTATAAATATAATATCCTTGTTGACAATAACCTTGCAGGTAGTGAGATCCCACAAGTGATACCTTTTTACACCATCAGCATAACCCAAGAATATACATTTTTTGGATTTTGAATCCAACTTTGTTCTTTCCTGAGTTGTATATCATATATATAGGACATCCAAACACTTATAGAAAAGAATAAAATGCCGACTTGCCATTCCACATCTCCATTGGTATCTTTAAATCAATCGCGGTTGATGGCAACCGATTAATCACGTAATAGATAGTTTTGATTGCTTCTGCCAGAAAACTTAGCTAAACCTATTGTTCTCAGCATTGCTCTTGTTCTTTTTAAAAGAGTTCTATTCATCCGCTCTGCTACACCATGAATTGCCTTTGAATTCCCTCATGAGTGCAAAATGCTAGAAAATATTCATTTGTATATTCTCCTCCATTGTCTGTCCTCAAACACTTGATCCTCTTTCTAGATTCAAGTTCTACTCTTGCTTTAAAGTCCTTGAATATTGGAAACACATCTA
Organism: Dalbergia cochinchinensis; assembly: GCA_031216125.1. Classification (NCBI taxonomy): domain Eukaryota; kingdom Viridiplantae; phylum Streptophyta; class Magnoliopsida; order Fabales; family Fabaceae; genus Dalbergia; species Dalbergia cochinchinensis. The sequence goes on from CM062377.1 coordinate 82,388,063, forward strand.
ATTTCTTCTTGATTAGGTACAACTATAGTCTCCTAGAGTAGTCATCAGTGACTGATACAAAATATTTTGCTCCTCCTAAGGATATTTCTAATGACTCCCACACATCAGAATGAATCAAGTTTAGAATATGTTTACTATGAGCAGTTGATCTATCAAACTTCAACCTATGCTGCTTGTTTATAACACAGTGTTCACAAAACTATAAATTCACCATTTGAGCTCGGGAATGAGATTTTGTTTCACAAGAACCTTCTAACCATGTTTCGACATGTGGCCTAATTTGCAATGCCACATCATCATCGTTTCTTCTTGACTTCCTGATGCAATTGATGCATCTGCCTCCCGCAACGTATCTCCTTAAAGCCTGTATGGATTTGTTGTGGCCTTTTTTGCTTTCATCACCACAAGAGCACCTTTAACAACTTTTAATATTCCACCTTCAATATAGGTCTAGCACTCGAGGTCATCCAGATGTCCAATAGACAAAATATTGTCCGAATGGAACCATCAAACATTTTTAGTTTGACAGTACTAGCACCGACAATTTCTAAGGTATGATCTTCTCCTATGAACATAGATCCTTCCGAGAGAGGTTTGTAATTGTAAAACCAGTCACGGTGTGGAGTCATGTGCCATGTTGCTCCTAAATCTATTATCCAAACATTAATGAGTTGTTTACTGCCTTTACAACCAATTGTTGCCTCATTGTACAGGATTTCTCCATCCTTTGAGGTACTTGCAACACATGCTTGAGAGGTTGATGCTTTTGGAGCTTTGTTTGCATTCTTTTTATTATTTCAATAATCTTTTTTCAAGTGCCCTTTCATGCCACAATGGTAGCATTTGAAGTTTTTTCTTCTTGACTTTGATCTATTCTGACAATGAGTCCCACTAGAGACATGCTCCATTGATGTCCCTCTCGTCACCAACAACACCTCTGCTTACTTTGAGCTTTCCAATTTATCTTCCTTATTCTTGCGTCTGGACTCTTCTTCAAGAATGGCACCGACTATATCATCAAAGGATAGATAACTGACAATATTATTATTTGTGATGTTGATGATGAGTTTATCATGTGAGTCAGGTAGACTTCAAAGTAGAAGCATCGCACGTTCATTCTCCTCTATTTTATAATCCGATGCTGTAACCTGGAGAATAAAATGTTCAGATTTGTTGATGTGGTCCGTCACTGATGTGGATTCACTCATTTGAAGAGCATACAGTCTCCTCTTTCGAAATATTCTATTATAAAGTGACTTGACCTCATACAGTTTGATAAGAGTATCCCGGATCTCCTTTGTTGTCTTCTTTTCTGTAATACTTGACAATATTGAATCTGCCATTGCAAGATGCAGATTGGCAACAACATCATCATCCATCTCCTTCCACTTTTCATCAATAACTTCGACAAGTCTATCTTCAATTGCTGGTAAGCAATTGTTGTCCCTCAATATGGCCTTTATCTTTAGTTTCCACAGGGAAAATTATTCCCATTGAACTTCTCAATCTCAAATTCTACTGTCATGGTGTTTACTAGGATTTGTTTCTTTACTAAATTGGATCTCACTTTTTTTCGTTAATAGTACCATATATGTGAATAGTACCGTATATTATATATGGAACAAATCCAGTTCACATATACAAATTTCTTTACTAAACCAGTTCTTACTTTATCACTGCAAATAGTATCATATACGTGAACAATATCGTATATATGGAACAAATTCAATATATGTTAACAATACTACAAAAGTATATAACTACATGTATGAACAGTGACCAAGAATAGTAACCCACAGTATGGATTATAACTAGTAGCTTTGATACCACTATTAGGTATCAGGGTTATGGAAACAGAATAACACAACTAAAATAGAGTTGAGAAAAATTGGAATGGATACAAAATATTTACATGGAAAATTCTCTAGTGATGAGCGAAAAATCACGAGTAAGAACGAGAAATATTTTCACTATATGAAAGATAAAATTACACATCTCTCTAAATATAAGAAGAGAATAATAACACCATCTCTTATACTATAGGAGAATAAATCTCTCTCTATAAAAGTAGAAGAAACTCTTAGATAGGGACAGATCTACATAGAAGAGGTTAGGGGCATGTGTCCCTACCAAAATTTTAGAATTTATATATAAGTGTAGAGATATATATTATTTTACCCCTATTATATCATTAGGTTGACCCCACACCAAGAAAAATTATGATAAATATTTTATTAGACTTATATATTATTTTTGCCCCTACAATCTAAAATTCCTAGATTTATCACTGCTCTCGGAAGATAATATATATATTTTTCTCTCTAGATTGGGTGATATAATTGATGGAGGTGGTCTCTATTTTATAGGAGAGAACCTCCTCCTTCTACATCGAAAATTTCTTTTTGCATAGAAAATTTGGTGCGGCTAACTTTGATATTTTCATTCGATACTACAAATTTTGACAATACTGCACCGTGTTTCTTCAGCCACCTTATCTTATCAATTGTATTAGCTTTTCAAAAGCCAACAAAAGTGGCTTTACAATGGCACGTTCGCAGGTCTCCTTGAAATTTTACTAAATTTTTAATTTTTAAAAAAATTTGGTCCCAAAATTTATTATTTAATTTGATTAGTTTTTATAAACTTTTTATTTAATTACATGTTCTAATATTATGATAGACAATATATGTACGTCTTTCTTGAATTTTAATTGTAAAGGTTTTATTTTCTTTTGTATGTCAATATATCATCACTTATATTTAAATTTTCACATAAGCTAATAAAGCTTATTGTTAAAGATTGAGCCCTGCCTCCCAAGTCCTAACTCCTAACCAAAGCTGCTCCTAGCCCAGGCTCTGGTAGCAATATTATATATTTATATTGTTGCAGATGGCAGAGCTAGCTCAGTGGTGCTTGCGAGAGGAACCAGTGGAGAGGCCTGAAATGAGGGAGATGGTTGCGGCATTGTCACAGATTTTGATCTCATCGATCGAGTGGGATGCATCACTCGGTGGAGATAGCCAGGTCTTCAGCGGGGTATTTATTGGAAGATGAAAATAAATTGCACAAACTCTTTACTTGTCTTGACTCCGACACTAGGAATAATTTATATATATATATATATCAGCCTGCCCTGAGCTAATTAATTAATCCTTGCCTCTGCTTGTTGTACGTGTTAATATATGTATTAGTATGTTGTCAAATTAGATGTGATACCACTGCCATTCGATTCGAGCTTAATTAGCTTAAGTGAGCTTAATTAGCTTAAGTTGTTTGGGTTTAATGTATGTAGAGATTGCCGGATCAAATCCTGATTATATTTATATAGTCTTCATATCGCGCAACAATATGTGGCAGTGGCGATACTTAAGGTGATATATATTAATTTGCTAATCTTTATATTAGATAACTTTAATGGCAATAACTTTTCATGTAATGTTAATACTATCATAAAATATTATAAAAACAGCAACCTTTTTTTTTCGTTGAGGTAAGCAGGAGAAAAACAAAGCAACCAATTACATTCTCAAATGTAAAACCTAGCTACAATTCATGGCGAATTAAAGTGATGAATAATTGTCTTGAATTATAAAGTGAGTATGTGAATTTGAATATTTTAAAAATTATTCTTATGAACATAGTTATAGAATATAATTTTTTTTATATATTTAAAAGTCTTAATTTAAAATTATAATTTCATACAACACAATAACATAAATATAAAAATGAGTTTCTAAAAGGTTATATTAAATATTTGATTAAAACTTATTCATGATGAATAAAAATGGAAAAAGAAAATTTCATTACTAAAACGGTAAAAGATATAAGAGTTAATGCTCATTTTAGTTCCTGACTTTATACTCATGAGTTATTTTAGTCCCTAACATTACAAAATGTGAGTCAAGTTAGTCCTTCATCCCATTTTTATTTAACATTTTGTCCAAAAAATTTGATGTGTAGCATTAAGTTATGCCTTGTCATACCATGTATCATCTGAAGTATAATAAAGTTTAAAATGATTGATTTTTGTGTCTGAAATTGAGCAAAATAAGTTATTTTATGACTTGAAAAAGAGATTGATGTGACTTATATTGTGTAATTTTAAACACTAAAATAAGTCATTTCAAACTCAATCATATACTTCAGATAATATAAGGTATGTTAAAGTATCACTTAGTATTACATATCATCATTTAATTGATATAATGTTAAATAAAAAGGAGCTAAAAGACTAATATACCTCACGTTTTGCAATGTTATGAATTAATTTGACTCATTTTAAAAGTCAGAGACTAAAATGACTTATCAGTGTAAAATCAGGGACTAAAATAAGTACTAGCTAAATATATATTATCAAAAGATATGTCATCTTAAAAAGCAAAAAATATATTTTGATATTATTTTTGAAAAAAGAGCCGGATTAACATGAGTTGAGATCATCATTTCAATTTATTATTATTATTATTATTATTATTATTATTTTGGATAGTTAGGAAATTAAAGAGGTTACCAATTTACCAACACAAGGTGAGGAGCTTCCAATTTAGTCTGATCAATACAGATTTTGATTCAAAACCCCAATCAAATTGACGTCGATGTTTGGTTACAAGTGTTTTAAATCATATAACTATACCTGTACGAAGACTATATAGTTTTTGAATTAATTAAATTTTTCTTATAACATAATTATAGATTAAGGATATTTAGGAATACTCACTAAAAAGCTTCTAGAAAAGTGAGACAATAGATATAAGATGAGTGTCCATATTTTGTTAGGTGCATTTTCACACGCAGTCGAAGGTCAATGCCTTCACTACAGTCGTTTGAGGAGGCCAATGGGAAGCTGACACCTTGCAGTGTGGGGTAGGCATCAGGATGTCGGTCGAAGCTAAGCTTACTGGGTTAATTACATGACTATGCTGAAGTGTAATTATTGGCAATAAGAGGGGCAAGAAAGACCAAACGGCATGCTTTGAAAAACAGATCTAAGACTAAAACAATTTATTCGTCCAAGTAAATCTAAAATTTTTGTAGGAAATCTAATGTGAAATGTTAAAGAAAAAATGAAAAAAAAAAGGCAACAGAAGCATCCTAGCACCAGAACTATTGGAAAAAGGAATTTTTGCCCCTTCCACCATGCTATGCATCCTAACACCAGGAAAGGCACCGCCACCGCCTTTGGCTGAGGAAGCATTCCATCGCCAGCCATTGCATCAATGATCCCTTGCCGTGGCTGCCCTCCGCCTCATCTCGTTGCTGTTGCGTGCAGTTCCATTGGTGAGAGGTCGTTGACATGATGTAAAGGTGGAGCTTCATAGAGGTGTCTACCCTATCGAACCACCATGGAAGTAGTTGATCTAGAGGGGGATGGTGGCTCTGGTCATTCCTAAACAGCAGCGTTGCCATTATTGGAGTGTTCTGCCACACCGTTGTTGTGTCTGCTTCCATCATGAGGTTCTGTTCTTCTTTTTGCCACCGTTGGCAGCGCTTTAGAAGTGATCATTGAACTTGCAGATCTAGAGGTCGAGGAAGCTCTACTTGCAATGGACGAAACAGAGGTGGTCGAGTGATGGCTTAAATTACCCTCCATTAATCTTTAATTAGTGTTTAGATACAATTAACATATCACTAATATGAGCTCATTAAACCGCCCTCCACATTCCAACTGCATAATAGGCATTGACCAACACATATAGCAGGGATTTGAAAAACACAAACGTACGTACATATGTCATCCATCCTAGCTAACTAGCTTGGACTACTCTTTTTTAATTTATTTATTTGCATCCCTTTGTCTGTTTACTCTTTATATATATTAATATTAATAATATGAAGCAAGCAGCTAGAACAAATTAAAGAAGCAGTGAGAGGAAGGGAGGGAGGTAGAAAAGAGGTAGAAGAAAAGCACGTTGTGCTAGTTAGCTAAGCTAAGCTAGGTGAGAAGAGAGAACTAGAAGGAAGGAAGAAACATGTTGAGAGCCATGGTGATCAGAGAAGAGAGGAGAATAATTGAATGCAAATGAAATAAAATTTTACTAATGATAGTAAAAGGTGCATAATACAAGAAAGCAAAGCCTTATATAGGCAATGAGTAACCAAACTAACTAACTAATACATCAATATTTCCAATAGCCCCTCGCAAGCTGGAGCATGCGTACTTTAGCATCTCTAGCTTGGAGTAAATGTACAATACAATTGAAAATGAGGAAAGATACAATGAAATCAAACAAAGTGTAATATGAATGCAACAGTGGTAGTACTTAGTTCTAACTCAACATCTCCACGGCACTCATCACTGAAGAAATCATCAAAGTCATCAAGCAATGGCAGTGGTGCTTAGTCCCAATCCGACGTCTCCACGGCGCTCATTGCAGAAGAAGTACCATGTTATCTGAAGCTTGACCACCAAGCCAAAGCTATCATCAAAAATCAACCACTTGGCAGAGCCAATCACAATCCCAACACAGGAAAAATATCAATGTTTAACCACCATAGACAAAAGCCAATCATCACGCTTAACCATCCATAGCAGAAGTAAACCAATGCTTAACCACCTCATAAAGGCAAAAGCTAAAACTGAAATAGCTTAACCATCAAGAGTGAGGACTAACTCAAATCCTTTACCACCCATGACAATAGCAATATCAAGCCAATTTAAGGTTAGATCAACAGAAATTAACAATGCTTAACCACTTAGAGCAGAAACTAACACCTATGTTTAACCACTCAAAGCAGAAGCACGTTGTAACATCATAATATTTAACCTAACAAGCCTAGGACGTATTCAAGTTAATTATTAGCCGTTACTCTTTTGTTCCTGCTCTTAATTCTAACTTTTAGAAAATACTTAGTGAAAATACAGGTAATTTTTTTTTTTTTGGAAATAAGAGATGAAAACTGAGCCGCGCATAAGGTGAATGCTACATCGTTTTGTTTTCGTGAAACAATACCGAGGAAACATCCACATCATAAGTAAAATGACAAATCATAACATAATAGCCATCATATATATATATAGGGTCCAACAGTACATCAAGTTAGATAGTGGCAATAAGTACAATCATCCAAAATACATAAAAACATAAAGTACATAGATCAGAAACCCTTACCTACCTTAGTGCATTTAAAGTAGTTAACCCCTACCACAAAAAAGGCTATCCTATGCCAGACATATGCTCGAGCAACATCACGATAGCTGCCAGCTCCTACTGCTGTCCGCCCCAAGCGGGAGGAACATACCCAACCTACTAAGCCAGTTCGGCCGGAATGACCAAATGGTGAGCGGGTCTCGCATGGGCTCCTCGACGGGGTGTCATCCTCACACGTCCTCAACGGATCGGCTGCATCACTGTGGCCTGGCTGCCCTAACCAAAGTCCATCGGCACTGTGGGTGAAGAACCCTCGGAGGGTACCTGGGTAGTGGAGTCCTCAGATGGATCCGTCTCCAAACAAGCCAAGGGAGAGCGGGGTACATACTTCGGAAAGTCACGAATAGCAGAAGTGGCTAGCTGAGTACGATGAGTCTGCTCTTTACGGGGACGTGTAGGCTCGAAGATGAGGTCGTCACCAAAGGGGAAAGCAGGAGAGAACCGGAAGCTAGAGATTGGGTGTGCGAAGGGGCTGTCTATGTACACAAAAAGACAAACGACATAACAACCCACAAAGTGATATGACCGATGAGCGGCGTCGTAGTGCATCTCCTAAGTGGGCGCGTCAACATAGATCATGAACGTCGCCATCAACCTCTGAAGACGCAATGGAAAGAAAAGATAGAGGGAGTGTGAAACTTGCTAAAGAATCTCAGTAGAGTGCCCTCCTATCCTGGTGTCATCATCTACATCTTCAGGAATCTCAGGTTTCACTATAAAATAATGAGCATGAAAAGGGTCAATTATTAAGTTTCCAAAATATCTTTTACCGAGGCCCATATATTTTAATATGCATCTTGGATGTCATGAATGCATCATGCCTCATCATGAAATGCATGTCAATGCAAGGTGCAACATACTAAGTGCAAACATAAGTGATGCTCATGGATCATAGTAATTATACCATGAATTTCCTTAATTTATCTTTTAAGTGACTTAGACCATTTTCTTTCTCTCATTTGGAGCCACCCCTTACTCTCGTCTTTTGAGAGTTCTAGGTTATGAGCTCATACCTCACTAGTTACCTCATTAGTCGTCACTAGCATACTCTTATCTTTAAGATAAGTTAACACCCGACCTTTAAGTATGGGATTAGGGGCTAGGATCACCTTTCATAACATTTAATGCGGGGAGTCCAAAGGATCATTTCCTTATTGGGTCACCTCTCATAACCTTTAATTCGGAGAATCTAGAGGATTATTTCCATATGTTTTATGTCACCTTAACATTAACATGTTATATCAAGATGCAAGAATACAAACATTTTACATAATTGTCACATGCTTTCATATTACTTCAACATATACATCTTAAACATTTCACGTGTAATCATAACATGCCATAACAATCTTTGTTTCATGGAAACATAACCAATACATCAATCTTAACATCTCATAAGACAAGCATTCTTATCAACTCCTTAATCGGTAAAACCTCTAAATCGGGTAGACCTATATTTTTGTACTTATTCTTTTGCACATCTAGGGGATCAATTCCAATGATTTTCACTAATTATTAACCTCAAGAACATCTCTAAACAAACCTGGACAGATTTGAAACATAAAGAAAATGAACCATTTTGGTGTTTCTAGAAGTTATGTTTTTAACCCTTTCTCATTACCGACTTTTCCTATAATGCTAGAATTAATTCCTAAACCAATTATGAGTGTTTCCTATATATTTACTAAGTGTTAAACATCATTTTTACTTAAATATCACATGCTGGACAGAATGCGTGTTATTTGTCTTAAGGAGTTCTAGAATTTACATTTTGGGTTTTTTCTAGTTACTAGTCCTTCCTTAATTACTAAAACTAATTGCCACACTCATTAACAACAATTTTCTCATGGTAAACACATTCCATACAGCATACATCAAATCTGAAAGTTTTGGAATAGAAACTAAAATTTAATTTCCTAAGAGCATACAAGAATACAAAATAGGCATTTTTAGTAACTAGTCTTTCTTTAAATTAATTCTAGATCAAGAGATACACTTATAATTAATGTTATCCTTATAAAAACACAAAGATTACCCTTAATTTAGTAGCAAAAGTTGAGAGCCCAAATAATTTTTGGTTATGTGAACTAAGCTTTAACACTTTAAGATTCAAGCTTACATTTCAAGGAAAAGTTGTAAGACACAAACTTCATTTTGTCAAGATAATAATATATCATTCCTTATTTTCTTGAAGAACCAAATTTCATTTATAATGATGGATGTTCCATGGACAAAAATCCCCATGTAAGTTGAAAAGGATAAGTCTTGAGCACTAGATTATTTAGGTGATGGCATAAACTTAAACATGTAAATACAAGTCTCATTTTAATCTTGGTATAATAAGGTGATGGCAATAGAAATATAAATATGATATGCAAGACTCGAAATTAAATATAAGAATGCAAGTTCATTTTTAATCTTTGAGTTTAGGTGATTGCTTGAAATATAAACATGCTAGACAAGAAATATAAACATAGAATGCAAATTCATTTCTTATCTTCAAGCTTTAGGTGACAACTTGAAAATAAATATGAGGTGCAAGACTTGAATGTAAATATGAAATACAAAGACTTGAAGTATAAACATGAATGCATTTTCTTTTATTATTTCTTTAGGTTCTAGGCTCAAGACTCCTATTTAGAGTGATAGCTCTAAAACACCAATCAACTTCCAAGGTTTGCAAAGTGAAAGAATGTCCAATTATTCCTTTTTAGTTTTATGGTCAAGACTCCTATCTAGAGTAATTACTCTAGAACATCGATCAACTTTAAGGTTGAAAGGGTAAGTCTTGAACTTAAGTTAATTAGGTGACAACATAACCATATCATTTTATTTTTGCTCAAGTAAGACTTATCAAAAGAAACCAAGTGACATCTTTGTTTGTAAAAACTCTTAAAAGTGGAACCTTCAAGCTTTAGAGCTCAAGTAAATGATGGTTTTGCAACCAAAATCCAAGATCCTTATCATCAAACCATGGTTCTTTAAGACCAAGGCCATCAAGGCCGAAAATGAAGAGAAAGAAAAAGGAAGGTAAGAATTCAAAAATGAGAAGGAGAAAGAGAAGACCAATATTATAACATCTTAATCCAAGAGTAATACAAAAGAAAACGAATGACAAACTTCAAAACAACTCCCTGCCAAAGGTATTTTTCTTGGAAAAAAAAGAGCTTGGTCTTGGAAATGAGATGAGAAGAACAAATCTTCCTTGGAGCTTCAAGGTGATTTCAGCCAAGGAAAAAAAAGAAAGAAGAAAGGTTTGTCTTAGATTTTGGTCTTGGGAATGAAGATGTTAAGTGTTTTTAGGGGAGGTTGATGGTGGTTGTGTGGTAATTTGGGGTTGAGAAGTGGTGGAGGATGGTAGCTCTTGAAGAATAGAGAAGAAGAAGAACTCTTGAAGACAAAAAAAGGAAACTAAAGTTACAAGAATAACCAAATGTTCTTGTAAGCTTCCATGAGTGAGCTATTTATTGAAAATGAGTTATGAGAGAATGAAGGGGGGAGGAAGGCCGTAGCAATTGGAGGGAAGAAGGAAGAGAAAATATCTCTTTGCATGGTATGGGCTCGGGTATGGCTAGGTATGGCTTAAGACATGGTTCATGGTATGGTTCTTCAAGTGTATTTTAATTGAATTTCAACATATGATGGATGAAAATGGAAGGGGAGTGGCCGGTCATGTTAAGGAGAAATGGGGAGGAGAAAATCTCATTTTAACGTTAGTTTATGAGTGTGTTTAGAAGTTGATTTGGTTAGGTCATGGATTAGGAGTTGTAATTAAGTGTTTAGGTGAGAAAGTGGACAATTAAGGTGGCTCAAGACAAGACTTGCACAATTAGTGCAAATCCCCCTTTATTGGCAAGGAATCTCATCATATGACCATTCCCATAATTTAAGGAATTGAATAGAGAAAATACTATTCTAAATTGACATGACACTAATTCTTGAATTAAGAAAAGGGTTTTGAGTTTCTTTAAGCAATCTTAGGACCTAATTGACCTCAATTAATTATTTTGATCCTAGATTAATTATTCAAATAAATTAATCTTCTATTAGAGCCTAATATTGCTTAGGTTTCGTTAATTATGTAATTAAACTCGTCATGCCCTTAATTAGGGACAAAACAGTAATTTTTCACAAAAATTTTCCGGGATCACCCGAGCTTAAACAAACATTAGATATCTCTAAAAAATGACATTTCAAACTCCCGGGCAAGGTTCGAGTCTAGTTGAGAATTAATTCTATGCCGAGTAGTCATAGGGGCGTTTTGGTAAATTTGCATGCAGGAACTCAAAAATGAAATTCTTCTGCTCTACTAATACATTTAACACATGTAATCACACATAATCCTCATTCAATACTAAAATAGCCCTTTGAGGATGGCTGAGGCCAGTTATCCTCATTCTCCCGGTAAAAATGGCCTCAGGGACATTTTGGTCATTTGGAAACGGGAAAAATCGGAGCATTACACATATCAAGAGAACTAGCAAGTGAAAATTGCAAGAACCAGTATCTCAACCTTATCTGATCAGAGAGAAAATATCTGAAACCAATAATAGAGGCTCACAAGACTCACCGAAGATGGATAAATGGTGCAAGGATCGGAGAGTCTGAGATGAACAAAGTCGATGAAGAATGGAAGCGCACTGCATCGGGGAACTAGATCTGCCAACATCACAAACAAAGATGATGACCAGAGAAGGCGGAAGCAGGAAAGCAAGCAAGAACTGAACTCGAATGCTGGAGATTGAAGCTTGAAATGGCGAACCCGAGCGCGAATAGATCTATAATGGAAGAACAAGAACAAAGCACGAGTCGTACCGACAAAGCTCACTAGAAACGACATCGAAGAAGAAGGCAAGCAAATCGGCAAACAAGAAGATGAGCGCACCAGATCTTCGCCGGAAAACACCAAGCAACTCTGATGAAAACGCGAACCACCAACCACAGTAGAGAACGACGTCGGAGAACACAGAATCAATGAACACGCAATGATGATGGTAGAGACAGATCTGGACGGAGAGAACATGAATACGAAGAAGATTGGCAACAAAGAACCAGATTCGATGAACTCAGCAGCGAAGAATGGCACTGGAAATCGCGAACACAAACCATTGCGCCAAAACAGAGCAGGGAAAGAAAGAAAGATCCACGACCACCGCACTGAAAAATGAGAACCTCACTGGAGATGATGATAATAGAAACAAAGATCCAAAAAAAATTGAAGAATTGTTTCTACTTGGGATTTGATAGTGTTTGGAAACCAAGAAAAGAAGGGAAAATGAAAAAGGGAAATGTGAGAAAATGAAAGAAAACGGTGAGAAAAACAAGGAAGGTGAAGGAAAAGTATAAAAGAGTTCAAAGAACTTAGGTAAGGCAGCGGAGGAAAATTCATAGAGGGTGGAATGGCTCTTATGCCATGTTAAGAGCCATGGTGATCAGAGAAGAGAGGAGAATAATTGAATGCAAATAAAATGAAATTTTACTAGTAATAATAAAAGGTGTGTAATACAAAAAAGTAAAGCCTTATATAAGTAATGAGTAACCATACTAACTAACTAATACATCAATATTTCCAATAAAGCAAATTAATTAAATTAAAGAAGGAATAGACAAAATAAACAATGAAGCTTAAGCAAGCACAAACAAGCTAGGCACAGGCTCCCTCACTCACTCAAATCACATCTCATCTAGATCGAGTGGAATTGCCCCGTACGTTTTGTGTTGTGAATATTGAAAAAATGTACGGACATTACATCCAAAGGTGGATATCCAATTAGGACACTCATTCCATTACTATTAGATGTGATGAATTGATAAAAAAATAGGGACTACTATTACATCCAATAATAATAAAATAAATCTCTTGATAAAACACTTATTCTCAAATAACATTTATCATTTTCAAAACCCAAGCCCACGAGCCTCCTTCTCCCTTGCGTTCCAGCTTTCAAACCCACATGACGTCTCATACGTATATGCCCCTTTCCCTTTCGTAAGGGCCCTAGTTATTGCACTCTAGTTTGCATTTTTTGAAAAAAATTTATATCATGATAATAATCTTTTTCCTTTGCCTGCTTCCTTCTCTTTTATTTGTTCGGTGGCTGCTCAGTCGTTTTTGTTTCCTCCCTTTTTTTTTTGTGTATTTGGGGCCCTTTTTGTGCTTTGCCCGCTCTGTTCTATCATTTGGTTGGCCTTCTTCTTTGTTAGTTGTGTGTGTATATATATATATACGATCAAATTATATCGATATAATTTTAAATAAACATTACATAGTTAAATAATATTTTATTAGTGTAAATTTTTACAAGTTTACAACATTTTAAATTAATCTAAAATTATTTGATATAGTTTTTAAAATGAACAAAATTAAGAATTACATAATTGTCTTACTATTAATATTTAATTTTTATGAAATTTGACACAAATAATCTTTATGATAAGTAATTATAATTCAATAGTGGGATCGATAAAAAAATTATTTCATTAAAAGTTTTAAGCAGTGTAACTTTACTTAAAATGTAACTTTATTCTAACCCTATATATATATATATATATATATATTATCAATTATATTGTCTAACTTATTTTGTAATAAATGTTTAAATTTTTTTTCCCATAAATTAGTCACACAATGATCAAAAGTTAGTTATCGAGGGAAATCCCCTTTATGTATTGTATAGATATTATTTAAGTATTTAATTCATTAAAATATTTACTAAAATTAACCAAAATAATAAAAAAAAGTAGTCAAATGTAAAAATAATACAAATTGCACAAAACTCAATTTTATAGGGGAGTCACTGCTGCCTTTTCTTCTTAAGGAGGAGCCGCCCCTATCGCTACGAGCTCACTTTAAAAGACTAATTAAAGAAAAGTCCATAATTTTTCTTTAAAGTAAACTAACTTTATTGTTAATTCTATCAATTTTTCAATAATTTTTTGTTGTTTCTCATTACAATGCCTTTTGAGTATGATATGACAACAATTACCGGAAGAGTAAGACGAGAAAAAAACCCTTTCAATTGTTCCCATAAAAAAACTCATCTTCTAAAGATTAGGCGTTGTCCAAATAGCAATGATGATTCAAAGATGCACACAGACTTCGAAGTTTTTTCTTTTAATTAACCACGCAAGTCGAACTCATTTAATTTGAAGCGTCTATAATGATTATAGATAGTAGATTGCAGTTCTCTAGACTTTTTATCTCCTCGAACAGGACTTTCTATTTTCTCGCTATAATATTGAGAAGGATGACAATTGAAAATTTTGATTTAAAAAGAAATAGAAAGAGTTTGGAAGAAAATGTATAATCAATTCTGGGCTACCAGAAGCAGGAATCGATGCTATGTACGCTTTCATTGAGTAATAATATAAGTGTTTGAGAGGTTAGATAAATGATGAAATATATTTTCTTTATAAAAACTAATAAGATGAGCGGAAACTCTGTTCAAAGGCTTGAATTCGAATAAAACTCAATCAACCAAGCTAATCTCATTGTTGTAGCCAAATAACATTCATATTGGAATATCCAATTTACTTTTCGTCTTCATCTAATTGAAACCTTCTTAGCATTTCATTTTATTTTCTCTAGCTCTACACGCTGCATTACATTTTCGTCTTGATCACATAACCTTATTTCAACTCATCTAATCCCTATATATATCTTGTAGCACTTGACAGCCTCGTCAAGAATTCACTGAACACGTCGTCAGTGCTCAGCAAGCTAACCCTTGCATACTTTGGACCAACCCCAAATCGCTTCCCCCCTCTTGTAAGGACCTTCAATTTTCTCAGATAATCCTCACAATCTTCTATGCCACCCTCGCACTTCAACCAAGCAAAACCTATAGGAATCACAAAATTATATACATTATTCATGTTAGAAGTCTAGAACCACGCACTGTACTATAAGCTATTAAAAGGTAAAATTCAAAAATAAAGAAGGAAAAGAATTGCACTTAAGCAGTGAAAAATGAAATAAAATGTATACCAGGGTATGATTCAGATGACTCATTAGTGAAGTTGCAGTAGGCCTGCGGGTACTTGGACACAGTGAAGAGCTTAGTTTGTTCAATAACTGCCCTCAATTTCTCCCACCTTTCCCTCAAGACGCGTTTGCTGTATTCAAAGAAAAGCCCAGATTCCACTGACCCAAAGTTCTGGTAACGGTCGCAGATCACTCCCATGATCTTAGCAGCTCGAGTTTGAGATTCTTTTGAAACGCCAATGGAGCTCATCTGAATGAACGTGGTCATCTTTCTCGCAATTTCAATGTCCTTCACAATAGCCCACCTTCGCACCAAAGTCAAAATTAAACATATTTTATAAATAACATCATACAAAGTGTGCTTGAATTAGCATATTTTATGTTGAAAATAGCATATATTTAAAATTTTAAAAATAATAATTTCCCAAAATTATTGGTCTAAGCTAAAGAAACTCGGATTCTTTAAGCATTCGATACTAAGTTGAATTCCAATATCAAAATATATGTAAAATAGACAAAAAGAAAAAAATTGTTGGATGGGTCTCCGCTCAAGCACTTGATTGTATGTTATCCAAGGTAGCTAAGATCGAGATTTTATGTAGGATCGAAAGGGGTATGCAAAATCGTAAAATGTTGAATCATAACATGGATCGTAAGATCCTACCAATTACCATAATACATAATTATATTTATATAAATATGTATATATCACATAACATAAACAAGTAAATAAGTCCAATTAACATAACTAAGCTTTAATTAAATATGCATAAAGTTATAACTCACACAATTAAGGATTCAAATATCACAAAAACAAAAAGTCATAGTTGATAATTAATATTTTTTTTAGAAAAATACCATACCATACCTATCCTAACTCAAACTCCGCATTTTTGTGTTTCTTTAGCAAATATATAAAAAGAAAAAAAATGAAGCAGAAAACCTAGTCCAAGTTATAAGATCCATCCTCTTTTTAACATTAGTGGCCCAAAAGCCCAATGACAAGCACAAAGGGAAAAAGATATAAAATAAATGAAGGCAAAAATAAAACGTAAGAGGAAACTTCTCGTAGCTGCACAAGGATTTTGGGCCGGCCAGAAATAGGGAGAGAGGAGGCATGCGCATGCGGCCACGGAGTGAATGGTCTGCGGTTCAAAGCGATGGAGGACAGAGATGGTTTTGGTTGAGGGCAGTGGCATGCGACCTCGACCTTGACGATGATGTTGAAATCGACGTCGACAGAGATTGGGGTAGAAGACGGTGGTGGTTGGTCGGCGAATTGAGTGTAGTCACAGGAAAGAGAAGGAAAGAAAGCTCTGAAGAAGGGATTAGGAATTTTGGGTGGGTCTTCACACCAACATGAGGAGATCGCAGGCACGCCAAAATCGTGCGATCTCGCCGCTTCTGCGATCTTCATCGGCGATCCCACGGCAAGCCACAGCTGCGAGTCAAGTGGTGGAATCGAGATCGGCCAAAGGGTGTAAACACGTCCGATCGAACGATGTTACGAGATACATCTCGATCCTAGCTACCTTGATGTTATCTCGAGAGATTAATTCGTAAATGTAGCTAGGAGGGAACTCGTTAGTTGACTCACCCAATACGAGAACCAGCATGGCCAGTGCATTTGGAGAATGTGAAGAGCATAACATCCTGGTCAACATTGTGAGTGATGGGAGTGTATTGTGGCCAATAATAGGCCAAGTCGTGAATCAATTTGGCTTCAGCTGCAGAGGTTGCGACGGGTCCCCTGAGAGTCCCATCAGGGTTGTTTGGGGAGGTCACCACCTCTATGTAAGGTTCATACTTGTCATACACTTTAGCATCACCAGCCCATTGATACAACCCTGGACGCACAATTTCAATCTCATCTCGGTATTCCTGCAAACAATATTCCCAGTGCCAGTAAACACGTAACACACTGATGTCAATTATTTAATTTCTTGAATAAGACACTACAATACTAATCAATCATCATTGACGCGGCTTAATCTGCAAATTAAATGCAAGAGGGCCGGCTTAGATCAGGTCAACTACTTTGAACAATTCTTTAATTAAGTACTACTGCACAGCACAAATAAATATTAATGCCTTGAGGTTGACCATATATACATACATTGCTTTGTCAGATTATGGACACCAGAGAGACACATCCACGTTTCCGTGTCTGCATTCAGTGATATAGAATCTGTGAATTCATGTGTTTACGTGAATAATGTGCTTGTTGCATGTTTCCATATGTGTCATGCCTGGGTGTTCGTTCCCAAAAGACATGTCTGTCACATTTTGGTCGGTTATCGTTATTTTGTTTTTTAAGAGTTATCGTTATTTTTAGTCAGTTATTACTAAAATTATGTAATCTACTTCTTTCCAAATAAAAATAGAATTTAATTGATGAGTATATGTAATGATGATATATAATTATCTTATACTATCGGTCAATAGAAATTACAAAAAAAAGGTTTCAAATTATTTTATATAACTATTTAGGATGATTTGATACCTTTCTCTATTGTTAAGATTTTACTCTATCAATAAATGGCTAGAAATTAAACTCATAAAAATATATTTTAAATTTATTAGTCCGTGCTTAAATATTAACTACTTATCCATGAAAAGATATTAGTGTCCATACAAATATATATATATATAATAAAAAATCTCCATAAATTAGTAGGATTTATCAAATCATAACAAATTGAAGGAAATCTATGCACAAAGGCGAAGGAGTTATTAAATATATTTTTGCTTTTTTATTTTGAAGACTTAAAAGATAAAGAATTGTCATCAAATGATAAATAAGGATATCTCTGCGAATTGTTATTATCGAGATTTTGAAATCATTCAGTTTGAAAGATTTTTTATTTCCCCTTCTATCCGGCAGTTTGAAAGATTTTAAGCGTTCAAACAAATAGAATATTAGTTGAATAATGTAACTGGATACAGAAATCTCGCGCATTTGGTAATTGAAGGAAGAGATATCATAAATCTGATAGTAATAAGATGAAGGGAAAAGCGAAGGGATGGGGGGTAGCACAGGCATTAAGAGATGAGAAGATGAAACGGAACAAAATAAAAAGAGCTGACCGAGTAATAGGGAGCAGCAGCGACGACATTGATGGGACGAGGGGAATCATCATCGGAAGGAGAGAGAGCAAAGAGAGCAGCCTGGAAGAGCTGCGTGGAGCCATTCCCCACAACGATGTGTCTGTCTTGGGTGACAGCATTGCCCACAACGCGGTGGAGCCTCTGAATGGCATCTCTCAGCTCCGGCAGCATGAACCAGCACACGCTGCTCGTGTCGCTCAGATAGCTCATCAAGTCCCACCCTTTTATTACCACCGTGCACTCATCACTCATCTTCCTCCAGTACGACCCAAACACCGCTGGATCACCCCTGTTAAATTAAAGACAACACAAATTAATTAAACCACAACAATATTCATATGTATAAGCCATCAACAAATTAATTAAAAGTCATAATTAAATTTCAAATGTCATCAAAATCGTATAGCGAGCATAGTACTGAAGAGGTTATTAGTTATTACCGCTCAAGATTGATGAAGGACTTGGGTGAGAGGGTGGTGAGAGGCATTGTGGTGCCATTGGAGCATGGGAAGAAATTCTTGTCGGTAGGAGCAGCAGCTGAAGAAGCCTTCGCGACCACCATTTTTTCGTTGAAGGATTTTGTT
Organism: Dalbergia cochinchinensis; assembly: GCA_031216125.1. NCBI lineage: Eukaryota > Viridiplantae > Streptophyta > Magnoliopsida > Fabales > Fabaceae > Dalbergia > Dalbergia cochinchinensis. Next base: position 82,406,887 of record CM062377.1, read on the forward strand.
TCGTTGACCGTGGAGACTGGCCTAGCTATTCACTCTTAATCTCACTTTCACTCTTGGCTCTCTTTATATATACGTGAATGGGTTTTTTTCTCATGTATGTTTAGAAGGTATTTTGGATATGTAACCAATTTCGTAAAACCCATGCAAAAGAAGTGATGCAATGTACTAATTAAATTGTGAATCTGTATTAGTACAAAGAATTTTAACTGGGTTATTCTTTCCACTTATGAAAAATAAAAATCTCTTATATTTTGATTTTCTCTTCTACCAAATAAAAAAAAATATTATTTGTACTCATAGAATGTAGAACACCGTGTCGACTCACACCCCATCTACCATTGAATGAGATATGGACTATATTTAAATGGAGTACACATCTCATCCAATAGTAGATGAAGTGTGAGTCAGTACAGTGTCTCACACCCATGAGTATAAATAATACAACTCAAAATGAAAACAAACTCCCATATATGATGATGACTATTAAGAGGGGGTAACACAGTAATATCAATAATAGGTCTCTGCCTAAGTCCAAATCAATTGGATTGAATAAATAACGGTCAATGATTTGTTGAAAAAATTTTGTTAGGTAATAAATATCACTAAATCTCCCAAATCCTTGTATGGGATCATCATTAAAATAGAATCATATCCTCTATTTATTTTATAAAATATTATTATTCTATTTCTACTAAAGCTGACATATAATTAATTAATTAATTAATATACTTGTCAATATAACAGGGCTGGACAAATTTCATTATATATATATATATATAAATTCAAGTGGTAGGTGTGGTCGATTGTAAAAATAAGATAAGTAAATTGTAGCAATTGAATCTTACACGAACGACCAATGTATATATTTAACAATCTTATCTGTCTATGACTAATAAATATCTAAATGGCTAATAAATCCTGCATTTAGACCCTCAGCAAAAGAAGAAAAAAAAACGACATTTTGATTCTATAGTTTCTGATTTGAATGGCTAATAGATTCAGTTGATGGATAAAAATAAATAAATAAATAACACTTAGATATACTTTTTAACTTTATATACAACTAAAAAAAGGATGTAAAGCACTTTTATACATCTCCTCAATGGAGGATTGATTAATATAAATATACGGCTATGATTTAACCTATGGAAAACCTATTCAAAATATTTTAGATATTTATCTGTGAGATATTTCTTGAAAAAAATCCTATACCATGACCATACATATAAATATTTATCTACTGCAGTTATTTACAACAATGATAATTCTTTTCGAAGTTTTAGAGAACTTCATACCAATGTGTTTAAAGAGAGTTTTATTTTTTGGTTTTATTTAGTAATCATTTCAATTTATTTATTTATAAAAATTATGATTAAAATTTGAAATATATTTTACTTTTAGATGTCACAAAATAAATTGATGTAGATATAAATATAATATTTTAAAAAATAATAAAAAAACTTATATTTAAGAGTCGATAATTGTTTGATTGATTTAGTTGTTTTCTGGACATAATATTTATAAACATTTCTCAACTTTATAATTTTCAAAAAAACTTATTTCTCAAAACTACTAGGATTAGGTTAATAGTGAGTAATGAAGGGGTTTGAATAATTTATATAAATTTAAACATCATATATATATATATATATATAGGTGCTATAGTTAAGGCCACCTAAAAAGCAAGTTTTGAAATATTATTGTGGATCACCCTTTGAAAATATAAAAAACCATCTTTGTATTGAAAATACATTTTTATCCCATTTCTTCGGCCACCTAGTAGAGTGATTTCTTAAAAAACATTTTATTGAACCATTATATATATCAATTGAGTATTTAAAATATATTTTATTTTAAAAGCAGATGTACAATTTACACTCAATTTTATATTTAAAAGTAAAACGTAAATTATAACGGAAATAATTATTGTGTATTAATAATGTAAAAAATAATATTTTACAGCATCAGTCAATAAGATAATAACAACTCACTCATCTTGTACAATTTTTTAAAATTTGAATTGAATTGATTTTGAAAATAAATCACGTGTCAGTTTGTCATTACCAATAGTGTACAAATAGTTATTATACTGAAAGTGCATAGTAACTAGACTCAATTATAAATGGATTTTACTGTTATATACTGATAGTATAAATTTTTTTTACACAATCATGATAATAGATTTTTTCATCCACTGCTGAAAAAGTCATTTAAATGAAATATTTTAATTGGACAATGGCACAAAACAATTTTATACTCTCAGTGTATCAAATTAAACTCATTATACATTATTAATGCATATTACTGACAAGAACATAGATCAACTGGTAAGGATGCACTGATCTAGTTTAACTAGAATTCTCATATTCAAGCTCTAGGAATGCAAAACTTGAAAGAGAAAACTTTGCCATCTTAGTAGTTCTACCTGTCTCGAGTAGGATTGTCTCCAATAAGAGGATGCTTGTGATTTTGACCAAAAAAAATACTAATGCACATTGTATTGATGAATAAAAAAAAAATCAGCTTTATAAACCACATTATATTCAACAGATATGAAATATTTTTATGATAAATTCAATAAATTTAAGATTTTATTTCATGACTTGAAAGAAAATGGTGAATTATTTGTTGTGTCTGTTTTTGGAATTCACTATATACTATACAAACTAATTTTGCATTCATTTCAATACATATTTGATAGGAGAGGTAATTGCAAAAGGTCATCAACAAATGTGAGATGTCAAGGGTTCTTGATGAATACAAGTCACAAAACACCACCAAAAAGAAGTTGTCTTGATATGGATAGTGAGATCAGTCAAGTTGGTAATGGAGATTTTACCACAGAATCAGCAAGTAACAAAAAGAGGAAGATGATCATCAAAAAGTAGAATATTTCATAAGCATATTTGAGAATTTCAAGTTGCTCCATTTCATTTTAGAGTTATAATCAAACGATTGTAAATGCAATATTGGCTTTGTCTAGTTGATTTTTTCTTTTTCTTTTTGAGTTGTGTTTGATTGGTTTGAAAGTACGTATTTTGTTTATGGTTTTAAATTGAGGTATATTAAAACATTTTCATTTAAAATAATTTAGAATTGGCATCAATTATTATTATTTTTTATTTCTAAATTAGTATATCATATATAATTAGTAGTAACATTTTGAATATCATCACAAATAATACTAACTTTTACTATAGCTTTTCTATCATTCTAAGATCAACACTTTTGAAAAATATATTAAAGGATTTAAAGTAAACATATAACTATTGGCGATTACTCCCCTACAAATGTGAGTCAATGCCTATGATACAATTGGTTATACAATCATTATGTGTAAGTTTATGGGCGAGACACGTCATTAATATTTAGATGCATTTAACCATACTTTAATTTAGAAATATGGTTAGATGAAATTAAATATATGGCTAAACAACAACACACTGTCTACCGTTTTCATGCTCTCCCTCCTCACTCCCCCACTTGCGCCACCACCATTACCACCACCTACTTAGTCTTCCCTCACTCCCATTAAAAAAACAGCCATATTTGCATCACCATCTTCAAAATCAATTCTTGATTTGACATTGAACCGTGGAGATAGCTAGGTTAATCATCAACACATGCAATTCAAAGTGGTCTCAATGGAGCACTCGGGAGAACTCCCACCTCAGTCCGCCGAGCGCATCATCCTCTGGTGGGAGAACTCCTCCTTTTTCGCCGCCAACGTTGAACCCTTGTGCCACTCTGCATCCCTCCTCAACTCCCCGAATGCCACCGCCAAGTGCTTCTTTGCCATCAATGACATCATCTAGTGGATGGATAGCCTCTCAATCGCGCCTCCATGTTGCCAAGCCTTGGTGGAACATGCCGAGAATGCGACTCAGATCGCGATGTCGCGTCTTGAGGACAAAGTACTCCACCATGCTCCCATCCATAACAACGTCCTTCTCAATGCCGACAACCTCCTCTATGTCTCGATGTGTAGCGTTTTATTCGAATGATGAAATAACAGAGAATTAGGGACAAGTATCGAGCAAGGTTGGGTATCCATCCTAATCAAATAAAGCCAAAATGTAGGAAAATTTGGAAATCTAAAATTTACAGCACAAAAAAATTAAAATAAAAAACAAAGGTTACCCATTGAATATTTTGTGGGGAAAAATAAAGGGTTAAGCTCAAAATCGAAACTTGAGGAAGGTTAAGGTTAGAAAGGAGGTGAATGAGAATACCTTACAATAGGAGAGAGACAAGGGAATGGTGTTTGCGGTGTTGTGCTGAACGGTGAGAGCTTCGAGCTCTCCAAAGCTAGTGACAAATCCATCCATGTGAGGCCATTTACAAACTGCAATGATGGAGAGAAAATGAACATGCATGAGAGGAAGAGAACAAATCGAAGCTGCAAAGTGAGTGAATGATGGGGGGAGAGAGGGAAAGAGAAGGTGGATGCCTCAGAAGGAATTGAGCTCTCTTGAGGCAATGGAAATTAGGTTTTTTTTTCTTATTGGGAGTGGGGGAGGACTAAGGAGGCGGTGGTGATGGTGGTGGTGAAGGTGAGGGAGCAAGGAAAGAGAGCGTGAGGATAGCAGTGTGTGTTTTTGTTTAGCTACACATTTAATTTCGTCTAACCACATTTTCAAAATGTGGTTAAATGTATTTGAATATAAATGACGTGTCATGCCAATGTACTTCCACCTAGGCAACTGCAGTTGATGGCGTTGACAGGTAACTGCAGTTGACCATCAACTGCAGGTGAGAATCCGCCATATAACTATTGATATCTAATACATCTATGTATAAATTCACTAAATGACATTAAATTTTTTAAAAAATAGAAATAGCATTTTTAGTCTTCCGTATGTATTTAAACCTTTCAATGAAATAAGAATATATGTTAAGAACATAAATATATTTCTAGAAAGAGATTATTTTTAGAAAGTAAACTCTAAACGATTGATATATATATATATATACACAATCAGTGATTGAAATATCAAATTATATTGTATGATTTGATTTTGAAATTAATAGAAATTAGTTGTAAGATATTTGATTTTTTATTTCTGACTCATTTGTTAAAATAAGAGTTTTAATTTGATATTAGCTAATATTTCACCAATGAGAATTAATTATATTCACAATTTGATATTTGAAAGTTCTAATATACTCATCTAAGGATAGAAATATAAGTAGTGAGACATCAAATGTAGTCTATAATAAAGTGTTTAGAAATTTATTTTAAATATTTTACCACATTGAGTTTGTTTTATTCATCCATCATTTGGATTAAAGATAATTTAAATATATCTTTTAGATATAACTGCCAGACGACCTGGGAAAGTGAACTACTTAATAAAAGTTTTTCAATGCTCTACTTGAATAAAAAATAAATTAATCATATACATCACACCGGTCACTGCACTAATAAAAGAGATAAAAGAGAAATAATATCAACTCTCAAGGAAAAAGTTATAATGTACAAAAAAAAAATAAAGATTTATTTTTTTCAGTTTTATTTCTTTAAGCGTTACTTACAAAATTAAATGTTGACAAAAAAATATATATTTATATATATATTTATTATAAAATAATGAAAAGCGCTTTTTAGCACGAATATGTTTTTCGTAAAATAGGTACGAATGACGTGTAAGTGAAAAACAAGGCCCCACTTTTCTCTTCCCTCTTATTCTGTGATGTTGCGCAGATGAACATGCATACCCCCTCCCCTCAAGTGCTTACCTGGACGCCCTCATGAAGCCAAGACCTCGAACCTCCAGCGCTGATCAATCTCGCCGCCCATCAACCTCTAGAAAGAGAGGGCCAGTATTGGTCTCAATGTTCAGCTCTGTCATTTTCTCAGTTACTACATTAGGAGTCACCATTAATATTGGAAGGTACTTTAATAAGATTCCTAGCTATTTGATTGTTTCAAATCATATGCCAACAAGAGTATCTTCTTCATGGATAGTAAAATGAAAGAAGCTAAGGCTAGTCCGATAGAGAGTGAATTACTGAATTTGGTGTGGAGAAGCCTCTCTTAAACTGATTTGTTTCAAATGCGCGTGGAGTGATGAACCTCTTTGTCATGAAGAGGAGATCACTGGCATTCGGCAGTGATCCTGGAGGAGAAGACACACCGGCTTCACAGCTTCTAATCTGGGGAACAGAGAAGTAATTTACTTCTAATTTATGATTGTTTATTATTAAATTAAATTAGTTTTAGAAAACAAAATAATTAAGACAAAACACTCATTTTTATCCCTCTAAATTTCAAGTCCGACAAATTGCTCCCAGTAAAAAATACTAATTGATCCTTATAAAAGTGAATAGTCTAAGAAATTTATCATTGAAAATTAAATCTCTCAAATTGATCATTGTAAAATTTTAAATCGGACAAATTAATCTATATAAAATTAAATAATCGACCAAATTAGTTTATCTAATAAGTTGGACAAGAAGAAGTAACTTATCTTTAAGAGTATTTTCATGAGATCTAATTTGTCCGACTTGAAATTTTAAAATCATCAAAATTAATGTTTTGTCAATAATAAAAAAAAAAGTCCACGTAAGCCTTCGCCGGCTTCGAACTTGAGGCTCTTCGAGCCAAATGGCAGTGCTGTAACATAATTTGGATATTTTTATTGGTTTATACAGACAAATATTTTAAAACGGAAAAGCCCAATATTTGACTTAGGTTTCATAGAATTTCCCACATTAATATCATATTTATTATCTAGATTATTAGACTAAAAATAAGCAAATAATAGCTATCAAATATATTGATAAAAATATATGGAATCAATACTCATATTTCTATGATCCGTCCACGCACTTTTAAAGGAATAAATCAGATTCAATAATTCTAAGATTTTTCCTTTTTAATATTTGGATGCTAAAAGCATCATTATTAAAAATTAGAGGTTAATTATATGAAAGTGAGATGAGTGATTAATTATAAAGCGAAAGTAACAAATCTTAACCATGAAATAATATATATGGAAGATAAAAATTAATTTTTTTTCTAAAAAATTTCATATAATAATTTTTTGAAAAAATATATAGCTTTATATCTTAATTTTGATCAATTACGTAGAGTTGAATGGCCAAAATTCAAAGACAGGTCTAAAACGAAAACCGTGATACACACACACACATATTTATATATATATATATATATATATATAGAGAGAGAGAGAGAGAGAGCAGCAGCAGCAAAATATCTCCATTTTTTCAAGCCCTATGTTCTGTGTGATTAACCTCTCAAAACGAAAATCAAACCGGACCAATCTTAACAAGTTATTCTCTTATTTGAAACGATGATAGCAAAATAATTAATTAGGCTGTATTATTCATTTATTCTGATCTTAAGCCAGTTTACGCATTTTAGTCTGCTTGTTTCTATTAACTATTAGGCTTGTAAGGCTCACTTCGAAATGAATAATTCTTCATGTCAGCTAGATTTAGACTTGACTGATTAATCAAAAAAGATTTAGACTTGACTGAATCTGATTAATTTTGAATGACCTATTTATATTTGCCGACAAATCAAATTAGGCTAAGTATTATTTTGATTACGTGCGCAAGATCATCAAGTCCTAAAATGAGAGATCCTTAGGGAACATAATTGTGATTATAACTTATTAGTATTTTGTGGGGAGCGTTGGTAACGTGACTGACATGTATTAATAGCGCTGAAAATAAAACAACACAAAGAATGGCTAACTTCGTGGAGGATTGGAGGTGACACGTTTTCTCTTTGGGGATATTGTTAGGAGTTAGGTGGGACTATTATTTTTTTAGGTGAATCTAATGTATTCATAATCCAAAACGGTGATTAGGCATAAAATTCATAAACACGAATTTTGTTTTTGATGATGAAACTCTCTTCGTGCATATCATCAAAAATTAAATTTATGATTTAATACTTAAAGAGTCCAACTAGCTACTAATTATATTATGTCTCATGGTTAGATGGGACTATTATTATCATTATGATTATTATTATTATTATTATTATCACTCTTAATCTCCTATTTTCGGGTTAGGCCATTTTCTTTTTAAAAGTATTTTCTTTATCAATTTATATGTTTAATAAATTAAAATTTCTATAATTCATGTTATATTATTCATTATTTCAATATAATATTTATCATTTTTCAATTAGTTTTGTATTAATATATATCAAACTATTGATCACATTTTTTCGTCTCTCATTATTTCCATTTTAAAACTAGTTTTCACTTTTAATTCATTTAATTACAATTTTTATATAAAATTTGTTTTATTTTTATTTTTATGAATAATAATATCAAATATTTAAATGGTGAGTTTCTTTCATGAAAATAAATTTGAGTGAAACAAAATTGCTTAGTACGTTTATATTTTAAATTTTCTTGATTTAAATTTTAAAATACATTCAACAATTTTATGTATAAAAGTTAATTTTTAGAAGCTTGTTTTTAAATATAAGAACTAAATAGAAAAATATTATTCGATTAATACTTTAGTTGAACACGCATAATCTTCTCTTAATACATCACATCTCAGTTTTGAACCTTAAAATAATTAACTTAGTTGTTCTATTTGAATTATACTCTTGACAAACTCTAGAAACTCGTAATTTTGTTGAGCATTTCTTACATAATACTTCAAATCACATTATATTCTATGTCCCTGAGTATATAGACAATGCGGTTGTATAGATATTAGTTGAAAACTTGATATCTTCAAATTCGTACATATTTTCCAACAACTTATACTCATATATGAGCCACTGACATTGATATGAAGGTGTGGGATTTGAGTAATATGTATCAGGTTATATATTCAAATCTTCTCATTGAAAACAATGTAATTTCAAAAGCATTAAAAAAAATTATACTCGTCTGTCATCATTAGGAATATATCTAAGGCATCGAACATGCTTTTCTTTAGCCTTGGATAGAATAGATAAGATCATAAGAATACATAATTGACCACTACAAATTAATTGAGATAAAATCTTATGTTATCCATAAAAATTGTGGAAGCATTGCTAAGTAAAAATGGCTCAAAATATTCATAATAACCATATACCTATTCTTAACAATTGTCTTTGATATGTCATGTTGTTTCACTCTTATTTGATTATATCCTGCATTTCTAATCTCAAAAAGCTGATAGCATTTGATCCACTTGGTCATTTTATTACATATTTATTCTTAATTATGACTTTATTCAGTTGACTGTTATTCATGAGAGACATACATAAACATGTGATGTCCAAGCACTCTTATGACCGAATTCCTTGATAGTTATTTTTTCTTAAACGCATATTCCACGGCAATATTGGCCAGCATGATTTTTTTTCCCTTGATACAAGACAATTACAGCTTGAGGAAAACATTGAATTACTTTTGGGCTCTTCACGGTTACGTCGTGAGCTTCATCCTTGAAAATATAAAACAAGAACGGTGTCCCCAGTTTGTCTGGTAACTCACTTATTTATGTATTGAGAAACAAGTTCTGGTTCGGAACACATGACTTGTGTTGCACAAAGATAAACAAGCCTGCGAATTGCTTTGACTCTTTGTCCAAGTGAATCTCATGTGCCAATAATCATGACGCATATGCTGCTGATGGTAGTGCATGTGCTGTGTAAACGTTTACTTTTTCCTTTTTATCATTTTAAATCAATTATTTAAAAGTCAATTTAAATGATTTTATGTAAATTCTCATTTACCTTGGCTACTATCGCAAGAAGTTACTCTCCTTGGGCTGTTTTATTTGTCAGTTTACCGTCAGAGAAATGCTACACAATCAGCACTTAGTACACGACATGTTTGTCTGTGATACAAACACTACTGATATTTTTTAAGATGCTTTTGGTAATCTTTTTAGTTGGATGCTCTAGCTTTTGAAAAATATAAACTAATTTTTTGTGTTTAATAAATTAGAAAGTTAAAGTGCTTTTGCCCCCGGCTCTTAAAAGTCATGGGTGTTTTTGAGAGCATTTCATAGGATATTTTTTAGAACTAGTTTTTGCTCTCTTCATGCCTCACTGAACTACTCTCAAAAACATATTTTTAAGAGTTTGTTTACGAGTTACGAGGGAGAGGAAAGGATGGAAAATAGAGGTTTTAATTAGAGGCAATGACAATTCTATGCCTCAATGAACTACTCCCAAAAACATATTTTATTAAACTTATCCTGCTTCTCCATGCCACTCCTTTGGATTTTATGCTCCCAAACATACCCCAAGGAGATAGATGCTAAGCTAGTGATTTACTTCATTGGGCATTGTTTGGGTACTCTATCTATGAAAAACTTTTAGATGTTTTTAGAATAAGAAAAATTATTTATTATGCTCTATTTATTAATTAATATTTTAGTTATTATATAAAAAATATTGAAAAAGTTAGAGATAATAATAATTTATAAGTAATAAATAAAATAAAATAACATAAAATAAAATAAAATAAATATTTTCTGTTACTCCGATGTCAACTAAGAATTTCACTTCTTCCTATATTCATGCTTCCGGCAGCGCTCGAAAATTGTATCGTATATTAAATCAAACGGCGCTCCTGCTCTCTCCGGATTCACAATGAACGGTACGTGATCTCCCTCTACAAGCTTGTAGTACCTGTTTCATCAAATACCATAATTTGATCAGTAACAAAACTACATTGTATACATATAGAAGAATTTTCATCAGACAATTTTCTGTAAAGAATGGTTCCTTAACTTTTCAGACTAATAATGGATGGGTATAATTCATACATAAGCAGTTAAGCACCCGTAGAGAGAATGACAAAATTAATGGAATTGGAAAACAACTGTATCAGTTAAGCATTTGCAAAAATCATACTATTTTATTGATAAATTTTTGGATTTAATTTTAATGTATTTTTATTATCATCAAATTATATATTGATATATAAGTAAACATAATTGACTTTCATATACAGAATTTCAGTTTTAGATGCTATGCAAATCGAAAGATTTAGTTAAATAACATGATAAAAAAATTACATTACTGGTGCATTTAAATTAAGAGTTTAATATTAATATACTTACAATACAAAAAAATTTTATACCGTAATCCAATCAAATAATCGCGTTTGAATGACTTTTCAAATAGTATGTGTAAGACTATTATCTTTGCTAATATGACAACACATAATCAAATATCAGTATAAAAAAGTTTTACATGATATCAATGCATATAGATTAAACTCTTTAACTTTTCAGCAAGTGATTAAACGAGGATACAGCTCTATATAATGATCTCATGTATTCAACATTAATTAATGTGCTACTAAAGCTAGGTTAAATGGCAGTTAGTAGTTACGTTTGTGGACCATATAATTACGGACAAAAGAAAATAATGCAAAATCAACCTCCAAGCCAAGAGGTTTGACTGCATTTATATGTGAATAATATAGCGGCAGTGTGTTACAGACCAAATGCCTGGTTGTAAGCGTTGGCTGTCTGAATCTTTTTCAACCAAGCAGCTGGGATGTTCAGTTGGGAAACGAGGATGAGTCATGGATATTGTGTTTAGTGTTCCATCATTGTCCTGCCAGTCTTCATCCCTACACAGTCAATTATATTGATTTTCTAAGATGACAATTAATAAGAAATGGAATGAGTACTTAATCAAATTGAGTACCTCACAAATGAAACTGAAAAATAAAGGTCACGCTGCTTGAATGTGTTTGGTATATGATATACGGTGATGTGCCAACGTGTTGGATATGTGTCTATATCCGATCATGCATAATATGCAGATCACATATGTATGTATATATTTAATTTTAAAATGCCTTTATTTTAAATTTATACTAAAAAACACAACATAAACAAATTATTAATAGGACTTGATACCTAATTTTTTATTTTATTGTGAATTTTTAAATGATTTCTAGTATTGTTAAATGATACGTAACTCATTTTATATAAATGGCATCATAAATAATGAATTATTTCCTTTAAATTTTCAGTTAAATATATATCATATTTGTGTTCTATAATATTTAAATGTCCTTCATGTCATGTTGTCTCTCGTGTCTGAGTCGGTATTTGTCTCCGGAACCATTCAATATATATCAAAACCTACCTATAGCCTTCATAAGGGGGAGAAACATGTGGAGGATGACACCACTGGCTCATCTGCAAAACTCTTAAGAAGAGCAAGGGGTGAATTTTAGCCATGCTTGAATGAACTGTGAAACCCATGAGCTTCCAAGTGCGCTTGGTAGCATAGCTGAAGTAGTATGTGTTGGGAAATGTACGTAGATGGCGGTTAAGCCTTACAGACCCTTGAATTGTAAGGTCCGGGAGGACCCAATCCCCTGAAGCAAATGGACCTGCATTCCCTAGGAGGCAGTTAACAAGACCCCAAGTGCCCATCTTTTTCCTCGACATGTTAAAGTGATCGAACCCAAAATTGCAGTGTTTCGTCAGCCAGGGAATGTCAACCCACTCACAAACTATCACCCCAATGCGGCAAAGCTGAAGGAGGCAAATAGGTTTCATTGTTCTCCCATCTTTTGGCCTGAAACAAGCTCCAATTGTAGACACTCGCTTAGCACTAACAGTTTGATAAACATGAACAATAATGAATAATTGAATTATCATATTAGTTGAATACAATGATCAAATTCAGTAGAATCAAACAAGTCTATAATCTCCAGAATCAAACGGGATAGCCAGAGACAGAAAATGTTCCATCCTGTTTGTCACATTTTCTTTTCTAGGGACTGTTTCGTTCTCTCCCAAACAACTTCGGATCCAAGGGAAAGAATAATGTTTTATATATATGTATATATATTCTCTATGAATGCCTGTTATTATGTCCGACTCTTAGGTACACACACACACACACACACACACATATATATATAACCTTACTTAAAATTAAAATTAAGAATTAACAAAGACAACTAAAGTTAATAAGCGGCATAACCAAAAGTTAATAATTAAGAACTCACTGCATGCCATCTATATAAGTTCTTGTGGTCCCATTAAATGCTCCGGATAGTGACGTTATGCTTAATACCCAATTCTCTGAAGTGTTTTCATAGCCCTTAAATGCCTGAACACAATATGAATGTCAAAATGAATCTCTATAAAGTGAATAATCTGTTTATATATCATGCACCACCAATAGCATTAGGCCATTAGCACGTAAAGCATTAGGAATTGGAATTGAGCAAAGCAACCTTATCAGCAAGCATTTGTTGCAAGACACGAACAACCTGTGCTCCAGCTGACTGCCCAGCAAAGTGAATAGGATGATCCTCGTCCCAGTCTGGGTAGTGCCCTGCATCCCAATTATAGCAAATGCATAGTTTAGGCATTAGAAAATTAAAAAGGGGAAGAGGGAAGGACTTGCAAAACAACAACAAATTAAACAAAAAAAAAAAAGTGAAGGTCTTTGAACCTTGTTCATAGATTCGTCCAAACTGCAAGTGCTCGCAAGCTTTGCTGTGCTCTTCACCATAATCAACTTGGCCACCTTTTATATAATAGAACAATTCTCGTGCTCTGACACAAACTCTTTTTGTTAGAAATTCTTGAAGAACTGAACTTGAAAATGTTTCAAATTTACCCCTTGCTCTCTCTCATAAAAAACCAAATCAATTAATAATAATAAATTAAACCGAAAATCTTAGAGCCGAAACGAAAGTTATGGACTTGTGATATTTTTTTTCCTTAGAATTCTTGAAGGAATTCTAACATCTCACAATAAAATGCAAACTTTGGACTTCATCAAAATTTTGCATGGAAAAAAAAGTGTAAATTAAATCAATTTATAAATGATTTCAATCATGAACTATTTTACTATAAAATGGTGATCCCATAATTTGTTGCTTTATCTTATATACCTCTTAAAGTTCATTGAATCTCAATTATTTTGTCTTGAGTCGGTCTATTATTGGATAGCATTTTTTAATACTGTTCTTTTCTTTCATAAAATTTGAATTAAAAACATTTAAAAGGAACCAGTGTCAAATATTTGGACCAATACTTATGGCTCATAATTGGATCAAGTTAAAGCTTTGTACAATTCGAAAGTACAGTTGTTTAATCTTTTCTTCATTCACAGATGACCAAAAAAAAAAAAACTTTCAACCATTAAGAAAACTACTATGAAAACGATGAATTCAAAGTCAAGAAATGGTACCAAGCTATGCTTCGAGACAAGAACAATGAAATGGCACCAATAAAAATACAAAAATGTTATTCTAACACTCAAGAGTGTATGTACAAGTGGGATGACACTCATTCCATCACTGTTGAATATAATGGTGACCCCAACTTTCTCCACTCACCCATCACATCCAAAGATAATAGAATGGGTGTCCAAAGTTTAGATACTCATTTTTTGATGTTAGAATAGTAATATTCGCGGGATGACATCCGGTGGATACTTCACTAGGATGGCCCATGTTAGGTTTTTATGACTCACCGATCGTAGACACTGGTCAAAGACCCCAGATCGGGGACGAGAACTCTTTGATCGTTTTTCTCAGCCCCAGCAAAGTTTGATAAAGAACCCAATCTCTGAGAAATCAATTGGGGCAGAGGGAAGGGGAAAAAATAATAAAAACGAATAAAAGCAAATTAGAAAACCGGAAGAGAAATGCACTGGGATTCGTTAGAATTGAAAAACGGAGGCCCAAAATCAAAATTAGAATGGAGAAACAAAAAGTGAAGTTTTAAATTTTAAAGCAACCCAAAAACATAAGGAAGGGAAAGGCTGGGCTCACCCGTTTTCCAAATGGCCCAAATTCAAAAAACCCATGAACCCACACAATAGGAGGCAGATCACCAGCTTTGGTTTCTCCATGTGCTTTTGACGTTTTCTCTTTGACCTTAACCTTGCTATCCCCATTAGGCTGCTTATGAAAATGAAAATATTCCCCAAGACACTGTGAGGGATCTCCAGCAACAGCTGAGCCAAAGAAGTAAAGCCCACAAAGCAAATGAACCAAGTACCTCACAAACAGCTCCACCAACTGCTGATAAGCAATCCAAAGTGAGATCATTTTTGCATGCAGGAAATCTACTTAACAAACACAGGACCCTTCTTTATCTTTATCCTCAAACAAAAGGAGGACGTTGGCATCAGCATAAACCGCTTCAACAGTTGACGCTAGGCAGCAGGCAAAGGCCCCTCCATTATTTGTACACCATAATTTCCTCTATGGACAAAAATACAATCCTATAAAAGTGTGCAGGTATGTTTGTGATGAACCTTAAGAAAGCCTGATACGCCTCGTCTTCTTAAAATAAAGTTGTCTGTTCCCACACCCACGTTTTCTTCGTTTTCAACCCAAGGCCAATCACATAGCCTAACCTTCCGTCCATTCTTTATTTGTCTATGGGGATGCCGATGACTAAACAAGAACAATAATCAAATAATAATTATCAACAAAAGGTTCAGGCTAGGCACGTTCGGCCTTGTGACATATATTTCGGGGCACTTATAATTCCAATAATTTATATTTAAGACTCGTTGACGTTCAAATCAAACTCAACCCCACCTATTATATTTGGAACACTTATCTCTCAGTCTCTCGTTTTATCCAGTTTATTGTAAATGTATCTAGATTTTAAGTGTTTAGGCTGCTACACCCTTTTCCTATACATATGCCTCTTTCTTTAATTCTACTGTATTAGTCGGAAACAATCTTGGATCTTTTTGTGTATGTGTGTGTTTTATTTTTTTGGGGTTTTGGGGGGGGTGTTGCAAAGACAATCTTGATGTTGAATGCACGTATTTGATTTCGAATAAGCCAGATATATGGAGCAGAAACAAGAATGATGCCAGCTGGTTGAAGAAAAAATACGTCTAACAGGCCGAGATCTGAACAATAGTATTTGATATTGAGAGCATATGTATACCCTATTGTGATATTGTGATTGTGACAATCTATTGACCCAGGCCCCTGATACCTCTCAATTCTACAAAATAATTGATGGTATAAAAATGAGGGGAAATGTGAAATTTACATTTACAAAGGTGAGGGATCGAAATGAATGGCCTATTTAATTTCTTTTTTCATGTTTCTCTTTCTAATTGATTAAGCTGGGAGAGAGTGAGAGCTAGTGATGGACTTCATTAGGCAATGTTGGAGGCTTCCTTCTGAATACGTGCTTCCTGCACCGTTCAAAAATACTGTCATAGATTAAGTCAAACTGCACTCCTGCTCTCTCCCGGTTAATAATGAATTGTATGTGATCACCCTCCACAAACTTGTAGTACCTGTTTCACCAAACGCCATAATTTGCTCAGCGCACAGAATATTTTCTCAGAAGTGTGTATATATATATATATATATATGATGTTAAGTTAAAAAAAAAAAGGTCTTAATTTTGAAAAAAAAAGTAGTACATATTTGACTTTACACCAGACTTAATGACATTACTCAATAGGTAGTTTGCAACCAGATTCCTTCATTACTATTTATTTAGGGCGCATTCAATCCAGAAAATTTCTGGAAGGAATACTCCTTTAGCTTGTCTGATTATGAACTTTACTAATGGAAGGGAATCATCCATATGCCAATTTTTACAACCCCCAACCCCAACAACAAACAGAAAAAAAAAAATGAAAAAGAGAGAGCCGGATTAATAGAAAATGAGTATAGGAATTAAGCATTTCCAAATATCAGACTAAAAATTAGATGGTATTGTCAATAATATCAGCAATATAAGTCTATGTTAATTACAACTTCAATTTATAAGTCAGGGCACTGCATTATGTAATGATCTGATGTAACCAATTTAGTTTTCCCAAGACTACCGCACCATCAGAGCTAGTTTAAATGGTGGCTACTGGTTGGAAGCTAATAATTGGCTGATCAGCGTCAATAGGCTGTAGACCACATAATTCCAGACATAAGCAAGCAATCCAAAGTCAAGCTACTATTAATGTGTTATGTAGTACTAATAGTATTGGGCCAGGGCCAAAAAAAATAACATGGTAGTAGTTTTGCATACCATATTCCCGGTTGTAAGGGCTGGCAGTCAGAATCCTTCTCAACAAAGTGGCTGGGGTGTTCAGTTGGGAGGCGAGGATGAGTCATGGATATTGTGTTTAGGGCTCCATCATTGTCTTGCCAGTCCTCATCCCTGCACAGGCAATTACATTATACTTCAGCTTACTATAAGTACATGTCTGTTTGCTTTTTGTTTCCATTTTTTGTTTTCATTTCTCGTTTTCAATCAAAAAAAAAAAATCCTTGTTTCTACTATTTCATTCACAAAATCCACAAAATCCTGAAAGACAGACGGAAAATAAGGAATGAATACCAACACTAAGCAGGCCTTTCGATTGTGTTATAAGTACTGCCAAGTGAAGGTGAAAATAATATCTAATGCCTTTGAGAACCCACCTGTAGCCTTTATAAGGGGAAGAAACATCCGGAGGATGAGACCACAGGCTGATCTGCAAAACTCTTATGAAGAGTAACGGGTGAATTCCAAGTATGCCTGAAGGAAGTGTCACACCCAAGACCTTCCTAGTACGCTTGGTGGCATAGCTGAAATAGTATGTGTTTGGAAAGGTACGTAGATGGCTGTTGAGTCTAATAGTCCCTTGAATTGTGAGGTCAGGGAGGATCCAATCTCCTGAAGCGAATGGACCAGCATTCCCTAGGAGGCAGTCAGCAAGACCCCACAGGCCCATCTTTTTCCACGACATGTTGAAGTGATCAAACCCAAAATTGTAGTAGTTCTTCAGCCAGGCAATGTCAAACCAATCATATATAATCGCCCCAATGCGGCAAAACTGCAGTAGGCATATAGGTTTCAATGTTCTTCCATCTTCTGGCCTGAAAGTAACCCAAAATTGTGCCTAGCTTAGCATTCACAGCTCATTAAATGTAGCCTACTCTTTGGTAATTTGCGAGATATACTAATATGAAAGAATGTTGTTTGTTAAGAAGCTAAACAATTCAGTTGAAGCAAGAATTAGTATCCTAAAACAACAAGCATATAAAATGAAAACAGCTAGCTATAGTCAATAACTATAAAGTATATAAACTAGTTATCAGTACTCACTGCATGCCATCTAAGTAGGTTCTTGTAGTCCCATTTAATGCACCAGATAAGGCTGTTAAGCTTAATACCCAGTTCTCTGAAGTGTTGTCATATCCCTTGAATGCCTGAAGACAATTTGAATATGGAATTATCAAAAACATGAAAACCAACAAATAAAATAAAAAAGGAACCTCTTTTTATGGTAAGAGGAAACGAAAAATTAGGAGCAACCTTATCAGCAAGCATTTGCTGCAAGACACGAACAACCTGTGCTCCAGCTGAGTGCCCAACAAAGTGGAGAGGGTGATCCTCGTCCCATTCAGGGTAGTGCCCTGCCATCCCAATTGCACAACAAATGCACCATTAAGTAAGAAAATTACAAAGGAAAAGAGAGGAAGAAAAGAACAACAACAAACCAGAAAACATTAATATGCCCTCCAACCTTGTTCGTAGATTCGTCCAAACTGCGAGTGCCCGCAAGCCTTGCTGTGCTCTTCACCATAATCAACTTGGCCACCCTTTAGATAATAGAACAGTTCCCGTGCCCTGAGACACACACAATAAAAATAAATAATCAAATAAATAAATGGTTGCACAAGCATACACAACACAACCAATTAAGCGGAAAACCCATGAATGAACATCAAACCTAAAAAACAAAAGAAAGTTTTAAGGGTCATTAAGCCTCAGAAACTCACCTATCATAGACACTAGTTAATGACCCCAAATCCGGGACAAGAACCCTTTCATCTTTCTTCTCTGCCCCAGCAAAGTACGACAAACCACCCAGTCTCTGAGAAATCAGAGAATGAAAACGATGCAAAATGACCCCAAAAATAAATAAAAATCAAAAACCCACAAGTGAAATTCTGAAATTGAACAATATTCATTAGAAGGGAGAGCAAAAGAAATGGGCAAAGAGAGGAAAAACAGTGGTGCATAAACATACCCCTTTGCCAAATCCAAAAATGCCATGAACAAGCACAATAGGGGGAAGATCATCAGCATTGGCTGCAGTCTCAGACCGAATAGGAACCGTTGTTTTGTCTTTGACCTCAACATTAATATTCTTCCCATTAGACTTGTGGAACAATATATCATTGAGTGCCTCTGATAGATCTCCAGCAACGGCTGAGCTGAATATGTAAAACCCATAAAGCAAATGAACCAACGAGCTCACAAACAGCTCCACCAATTTCAGCGACGCAATCCACAACCTGATCATTCTTCCTTCCAACACTACCCTCTAGGATGATCAACAAAGACCCTTCCTTCCTTTTAGCCTTCCCCCAAAAAATAAACAAAACAATAACAACAACAAAAGAAGCCTCTTTGCAGCAGTTTAAAGGGTTAAAGAGAAAGAGGAAAAAAGAAAAAAAAAGTTTTAACCCTTGAAGCTGACAGAGACCCTCCTCCTTCCAAAATCTATCTCCCCTCCATGCTCAAAGCCTGAAACCATATATAAGGTTAATGGTAATAATTAATATAATAATAAAACCTTCACGCGCTGTTCTTTCTTTTGTTTTGTTCAGACTTTGAATCCTGTGGTCTTTTCCCACATTTTCTTCGTTTTCTACCTCGCAAATGCAAGTGACCAATCACAATAGCTTACCCTTCTTGTATTCCTTATTTGTCCACGGGGCTGGCTGAGAAAACTAGAGGGATCAATAATTTTAACAATTTTCAATTGGAGTTAATTAATAATACAATATTGTCTCTGAAAAAACACAAAAAACAGAGAGAAAAGAGAAAAGGCTGGTCTGGAATTATGACACTTGTCCTAGCAAGGGCCTATGTACCCAATTTAATGTGTCAAAATCAATCAATGTGGGTACCACTAAAATAGGAAAGAATTTAGATAGTATTAAAAAAAAATTCCGATTTTTCGGCTAGGAATTAGGGATGAAAGACTAAAGATAATTGAAAAATTGGATTGATTTGGGGATTTTCAAGACTGAGAATGCAATGCAGTAATGAGATTCTAGGCGTTTCTTCCCAGGTCTAGTGTGCTGTAACAGAGCTGGAAGGTTCCCCAGTTATCAAACCAGCCCCAACTGTATTCACCTTATCCATTCAATCTTTGTGTCATTGATTTATTGAAAATCCAATATTCCAAACCCCCACAATAATTAATAAATAAATAAAAAACTATAAATCCGATACAAACGATTGATTATTCGTTGGAATTGGAGGTTGGGCACGTGGCACATTCCGACGAGTGAATGACAATGAATTGGATCGGATTGGATTTGATTAGATTTCTCAACTGTTTTTACGAGGGGATTTTTTTTGATTGGTTAAATGCTCATCCAACTTAACAGCCACACAAATGCTCCAATTTTCAGTTCCACAATGTTGTGTGTGATTTATGCTTGTTATTGACCATTTTTTTTGGTGATTAACTGTTATGAGTTTACATACCCTTTTTTAATTACTTTATAGTGGATAATAATATTTGATTTGATAGCTTAATTGAGGAACAAATATATAAGTTATATATACCAGTAAAAATAGTCTTTAGTATTTATAAAGTGAGTAGTTACTTAAATAATTATGGGTTTTTTTTTCTATAAATCAAAAATAGAATTTCTTAATTTCTTAATATATTTAATGTATTACAAATTTTTTAAAAAAAATTTAAAAACTTTTTTATTTTTAGTTACTTAATTTGTGTCCTAAGTAATAGTCAGCAAAATCCAATAATTATTAAATATACTAACTGTCACTCTTGCGAATAAAAAAGCTCCTTTTTGTGGTGATGAATAAAAAAGTTAATTTGAGAAGTCATTGAGAAAATAATATTTTATTAAATCAGCTATCTGTCAAGTTAAAGGTACGTAATTTTTTACTGTTAAGTTTTTATAATGTTAATTTAACAAACTGTGGGTACAAACTCAAGAGCAAGAATAAGATTACATATTACAATAAATAAAAAAATAGAATCAAATATATCAATTATTAAATTATAAATATAATTTTTTTGTAATTTATAAGATTTATAAGATGAAAAGTATACTTTGCATTGATTTATTTTATAATAAAAAGTTTAGATAAAAATTATTTATGATATTTTAATTAAAATAATTTAAATTAAACATTTTTTGTTTAAAAAATAGACTAAATTTAATAATATCATTTATTTTATATTAAATAGAAACATGTTATAATTAAAAATATCTACACATAAAAAGTAGAATAAAATTATAAAATGAAAAAATAAAAAATTAGTTAACGGTAAAATATTTAGATCCATTTGAATAAATAATTTATTCAAACTCCTTTCTAAAAGGAACTTTTAAATAAATTATTTTATATTTAAATACAGAGTAAAAACTTACCACAATAAATACATTGTGAAAAGAAGATTTAAGTTGAGTGTTTTAAAAAAGTTTCTTGAAAAGGTTAGTATTTCAACTTATCAAAAATACTATAAAAGTAGCTGTTTGATAAGTACTAAATTGTATAGTTAAATGGAATAAAAAGTAAATATTATAACCTTTTTTTCAAATGTTAAATTCGTAACTTTTAATTTTTAAAAAGTTAAAAAAATTCTAAATAGCATTATCCAACAAGAACTTACCCCAAATGATAAAATATCACATAAATAAAAAAAATGAACCAAACACAATTAAGCGTCTATATCGTTAAATAAATCTATGCAAAGGAATTTAGATACCATGTATAGCGATCCATATCGAAAACAAAATAAAACACAATTAATTTTCTTTTATCACCGTGGTGGCGAGTATTAAGTTGAATAATTGCCAGATACCCTACCCAAAAAATTAGGGCGTAGCTTGCACGGCTTCAACATACACACAATTAGGGTAGGTGATTCAGCGCCCCTTCAAAGCCATGTGATGATATATCTTGTGGCACATGCAGATTCCGTGTAATTTCTACTTTGCAGTATTTCTTAGAGTAATAAAGAAACATTTTTTTGGGAAGAAAACAAGATGCGGTGCAAATTGAAGCCGTGGGGCGTCACTCCCTGCCCGTGCGCCTCCCGGTCCATATTATTGATAACAATGAATTGAGGAGCAATATATGATTATTATTAAACTTATAATATATATTTATATTAAGTAAAATATTATAAATTAATTTATAAAAAATTATAAATTATATATAAAATATTATAAATTAATTTATAAAAAGTTATAAATTAAAACGGTTTACAACATTATATATTGATTTATAATTTTTTTATTTTAATTTATAATTTTTTACATATTAATTTATAATTTTTTAACTTGATATAGGTATGTGGTGTAAATTTAACGATGAACATTTAACATTTCTCTAACAAATTTGTTTGGTGAATGAATCTTTTGTCATTTGCGCCTACTTCCGGCTTTTGCATTGCGCTACTTTCAGCTCGTTTGGTTTGCAGCGAGTATCCCGTTGCATCCAGAAAACTATAAGTTAGAAAAAATTAAAAGTGTTGGGTTCGTCATTTTAATTTTAATAGAAATATTTTATTCTTTAAAAAACTGATTCTAATAAAAGCTAAAAATTTTTGTTTTTGTTTTTTATCTCATATTAACTATCTTAAACTCACTTTTTTTAATGTATTTCTTAAATTTTAAACTAATTCTTTTAAAATTAATTCTTTTAAAAATAATTATACCAAAATCCAAGTATGGACTCTTTAGCATTCGTTTGGAACACAATTAAGAAAATGACAGGAAAGAACTATAAAAGAAAGAAAAAGGACATAAATGATTTTTTTTTTTCATTTGAAACAAGATGAAAACAAGGGAGGAGAGACAATGAAGCGTGGGTCCCACTATCAAAAGTTTTCTTCCCCATTTTGGCAAGAAAATGCTACAGGATGAGCTTGACGTGATAATTTTATAGTTTTGCTTTTAAATTCTTTCTTCATTTATACAGCACAAATATTAAAATTGTAATTCATATCTAATTATATTTTTTCCTCACTTTTTTCTTTAACTAAACAATATGAGACAAAATATATTTTTCTTTTCATTTTTTCTCCTCTTTTTAATCTTTTCTTTTTTTTTCTCTCATTTTCTCTCATCATCCAAACAAACCATTAGTGAGAAATCCATATTTAATAATATAATGATATTTTAATCAAAATTTATTTTTAAGTCTTACTTTTAAATGAGCTATGTTTTTTATTATAAGAATACATTTAAATACTGTAGACTTATATACATATTTCTCATAGTTTAGTTCAGCTAAAAGAGGCATTCTTTTTGTTTGGGTTTTGGAGTTTTCAAAAGATTTGACTCACTTAGGTACATTAACAAAGTTGCTTAGCATCTTAAACACCGGAACATGCTGTTGGATTAACCATTATTATGTCTGATTTGGTTCTTATTTTATTCTTCCTTTTATTTATTTTTTTTGAGCCCCGGGAGTTCTTATAAATATTTTATTCGCAAAAGCATAGGCTTGAACGCGTTGACGATGAAATTCAAGGCATCCAAAATGTTCTAGTAGTTCTATCGTAGGTCGCCAAATTTGAAATTTCATTGGGGCCACTGCCGGTCGTCAATAACATCGCCCATTCTCTCTGCAAGAAGTAAATTACTTCGCTACACAGATGACGAGCACTGACTTATTCAGTTGTTCATGCAATTAGGAATCCAATTTGTCTTCGTTTTTCTTCTCTTTTGATTCACGGAAATTTTTTCGTTCATGTAACTGGTCAAAGCGTTGGAGGATTTAGTCTCAGTTTAGCTCAACAAAATTAAATTAATTAATCTAATTTAAGTGAGCTTGCTCAATTTTTGTTTTTTGAAAGAAAATAATAGTCAACTTAAACCAAAATAATTTGTTAAAATTATGAGAGTGATTTTATTTAAGTCGCCATGTTAAAACAAGGACACCTTTTTTTTTTTTTACTTGTCTAAGGAAATGTCTTTTTTTTTTATCATGACAATCATATATCATCTATCATATTCTAAAAACAAGTAATACAAGTAGTAAAATGTCAAAATTTCAGTTTGTTTTTCTCACATATCATATACCATCTATCATATCCATTTTTTTTTTATCTGTGAATGACAAATTTGAAAATCTGAATCTCTTAAATTCTAAGAGATTATTTTGTCCGTTGATATATTTTTGATAGGCTAAAATGTGCATTTTGTCTATATTATACTATGTTAAAGATATATGTGTCTCTGTTGTGAGGAAACACATATAATTGATAGCCAAGTACTATTAGGCATTTATATTGCATATTGGCAATAAGTGAATGCATGTTGAAAAAAGGTATTTATAATGCATTCATGAGATGTCTTCTCCACGGTTTGAATTTCAAATTTTAAATTAATTATTTATTTACCCACCATTCTCTTTCCAATAACCTCTTATTCTTGCCCATTCATTAGGACAACAATAACACTACCTCCAAGCTCTTCCCTTCTCTCTCTCCTTATTCATTCATGTATCCCTCAATCAATATTTCTCTAATTCTTTTTCCACTTCCTTCCTATTTTGAAAGTCCAAATAGTATTTTGTTTTCACTTTTTCTCATTTCATTTCTCCTTAATCTTTGTTTCTCCCTCTTCTATTTCACAAATGGCTTTATCCCTTTCACATGTACATCTCTGTTGATTTCTTTCTTGTCAATTGTGCAATCTGGCATTAGCCGTAGCTAGATTCTTTATTGTCTCTTGTGATACTTTAGGTTCACACACCATCAGTTAAATCTAACACAATCTCTAGGTACAGAAAATCCTTGATTTGCTAAAAATCACCAAGTTGCTAAAGTCTGCATTTTTTTATACATACAAGCTCGTTGTAGTGAGCCCTTTGATGTTGAGATAGATCCAAAACGATGCAATTTCATTTTAATAATCACCCACTCAATAAATATACATCCCATTGGTCCTAAACACAGAACCCTAGCCTCCTTTTTTTGATCATCTTCCACCTATCTCACTGACAGGGGGACATTTATGTCACTTATCTTGTTACCAAACCTTAGCTTTTTGCATGAGTTTTATAGAGTTATTGGTATGATTAATCATGATTTTTAATTATTTCTCATTGTGTGATTTTAATAGAATTATTGGCTTTTGTATTGATTTGGGGATAATTTATAATTACACCCTATTGTGTTTGGCTTGTCTCTTTGAGTATGATTTTGAGCACAGGAGCTTTTGGTCAAGTGTAAAATGTCAAGAACAAGGGTGAGAACCCCATGGAAGAAGCCTGGAGCAAAAAGGAAGAAAAACCGTGGAAGTTCACTCTCAGGTGAGCTTTTGATCATTTAGCATTGTGTAGATCAACAACCAAATTTTTGGTACTCAGTATTTTGTTGAGCACTGCATCG
This sequence comes from Dalbergia cochinchinensis, assembly GCA_031216125.1. Lineage (NCBI taxonomy): Eukaryota > Viridiplantae > Streptophyta > Magnoliopsida > Fabales > Fabaceae > Dalbergia > Dalbergia cochinchinensis. The sequence continues at coordinate 82,432,232 of CM062377.1, forward strand.
CTAGTGCGATAACGGGATTACAGATCGTTAATCTGTTTTTGGGCCTTAGTTTGGGCTATTTTAGAAACTAGTATTTAAGGAATTGTTACAAACTTTTACCCTATCTTTGGATTCACTTTTAGTTACTATTATTCTCTCTTTACATCTCTATCTATCTTCTCTCTACATTTCTTCTTTATTCTTCTTTTTCTAGGGATTCTATTGGTGAATTTGCTTTGTTCTTGTGGATTGTAGTAAGGATCATTGTTATTATTTTCAATTACACTTTTAGATTCATTGTTGTAATCCTCTAAAGATGGAAGAGTAGTTTTTTTTTTTTACTAGTGTAAGGGTTTTCGGATGGATTGGGATGGTGTTTGAGACCTCTTTTGATATTAAATGCATTGGTTTTCTTAATGTTCTGCAGTTCCTATTCCAATAATTATTGTGGTGATTGCTATCATCTTTATTGAAATAACTAAATTGACGATCATCATTTAGGAAACCCTTTGGGCATAAATTGACAAATCTATTAATTTATGTTTGAAGGAGAATATTATAATTAACTTTCTGATTGGGGGTTAGGCTAATGCAATTAGTTCATAAATCAATGTGATTTCTAAATAAATTGAGATCTCATCTATTAGTTGTTTACATTTATCAAATTCTAGAGGTCGATCGATCAATAGTATAATTGCAGTAATTATTACTAATGGCCACCAATGAGTTTAATATTTGATCAATGATAATTAATCTCTAATCCTATAAATACCTTGCACTAGTGCCTTTTTCACAATTGCTATTATCCCATGCCTATTATCTCTTAAATTTTAATTGCTTTAATTCTCAATTCTCCAAACACCTAATTTTTCCAACTAAGTGTTAAAGCCTTCTTGAGAAACGACCTAGGTTATGCCCTTTGTTACATGTTTGGTGCAACTTAACATCAAAATAAATTTTTAATTTGAGAAGGTAAGCGACAGCCTCCACCACTTACACAACTCCAAACCTTCTTCTTCCTCCCCAATCATTGGGTAGATTATTTTGGTGTTGTTTTTGTCAAATTCTTCTATTGTCTTTCATGCATAGAGCTAAGGCTCCTCCATGCATGAATTTTGTATGATTTTTCCTTCCCCCAAATCTACCCTGTCATGTTCTTGGGTGTCTTATGAGTTGTTTTTTATTCCATGGCAGTTGTTAGTGTCATTTCTAGCTTCTAAGGTCAAACAGATGGGATCCATGAACTCTCGGCTCCAAACAGTGAGTGGGTTTGAATTTATAACCTTATTTCAGTCATTATGAGTATGTTCTAAGTATTATGATTGCTAAACATGAATTTATAAGTATAAATATGATTTTATAAGCTATGCCAAGTCTAACAAAATTTTGGGTTTTGATTATAGCATGAAAATTATATTTTAAAAAATCATAGGACTATGAATGATATGTTGTATGCTATGAAAATTTTTTATCCACTCAAGAAAAGTTTTATTGGAAAAATATGAGATTTAGTAAGTTACCAAAATTGTTAGACACATATTATGGATTTCCTGATTATGCTTTTTGGATCTCTAGTTATGTTTTAGTGGAAAAATATGTTGAGTTGAATATGATTTATCTCCATTGATAGAGCTATTATTCTGTTTTACGAGTTTCCATATTTATAAAGTTATGTCATCTTAAAATATAATTTTAAAATTTCAGCTATGCATTGTTGAAAATATTGAATAAAGCATGATTCACAGGCACATACTCTATGGGTTTCTGAAATCATTATGTTTGCAGGCTGGTGATTCCTTAGGCATGATTTTAGAACCCTAGTTATGCTTGACAGTCAACTTGTTAGAATTATATGAATTCAAATCTTTTAGAGGTTTTAGATTTATTCAATCAAATTGAAAAATTAGTTTTAGATGGTAATTATAAAGAACCAGATAGTAAGTTAATGGCTATAAAATTATTAGTTTTGATATCAAGTTATCTATCAGAGAACAATCTTGTTTTTCAGACTACTCAAGGAGTGGAAACTAGTTAGGTGTTTGTTTTATGGGGCCTTGTTAGATAGATGTCTTATTAGAGTTTAGAGATAAAATTTTATATATATATATATATATATCATGTTTAGAGATTTTTGTTTCTCTAATAATTATTGCACTATGAATTTAGAAATGCTTTTTTATGTAACTATATATGTAAATATCAAATTGATTTTTGCACGATGCATTGATATTATATGTATATATCCTATTGGTTGTCCTATATGGGTGGTGGGTGAGAATTTACTCACTAAATCTGATGACTCACTCCTCTTCTTTCTTCCTTATAGTTACAGTTGTAGATTGAATTATTGTTCAGCCACCGTTTCAGTAGATTGCCGTTGTTCCAATGATGAGCTTTATTCTGTAACAAGGCTTAGACTAGGGTTATGTTATATTAGAGTGCTCCAATTTGTGCAGGTAGAATCTAAACCATGCATTCTAATTTCATATTATGTATTTAAATTTTAGAATTTATGATTTTCTTTAAGTATTAAACTGCTTTCCAAATTATGATTATGATTATGATCATTAAATGAAAAAATTTACGTTTTGACAAATTGTAGTAGCACATGTTAAATTTGATTATGACGAATTTGTAGTTATGTATGCTAAAATTTTTAGCTTTACGAATTTAAATATTATGCTTTAAATAGAGAATTTGATGATGATTTATATTAAATTACGTTTTAAGTATAAAAATCATATTAATTCATGCATTTAGTAAATCACATTACCCATTAGACTTACATGGGACCCAGTCCTTTATGTGCCAATCATATTCCTTGATCGAGTCGTGACATTTTGTCTAGTTGGCTGTTGGATTTCAAGGTGAATGTTTGGGTTTTAACAACTTAGATGATTTATTGAAGCATTTTTGTTTTCAAGTGATGAACCCTGACACCCCTTTTCTTTTGTTTTGAAGATGCACAACAACAAACGAGAGACAGAGCAAGGTGGATTATCGTGTGGTGGAATTGCCAATGAACTGAAGGTTGTAAAACATCAATTTAATACCCAAAATATTTATGATATCAATATAAGCTTTGAAAAGTTAAAGGCCATTTCACATTAATCTAAATATGAGCCATGGTTAACAAATCATTAATTGTTGTCAGATCTATTATTTTATATAATATATCACATTCAGAAGAAATGGAAATTGGTTTTTCATCAATCAAAATTAACATCCTATAACTCTTTTGAGAGTCAATATAAAATTTAGAAAAAATTACACCAACCCCCCTTGAGATTTAGTAAAATTACACTCAACATACTCTTCTATTTTATAAAATTATCATTGACCTCCCTTGACGTTCATTAAAATTATACTAACCTCTTTTGTATATACTAGTTCATTAATTTAAGTGATAAAGAAAGATAATATGTGATATATATATATATATATATATATATATGATTATTAATGATAAAATTATAATATTTTAGCATATCTATTAACTAAAATACTTTTTTATCATAAGTTATAATTATAAGTTTTTTTACATGTGATAAAAAAGTATTTTAGTAAATTGATGTATTAAATATTATCAAAATATTATAATTTTTCATAAATAATTATGTATATATTTTATTTTATATTTCTTTCTCACTTAAATTAACGAATTAATATTTATAGGAAAAGTCAGTATAATTTTAGTGAATCTCAGAAGAAATCAGTGATAATTTTATAAAATAGAGGGGGATGAATGTAATTATATTAAACCTTAAGAGAAGTGAATATAAATTACCCTAAAATTTATCTCAATAGATTATGTGACACATCCTTAAATAGCATGATACATCAAACATCAATTGATGTTTTCTTGATAGAGACTATAACATTTGGATTGAAGCAAAATGAAAATTAACCTTTATGAATGACAAATCTTCTAAAATCTTTTCAATCCTTTAGAATCTTTTAACAAATCTTTCATAATTATTTTTTATGCCATGAAAAAGGGGAGTTAAAATCTTTTCAATCTTTTAAATTCTAAATCTTTTAGAGTTTAAAATTTAAAATCTTTTAACGAATATTTCATAATTATTTTGAGGGAGAATTTAGAATTTAAAATCTTTTAACAAACCTTTCATAATTATTTTGAGGGTCAATTAGAATTTAAGTTCCCTTTTTTTCATGTCACGTAGTAATTTTTCAAAACATCATGTATTACTTTCACTATTGTTGCTTTGACAAGCACATCAACTTGAAGTCGCTTTCTATAGAAAGAGTGCGAAGTTACATTAATAAAATTTTAGTTGACGATAGCGAAGTCGTGAAATGGAAGATCTTTACAGTGTAGATTCTCGAAATTATGAGTAATGAGTATAAACCATCTAAAATTTGTCGATATATAAAGATTGATCATTCAAATTTTGTATTTTTTGATAGTATATAAATAGTGATCACCTGTTGAAAGAAAAGCGAGATTGTTGAAATTTGTACGTTCACAAGTGCACCACGTGAGAAGGCAGATGACAAATATAAATAAAAATTTAAAAGTACAGAGAGCTGTAGACAGAGGACAATTTGATGACTCATCGCTTGCGTGTCTAAACTCTAGAACCTTTCCTTACCCCCAATTTCAATTAATCATCACGTGCTGTACCCCCGAATGATGAATGCCTAATGAATAACTAATTCGTCTTATATTCCGCTTTTTATAAACACAAATTATATAAAACTTTATATTTACAGAAATAATAATTATAAATATAGAATATAATATTGATTTACATATCATCTCTCTGGCTACGGAGAGCTGTAGATAGAGGACAATTTGATGATTCATCGCTTGTGTGTCTAAACTCTAGAACCTTCCCTTACCCCTAATTTCAATTAATCATCACGTGCTGTACCCTCGAATGATAAATGCCTAGTGAATAACTAATTCGTCTTATATTCTGATTTTTACAAACACAAATTATATAAAACTTTATATTTACAGAAATAATAATTATATTTATAAAGTATAGAATATCATACTGATTTACACATCATCTATCATTAAATAGGGTGTAGGTTTAATTTGAATAGGATTTACGTCTCATCCAATAACAAATTTGATATGAGGTGCTATAATATCTCACACCCATAAATATAAATAATTTTACTCTTGTATTTATTCAGTAGATCTTCGACCTCACTATTTGTAAGATTTATGTATTTAAATCTCGAAAAGGCACAACTGTAAAGTATAAAAAGTAAAAAATTTAAAATGTATGCAAAAAATAATTTAAGAATGGTTTAATTTAAATACATTAATAATATAGAAGAATTTATTATCATCAAATCGATTTTTCAGTTAAATAATATTCTAAATAATAAATAAAAAAATAAATTATGTTTATCAATATAAAAATTATATATGATAATAATATTAAAGAAATTTGTATTATCAGTTGAATTCATTTTAAAATTCTTTTATCTTTTGTAAGAAGGGGAGGGTAAAAAAAACTGTGGCATAATGAAGCGATCAGAGGATGGAGTGGAAAAAATTAGTAAATGGAACATGTTGAGGCGCTTGGTTGGTGGATTGTTGAGTCGCGCAGTATCTGACGCGTTAAATTTAACTCGCCGACGATGGGGCAGGCCAATCCCTACAAAATTATAAATTCTGCCTTATGGGAAAATTAATTATTTACAAATGCATTGTGAAAAATTGAGACATCAATTAGAAAATTATATTTTAGCCCTTTTTTATTTATTAAACAATGCATTGTGAACATTAATTAGAAAAGCTAAACAGTCATAAGTGGTTTAAACAAATTGTAAGGGTTAGTTTGGGTTCGCTTTTTTTTTAAAAAAAATTCACTTAAATTTTTAATAGATTTTTTTTATAAAAATTATTTTACATTGGAATAAAAAATTTGACAAGTGTTTATAATTATTAACATTGAATAGAAAAGATTAAAAGTCATAAGTGGTTTAAACAAATTGTAAATTGAAATGACACGCTTCAATTCAAATGTTAATAAACTTTTTAAAATATAAACTATTTTTTTTTCTCATATAGGTCTGAGCTAATGTTAGAAAACGATAAATATGTTTTTATCCTTGAAATCAAGATTTCATCTAGATGTGGAAATAAGATGTTGGAAATAAAATAAAAAAGATTAATTTTGATATATTATAAATATAAAAAAATTTATATTATCATCTAATTACATATTACTATATGTAAGATTTTTGAGCTAATAGGTGTGAGTTAAATAGTTTTATTTATATAGTAATAAATAATTAAATATTTACATAAAATATTTTTACATCAACAATACATTTACATTAAATTCATAAAGCAATGCTTGTTTTATTCACACGATGGTTAGATGAAAAGATAAAGTAAACAAGTAATTTTTTTTTATTTTTGTAAAACATAAAACATAAATAATTTAAATAACATATATGCCCTTGTTATGCTGTTTTCTGTTTTTTGGGTAAAGATCCCATTATGAATAGCAGAACAGAACCAAAAAAAGAAGAGAGGAAGCAAAGGAATAGTGGAACAGAACAAAAAGAAAAGGCCGAATTTTATTAATTATAAAAATATTTTACCCATTTCATTAATTTTAAAGATATTTTTATAATTTTATTGGTTAAAAATAGTTAATATCATACAATATTATTCTGTTAAATTTATTAATGATATTCTATAAATGAGGAGTGTGAATATAATATAAATATTTAAAATTTGACAAGTAAATGAGGTATAAGTATAAGCTGAATAATTTGAGAAATATAAGTTATATTTTCATAAATTTTAAAAAAATAATATAATTTACGCTTATTTTTTCCGTTGGGTCAGGGTTGGTGTTTTTTGGGGTCAGGTTTGGTGGGTTTTTGTTTTAGAGGTGCAAAGGGAACTTGGCTAGCGCAGCCACACTACAAATCTGAAATATTTAAAATCAAAAAGAGGGCGTATGAGCCCGAGTTAAAAGAACAAATGTGCCTTGTTATAATATTGTTTGGGCTCTGACAAGAAGAACTATTTTTTGGATTGGGACCCTGATTTACCCAACTAAATATAAGCGCATGCTACCCAAAATGTACATATGCCCTAGTGATATATTCTAAACGTACTTTTTGTAAATCACATGAAAATGTGAATTTAATTAGGATTTAATCTAAATACACCGGTAATTAGTATCTTCTCAAATATTTCATATACATGATATGTAATTGAATATTTGCATAAAAAGGATTTTTCTATAGTTAGTACATAAAACATAAACTCATTTAGCTAAATATATAAATGTTGGGAAATAAAACACACAAGTTCTTATTTATAAGAACAAGAGAAGCAATCATACCAGTAAAATTTGGCTACAATCAACATACAAATAAATCAGAACAATGAAAATAATGCACCAAGATTTTTAACGTGGAAAAACTCTCTCAATGTGGGAGATAAAAACCACGGGTTGTCCAAACCAAAAAAATAGCTCTACTATGATCAAATTAGATACAAGAGAGTCTCGAATAAGTGCACAAATTATGCTAACAACAAGCTAAAACAATCGAGTACCAATGCTTAAAATTGAGAATCAAAAAGATAATAAATACCCCAAAATAGAGCTACTGTTCGAGACCAGTATCTCACTCTCCGGACCTCGTATGAACGATCAACTGTTAAGAATGAAGAACCAGACATCCAGAGTCTTCTATCAAAGTTTCAATCCAATCCAACAGTGAACAACTTCCACAAATACCAATTTACAGTGACAGCTTGAACCAAGAAAATGATTCTCCAAATAAAAAATAGAACTAGAGTGCAAGATCCATATCTCATACTCCGAATCTCATATTGACAATCCAACCGTTCAAAATGAAGAATCACTGTCAAGAACTTGCTATTAAAATTTCAGCCCGATCCAACGGAGAACGACTTTGTAAATGCCGATTTCCAGTGACTGTTCATACCAAAAATATGAAAACGGTGTGGTTGAGTCTCTCTCTTCTTTCTTTCTCTATATGATTGATTTTTTCGCAAAAAATGATCTAACCGTCTCTACCCTAGCAGTCCCCTCCTAGTTAAGTGAGTAGAGTATTCTTGAACTTGCTTATTTTGGACTTTCTCCATATAGGAAGGGGGCCCAAACTCAACAATATAGTCTTTTTTTTTTACGTATATTATAACACATTACTCTAACTACCTTTTTCTTTTATCGATCTGTTTTTTTTAACCCTCCATTACTAGGACTAGAATTGGGATTTTTTCTATCAATGGTTTAGATATACAAAGAGAACTTGGGACGATGCAGTCATGTAGCCATATTGCAAGTCCAACAATATGAAACCAAGAATCAAATCGGGTTGTTGAGCCCAAGTATATTGGACCACTTCATAGCAATATATCGTGGTAATATTAATGTACTAGTATGACCAAAAACATACAATGGTAATGTACTAATGTTTCGACAAAAAAATAAAATAAAAGTAAAACGACACGCGATGCATATAGAATTATATTCAAAAGTATATAGTATCTATGACCAAAGAAAAAGTATATAGTATCTCTCATTAAGTATTTGGATGCATATAATTATTACATTGAAAGTATATAGTATCTCATTAAATATTTGCTTGTCAATATATGTTACAAAATCGGCAATTCGGTTCTGCTTCAATTTGTAAGTGCCTTTAAGCTCTTTTCCATTGATGAAATTTTTTGTTTCCGTAAAAAAAAGGGCAAGCCTATTTCACATGCTTTCCACAGTGCTGAGGTGTGGTTTATTTTCTGCATTCCCCAGTGGAGTGAGATTAGTGTTGTAGCTTTTTTTTTTTTTGCCATGGTGGGGCTGCACATTATACTGGGGTCCTATATGGTGGGCACATCAATCTTTTTACCTATATGTGGTTGGTGTAAATTTCCTCTTTCAAGTTTGAGACAACTTTGGTGTAACTTACAAAGTCACTTTGACACTTAATCTCAAGAATAAGTGTCTTATGCATTTGGATCACATGCATGTACCGTACCATATGTCTTGCGTCATACTGTCACGGCCTTGGACACACTTCAATGCAACCGTGCCGGCACTTGAAGTTATTCAACCTCTTGAGCTAAGCACTAAGTCAGCTTCACTCAAAAATGTCTAACAACAGAAGCTAAGGGCACAAGAGAACAAGAGAATTTTGGTGGAGAAAACTTTCTTTATATTACACAATGGAATGCTAACAAATGACTTTGGAAGTCTAAGATGGTTTGGCCAAGAATGGCCACCCCTATATTGCCTTCCATTTCCTTAATAGACAGTGATGATCGATTCTAATAGATGGCCCAGATTTCATATCCAAAACCTTCTGACACTCCATACTTCTCTACATATGTCTAGAGCCTTCTACATATGTCTACACGTATCTAAGTCATCTACATGTTTCTAGATGCTTCTACATGATTCTACGCGGTTCTACATGGTTCAAGAACATCCTAGAGCACTCTACATTGTTCTAGTAATATCTAGAATTCTCTAGAACTATCTACACCGTTCTACACCATTCTATAATATTCCACATTTTTCTATGGTCTTCCAAAATTTTCTGCATATTAACCCCTCAAGAAAGACCTTTCGTGACAATCTCCCCCACCTATTGTGCAGATGTCCTTGTCGCGCTTTGGTCATTATAGCGCTTTAGGTGGCCTTGGAACTACCAGAGATCTTCTTGTGTCTCCTAGGTAGCCTCGCTTACTGGCTGTCCTTTCCATTTGATCAAGTATTGGATACTTGGTGGTACTCTTCTCTTCCTTATGACTTGATTAACTAACACCTCATCTACTTCTTTGTCAAAAGACTTGATCATTAAAGGTGGTGCCCGCCTTAAGTCACCTCTAGTCAGTTTTTCCATGTTTTCATGGTATGGTTTAAGCAGGCCCACATGGAAGACCAGGTGAATCTTCATGGATGGAGGGAGGTTTAACTTATAAGCCACCTCCCCTATTCTCCCAAAAACTTCATATAGTCCTTCATATTTACGAATCAAGCCTTTGTGTACGTTTTGAAAGGCGTTGAATTGTTAGGGAAGAAGCTTGACCATTACCTTGTCTCCTATGTTATAGCTTGTATGTCTCCTCCTCTTATCTGCCCACTTCTTTATTCTTTTTGCGACTTTGTCAAGGTAGCAGCAGATAACATCAATTTGCTCATTCCAAGACTTAGCCATATGATATGCTCTGGGGCTCTTCTCTGCATAAGATGATGAAAAAGTATGGGGTGTGATTGGTTGTTGTCCATTCATGATCTCAAATGGACTTTTCCCCGTAGACTCGCTTCTTTGTAGGTTGTAGGAGAATTGAGCTACATTCATGAGCTTAGGCCAATTCTTCTGGTTAGCACTCACAAAGAACCTCAAGTAACACTCTAGCAAAGCATTTACCCATTCGGTCTACCCATCAGTTTGTGGGTAAAAGCTAGTTGAGAAGTGTAACTCTGAGCCCAAGAGTTTGAAAAAATCTGTCCAGAGTCGACGCGTGAAGCGTGGGTCTCAATCACTGATGATGGTCTTAGGTAATCCCCAGTACTTCACTCAGCAGTACAACCTGTAGGGGTAGGTATAAATGTAACATACTTAGAAAATCAATTCACCACTACCATGATGGATCCATACCCCTTCGACTTAGGTAATGCAAAGATGAAGTCTAACGAGACACTCTCCTATGGTTGCTTCGGGGTAGGTAGCGGTTCCAACAATCCGCTAAGAGCCCTGTTCTCCATCTTATCTTGTTGGCACACAAGACAAGTCTTCATATAGCTTTTTGTTTCATCTCGTATATGTGACCAATGGTAAGTTGTTTCTACTAGTGCCAATGTGTGATGTTCTCCTGAGTGACCAGCCTACTTCATGTCGTGACACTCCTTCACCAACTTCCTTATCAAGTTATCCTATCCGAGGACATATAGTCTTCTTCCTTTGGTGTAGAGTAGGCCATCCTCTAACCAAAATCTCTTGGTCTTTCCTTCTCTGGCCATCTCTATCAACTTCTTTGCCAAGAAATCTCGATCCAATCCATCCTCGATTACTTGTATAACATCTTCTTCTACCATGGAAATGGCTGCCAACTCAGCCTTTCAACTTAGTGCATCCGCCACTACATTAGCCCTCCCTGGCTTGTACTCAAACTCAAAATCAAACTCTGCCAAGAAGTCTTGCCATCTAGCTTATTTAGGGCTCAATTTCTTTTGAGTTTGAAAGTAACTAGTGGCCATATTGTTAGTCTTAATGATGAAGTGTGACCCTAGTAAGTAGTGACGCCATTTCCTTAAGCAATGTACCACAGCTGTCATCTCCTTTTCTTGTACCGTGTAATGCCGATTTGTGTCATTTAACATGCGGCTTTCAAATGCGATAGGATGCCCCTCTTGCATTAGGACACCTCCTATGCCAAAGTCAGAAGCATTTGTGTGGACCTTGAACACTTTATAGTGATCTGGTAAGGATAACACTGGTCTTTCTATGACAACTGCCTTCAATTCATCGAAAGCCTTTTGACATTTCTCCGTCCACTCCCATGAGTAATTCTTCTTGAGAAGATCAGTCAATGGTGGAACCTTGGCAGAATATCCTTTGATGAATCACCTATAATAGTTTGCCAATACGAGGAATAGTTTTAGCTCAGGCAACTTGTTTGGGAATTTCCATTCTTTGATGGCTTTAACCTTCTCCCCATCCATCTGGAGGGTTCCATCCTTAATCACATGTCTCAAGAAGTGAACCTCATCTTTGGCAAAGGAACACTTGTCCCTTTTCACATGTAAGTAATTCTCCCTTAATACTTTGAACACGATTTGCAAGTGATCCACATGGTCCTCAAGAGTATTGCTATATATCACAATGTCATCCAGGTAGACCACTACGAACCGATCGAGATAAGGATGGAAAACTCATTCATCAAGATACAAAATGTCGCAGGAGCATTGGTTAGGTCAAAAGGCAATACCAACCACTCATACGAACCGTACCTCGTCAAATAAGTTGTCTTTGATTCATCACCATCGGCAATCCTCACTTGGTGATAACCCGGCTTTATGTCTAGCTTTGAAAACCACGTAGCTTTTCCTAACTAATCAAACAAATCAGTTATCAAAGGAATAGGATACTTGTTCTTGATAGTTACCTTGTTAAGTGCCAGATAGTCGATGCATAACCTTAACGAGCCATCATGCTTCTTTTGGAATAAGACCGACTCTCCATATGTTACTTTGGAGAGATGAATGCCCAGTATCTAACAACTCCTTGAGTTACTTCCTCACTTCTTCCAACTCTGGTGGTGCCATCCTGTATGGTGCAAGGGCAGGTGGTTTCATACCTAGTTCCAACTCAATCTTGTGATCTACCTTCCTTCTTGGAGGTAGCTATTTTGGCAATTCGGGAGGCATGACATCCTCATTTTCCTCAAGGATCTTCTTGATTTGTGGGGGTACATCTTTCTTCTCCACTATGGGTTCTTCCTTGAGCAAGGTCAAGTAGGTCAGCTCTCCTTTCTTGACCCTTTCTTAAGTTACATGGCAGACAATATAAGAGTTTCTCCAGGCTTGGAAAGTATAGGGATCATGTATGGAGACCTTTCTCCATAACACATACCGTATCGCAATATGGCATAGGCACCACATTCACTTTCCTCAAGAAGTCCAATCCAAGGATAATCTTGAAGTCATCCATGGGTGCAACTGAGAAATCTGCAAATCCTGTCCATGAGCCAAGAGTAATTTCAACCTCTTTTACTATTCTTCTAAGAGGTTCTCCCTTGGTATTGACGGTCTTGAGCCAGCCACTCTTCTCCATGACTTTTAACCCAAGTTTCTCTGCTTCCTGGGGTATGATGAATTTATGTGTAGCACCAATGTCAATTATAGCTACAACAGGCCTCCCCTTTGTAAGTACTTCAATGTACATCAACCCATTCTTCTTCTCTACGGGGCGTATCCTTTTACCCTTTAAGGCATTCAAGAGTTGGACAGATCCAACATATTTAGCCTCTTGCGTTTGGGATTCTCATTCTTCAACAATGGATGACAATATCCCTAGCTTGGGACAATCCTTCATTTGGTGTGGTCCCTTACACACGAAACATCCTCTTTTAGGCACAAAAGTCTTCTTCTTCTCCTCATACTCTCTCTCTCATAAGAGTATTTAAAATCTTTCTTTGGAGGAATATTCTTCCCTTTGTCATCCCACCTTTAGAAGAGCTAGCCTTGGAAGATAGTTTAGACTTGGAGTCCCTTTGTTGGTACTCCAAGAGTGACTCAACCACTACAATGACCTCATCCACATCTTGGACTCCCCGCCTTTGTAACTCTTGCTTTGCCCAAGGTTGGAGTCCATCAATGAAGAAGAATAATGTATTTTCTGAGGCTAAGTTAGGGATTTGAAGCGTGAGTGTGGTGAACTCCCTCACATAGTCACCAATTGTGGTTCTATTCTTCAATTCCTTTAAATTCTTCTTTGCTTCATAAACCACGTTCTGAAAGAAAAATTGTTTCTTCAATTCTCTCTCGAAGTCTTCCCACGTGGCTATGCTGCGAGTGTCTCTCTCTATGTCTACATGCTTTCTTCTTCACCACAAGATTGCATTATCAATAAGATAGAGAGAAGCAGTACATACCTTCAATTGTTCTTTTGCCACCCTTGGCATTCGAAGCACCTCTCCATTTGCCATAAGAAATTCTTCACCTCTTGAGTGTCCCTCACGCCCTTGAATTCCTTTGGCTTGGGAAGATCAACCCGTGGAGCTTCCCTTGCTCTACCTTGTGTACCAGCAGTAGTTCGCAACCTAACTTCCTTAAGGGATGTTCAAGCCTCTTCAAGTAGCTTCATGACACCTTCAAGCTTGCCTTCAACTTGATTGAGGCGTTCATTCCTTTGCTCCATACTCTTGAGAGCATTCATGACATCTTTCTTCATGACATCTAGCTCTCCCAGCACATGAGTCTCTAAGGTTTCCTTGTCATGCTCCACCCTTTGGATACGGACATCCATGTTTGTTAGAGCATTCTCCAACAAAGAAACTCGTTCCTCCAAGGTGGCAAAATCCTTGCCCCTTGGTCTACTTGACCAATGGGTCTTCTTGCTTCCACCATGAGGAGGAACAACAACATCCCTCCCCTTGATGCATCAACGTGTTCCTTAGTTGCATTTGAATTCTCTACATGAACTACTTGTGCTCCCACACGAACCTTGCTCTGATACCAAAATTGTCACAGTCTTGGACACACTCCAACGCAACCATGCCGGCACTTAGAGCTACTCAACCTCTTGAACTAAGCACCAAGTCAGCCTCATTCAAAAATGTCTAACAACAGAAGCTAAGAGAACAAGAGAATAAGAGAACTTTGGTGGAGAGAACTCTCTTTATATTACACAATGGAATGCTTACAAATGACTTTGGAGATCTTAGATGGTTTGGCCAAGAATGGCCACCCCTATATATAGCTTTCCACCTTCTTAATGGACAGTGATGATCGATTCCAATGGACGGCCTAGATTTCGTATCCAGAACCTTTCGACATTCCATACTTCTCTACACATGTCTAGAGCCTTCTACATATGTCTACACTTATGTTTCTAGATACTTCTACATGATTCTACACGGTTCTACATGATTCTACACGGTTCTACATGGTTCCAAAATATTTTAGAGCACTCTACATTGTTCCAAAAATATCTAGAATTCTCTACAACTATCTACACCGTTCTACACCATTCTACAATATTCCACATTTTTCCACGGTCTGTCGAAATTTTTCGCTTATTAATCTCTCAAGAAAAATCGTTCATGATAATAGGCTATTTAAAATGAATATGAGTCTCGTTTGAGAGAGCATCAAATTAGAGTATTCCCAAGATACTACAAGAAAAATAAGTATTTTCTAATTATTAGAAAAGTTTATAAGTATTTTAACTATCATTTGATGTCAGTTACTTTTTGTGATAGTATATTTTTATTAACACCTTTAATGTTTTAATTATTGAAAATACCCATTTTTCTTAAAATGTTCGAGGATCTAAGAACTTCATCCATGGTAAATCTAAGAACTTCATTTTTCTTGAAAATACTCATCATTTTTGCCATCATTGAATTTGATTGATGTGATTGTCAAATTATACAATCTTATTTTGATGATTAAGTATACCATTTTTTTTTAAAAATAAAAATTAATAAATATGTGATCTAATAATGATTATTTACTCATACTTTTAAAAAATATGTTATACATTAAAATAAAATGACATGATATAAAATATCATATTATTTGTAAAGTGTGTAAAATTTTATACATTTAGTAAGAGCTTCTATAATATAAGATAGCTAACGCCGCACCGGCTTAATTGCCTTCCAACGATCTGTTTCATTACTCGTTCGATCGAACTTAATTAATTGGCGGTTTTATCTCGTCCTGTTTCAATCATTATGATATACCTACATCATAGTAAATATGATGCCGCCCTACAATTAGTATATGTTATACTATACGTAGTACACGTCGTTGACAAGCAACCATTGGTGGTATTATAATGTTTCAGAAGGTCATGGACTATATATGCGTCTCTTTCTTTAATCTTTTTGGGTATTTTGTGCCGAAACGTGATTGTCAATTTGTGTATATAGCCGTAAATTAAGAGCTATTACTAACTAATAAAAACTCCAGTTGTGTGAAAGCATACAATACATATATAAGGCCTTTTCCCACCGATTGATGCGACAAGTTGCATGAATGATAACGTATGCTTTGAGGAAAGATAGCCGATAATTGATGAGGCGAATATAAATATGATCGCGGGCATGCACATTCATGTGGGAGCACTCTAGTGGACTTGTTCGATTAGGAAATATATTAATGCTAGCTTCTTGCAATGGCCAACTATTCTACACCAATTTTTCGCTTAATTTTCTGTCTGACTGTACTGAATTATGGTGGATGATAATTTGGTCTCATCATTTTTTTGGATTATTAGATAGTCCTTTATTTTTGACCGTAAGATATTATTTAAATGACTTAAATTTAAAGATGTAGTAATGATATAAAATTAAAAATAAAAATAAATTTAAAGCTGAAAATAATATTTTTTAAAAAACCAAATTATCCTTCAACACTTATTGATCCTTCTCCTCATTTACCACCACCACAATACTTAATAGCTAGCCAGCCAGTCACTTCTTTTTCCACCTCTAGCACCATTATCCTTCTGTGGATTTTTTAAATAACTTTTTCAAGTACATATATTTGAAACTTTCAGGATACCAATGTAGTACTATAAAAGATTGCAACATATAGTATATATGAAAAGCTCAAATAAGTCAACACGCCATTAATTACATGTGCTAATAAAATGTAATGGCTAGCTATACAAGCTATTTAGATAATATTTGTAAGATCCAAGATCTGCCAATGAATTTGAAAGTTTGACTCTGAAATTTAAGTGCAACGAACAGCGAAGATCCCTTGAAGACTTTCTTCTTTGTATAAATTAGGTGTTTCCAATCAGCGGCACGTTAATTAATTGACTTCCAATTAGTGTAATCATTTTTGCAAACGATCAATAATATTTTTACGTGAAAGAAGCTATCACATTATTAATGGCAGCCAATTAAATATAGACAAATGTGAAGACGATGAGAAGTCACATCTAACGTCTAGTTAGCCGTATGTCAATTCATGAAAAAATATCAGAACGATTCCGCACGAACAGGAGATAGAAAGAGCAAATTTTATAGGGGTACATAATTTTAAGGGTTTTTCAC
Source organism: Dalbergia cochinchinensis (assembly GCA_031216125.1). Taxonomy (NCBI): domain Eukaryota; kingdom Viridiplantae; phylum Streptophyta; class Magnoliopsida; order Fabales; family Fabaceae; genus Dalbergia; species Dalbergia cochinchinensis. The sequence continues at coordinate 82,448,982 of CM062377.1, forward strand.
ACTATTAAAATATAAAAAATTATTTACAAAAATGTTCATTTTGACCAAAAATTATAGAAAATACACCAATTTGAATATATTAGGCTTCCAACGATTTTAGAACGATTTTGACCCCAAGCTCCAACAATTTCACTTAATATATTCAAACCGGTGTATTTTGCTCAAAATACGCATCTTGTAAGTAATATTTCTTTATTATTTTAATAGTGTGGAAAACCCTAACTCTAAGGCGTAACCCTAATAAATATGAGAATTATACGCGGGCTTACTTAACTTCGGTAACATTATGGCCTCCTTTCCAAGTATCATCGTACTATAAAGTACGTCAAGTACATGGGGAAAAAAGTATAAGGAAAAAGGAAAGGATAGAAAATTCACGCAAGCAATTGTAGGGAGCTGAATTAAGGGATGGGATACCAAGAAGGGTAGTATATTTACTATTTCTCTTTAAAGATTTACATAAGTGTCCAGGTGGTAATGGTATTAATCAATGGGTGACCTGTTAGTCAAAATACAAACCCAAAAAAATAAAAAAAAAATTCCTGACCAAAAAAGAAATTTAATTTGAATATAAGAATAAATTACCCAAGCTCCTTGAATGACCTTGAGCAGGAAAAACAATATCACCCAAACCCAAAAATGCCACCGAGAAAAGGAAAAAGGAAAGGTTCTATCATTATTCGCCCTTAGGGACATCTCACATTTCTCCCAGGTCCACCATAGTAAAAGTAATTTCCCCATACACTATTAATCCCTCCTTGTATGTCATAGCAATTTGGGTGATCCGCTAGAACCCGGAGGTTTGACAAGGGAACCAAGTTGTTATCCCAATCCACAACTTGCAAATTCCTAAAGTATGAAGCTTTTCCAAAGCCTTCCCCAGAAAAATGGCCACTTCCCATTTGGGTGGAAGTGTGGTACCCTGATTGCCTTGAGTTTACAATTTCTCCACCAAATTGCACCATGGTTGCATGATCCCGTAAGTGTGTGAACAAGAATGATGGCCAGTACCCTACTAGGACCCCGGATCCGAATTCAAGCCACCAGTTACCATGCTTAGGATCCTGCACAAATGAAAAAGAAGCATGCATAGATATATGATCCAAACCATCAATGACACATCTTCCTTTGTTGTTTTTGTTTTGGGTGACATGGCAAAACTACTCAAAGATAGATAGACATAATTATGAAGAGCAACATGTTAGCCAGCTTGGACAGTGAAATGGGTCAAAAAGAGGAGGGAGAAAGGTGGTGAATGTGAGGGGAATTCACAAAATATTGGGATTTTGTTAAAATAATAGTAAAATGTGAGGAAAAAAGGGGTGAAGAGCTCAGAATTAGAAGCCCTTTGGTGGGAAAAAAGAAGAGAATCTTGAAAAGAAGCAAAGCATAAGGGAGTTACAGAACATGATTCGAATTCAACAGTGCATGCGCGAAATGTCCCAAAGTATTAAAGTGAGTAAAGTGGTACATGTTAACCAAGACGACGCATAGCACAAAACTCTGTGCACTGTGGATTTGTTTTTCCTTTTTTATCAAAAAAACAAAATCCGATATTTTGTATAGTAATTAATTAATATGTACTATATTTTAAGAATTTTAACTAGTTATCCTAGAGCAAAACACGCTATACAGAAATAAAAACATAAATAACTATAAAATATTTTAAAAATTTTAATATATTAAATACACTAATTAATGTTTTAATTTCTTCAAAGTATACTTCTTAAAATAACCTTTTCTTTGCTGGTTCTCTAATCTACAACACAAAATTCAATGGTATTGCGGGGCTTCCAAAATAATGGACAGCCCACCATTGACCATTTTTTTTCATTATTTTATTTTTGGGCTCCTTTTAGCTCTTGACTATGAATTTCGGAAATATGAGAGTTAAGTGGAACCTTTAGGTGGGACCCTTGAGGTGAACGCGAATTGGTAGTTGGATTTCAACCATGTGTATACTAATTAAAGATTAATCTGAACCAAGGAACCCCTAATCCGTTTTATGTATGACTTGTGTGACAAAGTTTCACTTTTCCGAGCGACAGCAAAACTGCACATACCCACTTAAAAGAAATAATAAAAAATAGAATAAAACAAGAGTAACGCAAGAAGACAAAATCATACATATCTCATTACAACATAATTGGACTTTACTAATGCTTGAAAAATATTATTAAACCATATAATAATATTAGTAAAACTCTTTAACAACATAGACTATATACTACACTTGAAAAAATATTACTAAAGAAATTTAACAAACACTTTTTATATTTTTAATAATACTTTTTAAATGTTAGTAAAAAGTCTTATCAGAACTTCTTAATAATAAGTGTTATTTGAACATGGTACAGCATTTATATCAAATTGTCAACAATTTTCTAATGTCAAATTTTCAATCAAACATAAAATTACCTTCCAAATGAGCAAGCTAATGTCAAATTGCCCACCACCATATGAAGAAGTTGGAGAGATTGCAGCCCCAATAGCAATTCTATTGTTAGTTTGAACAAAGCCTGAGCACAATAAATTGTAGCACCCAGTTGCTTGATATGCATCACTCTGCACATAATAATCAATTATTGTTTTTATTATTATTATTACTAGTGTTTTTCTTTGAAATTCTTGTTACTAGCTATCTTACACATCAAGCAAAAAGATCAAAGTATAATTAATATATATAATTCTCCTCTCTCCTCACATTTCTTCAGACTTCAATGAGTTTACTTACCGTCCAATAAGTAAAGAATCTAGGGTAACTGTCCCCATACAGCTCAGGGCTGACCTGCATGAAAATTAATTGAAATTAGTTTGGTTGGCTAAAATACAAATTAAATACACGGATGCAAATGACTGGTAGGTAGTTGAGCATGCTAACTGCCTTTTTGAATGCTAACCAAATAGGATGCATTTGACAGCATTTTTGAAAAATTTAAAAAGGGAAAAAAGAAGAAGAAGAAGGAAAAAGAGAGAGAGTGTGCTTGTGTTGTGTGAGTCAATGAAGAATTTATTAGGATGCAGTAATGGCTGAAGGGAAAACATGCCTGCCATCCAGCCTCAATTGTGTTGAGATCATCTCCAAAGGAACCAGAGATGACCCACATTTGGGACAGGCTGAATTCATATTGATTTGCCACGCGGGGTGCCCACACATTTATGCTGCCTTTTGCTCCATAGTACTGATCTCCACTCACATACCCAACAGCATGCTGTGCAGCGCAGCAACAAAAATTTGTTTGTTAGGTCAGGTCATCTTGAAGATGGATGGCATGCATACGGTTCACATATATATATATATATATGTCAACTTGGATTGTTCTGTTACAAGTTTCTATACAAGGCTGATAATTGCAGCAGCAGCACACACACACGAATGAAAGGATCACTTTCTTTGGAGTAAGTGATGAGGTATTAACTAGATGAGGAGCCATGAAATTCTGTAATCACTATAAACAGGAAAATGGTTGAAGGTTCATGATCAAAATAAAGAATTAAAAAGTCCAGCAAGTCAAAATTTATTATGCTTCATTACTAGGAGTACTATTCACAGGTTCTCGGTGAAAAAGACAATACATACATTTGTAATGCTTTGAATGAAAAACGAGGCACTAACTACCATGTCCATGAGCTTGCCTTACAAGTGTCTGCTAGAGTTCTTTGCTTGTTTCTTACTCCTACTTCCTTTGAACAAAACGGAAAAGCAAAAGAGAAAAAGAAAACGTTGGCTTCTGTGATTGTTCTGAATAGCATACCTCATGTCCATTGCTGTTTGTATCCCTCCTAACACGCCTTCTTATTTTTCTTCCAAATCTGCTAACAGAACTAGCCCTCAACATGTCTTCTCGTGTTGTTCTTCTAATTGGTATGGTGCCTTCTGGGCATGGTTCTCCAGACAAGCTCCATAACTGAAAATCCTCACCCAGTTCATCCATATGGTTGTGGCCTCTTGGCCTTTCAGGAGGATCCTGCACATGCATGAAAAATTCTCCACTATTTATTAAAACTTCTCCAGCTTAGCTTCAAATTATAAACTCTTAAGAAACTTTTGATAAAATTAACATAAAATTAACAATTACCAGAGGCCTCTGTCCTTTCAATAGAGGATGATCAAAAGCTGCTTGTTGATGAGATACAACACAGTCTATTATATCACCATCAGGACTCTTCACAAAAAAAAAGAAGAAAGAAACAAGACCTCACAAATGTCATTATGGTCCAAAAACAGAGTAAAAAACAGGGGAAGAAAAAATATTGAACCTTTGAAATACCTGAATTGTCTTAACAGCAGGCTTGTTGATCTGCTGAAGACGAGTTCTAATGATGTCCAATTTATGCAACTGTTCCTGTGGCCTAAAAGTCTGATTGGCAACTGGGTCGTTGCCAATTTCTGAGGAGGATGAGGATGAAGAACAAACAGGACAAACCAAAGAAACAAGGAGGAGGAAATGTACAAGTGTGGAAATGATTGGGGAGCTCAAACACCAGCTAAAATCCATGCTTGAGAAATTTCGCTTCCTTGTTTCTATTTCCAAACCCGTGTACATTTGTTTGCATTGGCCTTGTCTTCTTCTATGAACAAAACAAAATTGTGTTTGTGTGCTTCTAGATTTTGATTCTGATGCCAAGGGAAACACAAACACATCTCCCACCAGATCCTTCCAACACACGGTGAGTATTCTAAGAAAGTTTAATTACTGCTTCGCCATTCTCAATGCCTTGGAAGCAAAGAATAACGTTCTTCTATTCTCTCTCTCTCTTCGAGTTCAGTGCTCAAAAACCTTCTATAGCTTGGGGTGGGTTTTATTACTGGCAGCTTGAAAAATCCCAGTCGCTAGATAGCTGAATAAAATATGCTTGCGGAGGAGAGGGGGTTGGGGTGTCTTCAAGTTTTGGCCATGTGGGTTGGAGTACTTATAAATGCTGCAATAGTGATGAAATCATGCCAACTTTTAAAATTTCGAAGAAAGATAGTGAATAACGGGTGCATGAATCATAACTTCTTAAAGTAATTGTTTTTCCAATAAATATTTTCCCCAAAGTTAAATCTTTCTTATGCAATCATATTCTTGTTAAATATGTACCCCTAAAAGAAGGGAATTCATCGTCTCGTATTAAACTTTCTTTTTTTTTTTGTGGCATGTATCTCTCACTGTTAATTTAAAAGGTGAGACTCAAGTAAAATATATAATATAAGAGAATTAATAATAAAAGATTATATATATAAAATGATATAAAAATTTAATATGAGAGGATTCCTTCTAAATAAAATTAATAAAAATGGATTAAAAAGTGGAGGAAAATGAACCGTTACACTCCAATTTTTTTATTGTGTTATTAACAAGGAAATAAAATAGTATTTCATTAATTATGTTTTGTAAAATAATAAAATAATTATATTATTTATAAACTATAATATCTAAGTCGCCTCAATTTGAGGGAAATGAAAATGGGACTTTCAAGGGCCAAAAACCAAAAAGAAAAGATCCTCATAAGTTCTTTTCTATCTATATATAAACTTCACTAAAAAGTAAAAAACTTATTCTTATTCCTCCCGTTTCTTTTACTTTCTTTTCATTATCTGTAAATATATATGAATTTTTGTCAGATCATGACCATATTGGAAAGAGAAATTGACAATAAGGATGTGTAGGTGACCAGCTTAATTATGTAAAATTTGTAGATGGTGATCCCAGCCCTTCCATAAGAACCATTTGTTTTTCCTATATAGCAGAATTGAATGATGTGTGTGTGTGTATATATATATATCCTTTTTAACGGAGAATTTTATTTGTTGTTGTTTTTCATCTAAGAAAAAAATTGATGCGCAACTATATATTATGAGATGTTAGGAATTAGGATATTTTAGGCATAGTGTGCTTGAAAACAGCCAAATTCGTCCTGGAGAAGTCGGAGAGGCGAGGAAAGAGCATGAGAGATGGAGAGAGATGTCATGTAACATGTAAGAGGCTATGTTTCCGGTCTCCAATACAAGGACTGAAACTTTAGCTTTTGTGTTGTAAGTTTTTTAGGGCAAAATGGGGCTGATGATTTCTGTTCTGTTATTCTTTACTTTGGGTCTGGGGACAGATAGGAATTAGTACAATTGGTTCTGGGTTTCCAAAGTTCTCTCTTTGCTTTAAGGGTCTCGCTTTCTCACTTCCCAAGATGTTCTACTCGGTGAGTCAGCTATACTCCATTTTTATTTCATGTATCGATCTATGCAGAATTAGTATATAGTACTAGATTCCACTCCATGCCATTACTATAATCTGTAGCAATAATAAAGCTAACCCACTTTGATTTCTCAAGATCTAATTTCCTTCGCTTTTTTCAATTTGATCTATATCTAAATCTTTGGCCTTTCAAAAATTTGGATAAGTTAAACTTGAAAATGGAGTCTATTGGACTAGTAACTCTAATATATCCACACACATGAATATCTATTTTTGGATTTGAGTATGAATATTTTTATTAGAATGAGGATTTGATCCCTTGATCATTTAGTCATAGGGGCTTTGATCTCATGTCATAAAATCATTTTTCCTAGAAGCTTGGGCTGATGAGTATGTAGAGGCATATACATGATTTTATACTATAATAAACACTCATTTACATATAAATATTTCATGTATTTATAATTTATTATTTGTTTTATTGCGTCATGTAATATTTAGGCCAATTGACACATATTTCAATTAACTTACCTAATTAATTCGATTAATAGCAAGTCATATCACTAAATATTTGTTAAAAACACAAATAATTAGCATAGTTAGAAGTCAAATTCCAACACATATGCTGACTCAGTTAGTCTTAGGGCCCATTTGATATACCTGATAGTATAAGACATGATAGGATAAGACCTGATAAGATAAGGCCTGATAAACTTTGAATACTATACAATATTTGGTGTAACACTGCATAAGATATTCAATTTTATATTCAGTAATATCATATTATTTATTTTCAAATAATTCTAATATCCTAATTAAATATTCAATAAAATCAAATAATAGTTAAATAGAAATTTTTATTAAATTTTATTATTTATTTCAATATTTTATAATTTTTTATTATTTCAATAATGTATATAAATAAAAAATACTATTTTATATATTTTAATATTTTATATTTTAAATCATAATTATTTAAATTTAAGTTACTGATCCTTACTTTTATATATTACATATTATTTATTATTGATTTATATATTTTATTAGTTAATAATTTATAATTTTATTTTATTTATTTAAAATATCTATTTGTTCTTAAGTATTTTTATTTTATTATTATTTATTTTATTTTATTATTATTTATTTAAAAATTATTTTATTCTAATAAAATATCAAAAAAATAATCTTATACCTTAAAAACTAATTAGGCATAATGCAGCCTCTATGATGTATTGAGTTGTACAACATTTTGACATGCACGAGGATTATGATGTATAAAGTTATATAATACGTTATCTGCACCAAATAATAGATAAGGGTATAACGTATGGTATTTACTTATACTATCATATCTAATACATCATGCCAAACAACTCTTTACTGTTCTGATTATAGGAATCGTAAATTAGTAACATTGATTGGCACGGCAATTATTTCCTATGGTAATTAACAGCGATATGGAGGTTGAGCTGCACATTTGTATTTAATTTGTGGAAGCTAGGGATGGCCCCGCAAGCCAAATTGGCACGCGCGCACCTGGCATTGTGCGCACTCATGCTCACGCTGGCTATGTGCACCCTCCATGCGTGTCACGGTTTGTCTAATCTATTGGGGGGCTCAATCTTTTCTTTTGTCGTTCCTGAAATGAACCACATCCAAACGAACTGAATCATTACTGATAATGTTCACCGAAGTACCTTAACGCTCCTTGTTACTCTGGCTCTCCATTTTACAATAACAGTTGATTTTTGAATTTTCTATATTTTAAAATATTTATCTATTTATAATATCTAGGTAATATTCTATTTATATTTTTAAATTAAATATATTAATTAAGTAATTAATATATTTATTAAAGTGAATAATAATGATCATAAAAGAATCATTTTGCAAGCTATGCTAATTGTTTATTTTTCTTATTATGCGTGTATCGTTTGATTTTTTACATTATTCAAAAATAAAGAAAGTATATAGTAGTCCATTCTTGGCAAAGCTCTTTTATTTAATATCACTAGTCGTTTGACCTGTGCGATATATGAGAATGTAATAAAAAATAGTTTATTAATTATTATAGAAAATAAATGATAATTTATTTATATATATCTTATAGAAAATTAAGTATATAAATTTATCTTAAAAGTAATTTAATAGTTAAATAATTAAATAAGTGGATAAAATATAAATGTATCATTCTATTTTATATCTTATATTGAATATCATGTTCATAAGATTGAAAATATCTTGATAGATTATTTATAAATAACAATAAAGAGCTTATTTTATGAAAATTTTACACATTTTGAAAGTTAAAATTATTGAATAAAGAAAGAGAATAAATGTATAATTTTTCTATATCATGAGCCATTTATAAGGATGACAATGTGTATCCATGAGAAAGGGAAAATGTCCTATGTCTCCCATCATCATTTAGAATTTTATCTTTCATTTCCATCACCATTCACTTTATGGGTCTCCATTTCCCATTTTCCGTTTCTTATGGGGATTTTGAATTCCTATAGTATTCAAGGTTTATTAACAAATTTTAAAAGGAGGAAAACTTTAACAATATTTTATAATTTGAAGTATAAATATCCATAATAACAAATACTATTAATGTAATATAATCTAAATTAAAATTAAAAAATATACATAATGCACATATAATAAAAATAATTAAAAAATAAAGATGTATTATCATTGTCCCTATCTCGTTTAACAAATGGGGACTTAGCCTCCATAGATTATCCGTACGAAGGCAAAATATATGCTAATTCCTTTCCCTGTTAGATAATTCCCGTGTGTACCTATTTTCAATTTTTTTTATTATCCCTAGCCGTTTATACCTTTTTAGTAAATTAAAATATTTAATTTAAAAATATAAAATATATTTTCTAATTAATAAAAATAATACATAAATTTAATTTATATGATTTCAATTACACTTCCTTTCCTTATACATCCTTTTAATAAATTAAAATATCAATTTTAAAATATATGTTATAATTAATGTGTAATAATTAGTAAAAAATTACTTATAATTCTAATTTATACAATATCAATTATTAGAGTAGTATATAAATTATAATTTTTTTCAATAAAAAATAATATAATTATTTACTTTTTAAAAATTAATATCATTATCAAATAAGTGTAAATTATAGAATTAATTTTTTTAAATATTTTACTATTAAAAAATTGAAGATATTTTTTTTAAAAAAAATTAGTATAAAAAAATTATGGAATTGATAAATTAGAATGTTTAAGTTGTAAAAAATTAAACAAAATATAATGATACATATAGATAGATAATTTTTTTATTATGATTTTCAAAAGTTCTACATTTGAAATTAGAAAATTTTCCCTAATCTCATATTCATTTAGAATTTTACTTCAATTCTCATGCATATCCTGGTTACGGATTCCTATTTTTCCTTTCACATGGAGATTTGAATCTCTATTAATATTTACAGGTTTATTAAAAAAATTTAGAAATGAAAAATTTTAAAAATACTCTAAACTTCAAAATATAAATATCTATAATAAAAAATACTATTAATGTAACACAATTATAATAGGTTTGTTATTGTTAATACTGTAATTATATATATAAAATTTTTATGTTATAATATATTGAATTATAATTTTTTTATGCTATTTTTTATTTTTTATATTGATTTTGTTAATGATAGAGAGATATGAATGTATGATTGAAAAAAATAATCAATAATTAGAAGGTAAATTGAATTCAAAAACTTCCTTTAAGTGTTAAAATTATGAAAAAAGTGGGGTATAATTTTTCTATAAATAACACGTGGAAGACTTTTTATGTAATGAGTCTTAAATATTAATATTATATCAATTATTATCATATTTGATTAAGAATAAATTTGGTATAAATTAAATTTTAAATTATTATCTTATCAAAATCAATCAATTAGCAATTTGATAACAATTTGATCTACCCATTTTCTTTTAAAAAAATATGTTGATTTTAAAATTTATTTATTTTTAAAATATTTTATTTATAATTTTTTATATTACCTTCATAATGTGAGGCTATTAATGGTTCTTAATTTAATTATAGATCATAATCATATTAATATGGATTCTCTGTTAATACAAATTATAATATTTAATGATTGGAATATTTGATTCTTTAATGATTGTAATATCTAATTTTATTTTATATGAAAAATAATTATTAAGAAAATTATAAATTAAGTTTAAAAAAATATTTAAAAATAAAGATTAAGAAAAGTGATGCCTAAATCACTGGATGAATGACATATATAATAGTTTTTATGAAGTGAGTCTGAAATATTAATATAGTAAATTTGTACAATCAATAAATTTTATACTGAATCTTAATCATTAATAACTTCTGATTATAAATAAGATTCTGATAAATCTCTATTATTTTTTTCTTTTTAAGATCTTTTCCAATTTTTTTAATTCTTTTCAACACTAACTTTTTCTTTCTTCATAATTCATTCAAATGTTTTAAAGTATAAAATTATCAAAATTGTCATGAATTGTATGATTGATTTTTTTTTTCAAAATTCATTCAAATTTTTCAAAATATAAAATTATCAAAATTATTTATAAGAGCTTAGAAGTTATTGAAGGTATATTTTTACGGCCATCATAGGTAATTCCAGGATTTTTTTTTCATCTGCATACATATATAATTTTTTTATTGAATTGACATATTTTTAGTCTTCAAATCATTAAATTAGTCTACATATATAATTAAATAATATCATCACTAATGGCACAAAAAATATTTTACCTTTAAATAATTAAATTTATCATTATCTTTTTGTTAATAAAAAAGGTAAATGATATAACCTCGCGCATATATTTTATATCTTTCTTATAATTTATATACTTAATTTTATAAATTCAATATAATAGTATTCAAAAGAAAATTACCACCTGCATCAAATACAAAAATTTTAGATGTGAAATTAATACTAAAATTGTGAAATTAATTTATCAATATAATTTATGATTTTGGCATCACAATAATTAAAGATATTTAATTAGGGTAATGCAATCCTATTATTAAATATGGATAATTATCAATGATATGCTAATAATATATAATAATTACAGTTTTATTTTTTAAAAAAATTAATGAATAATTTCTTAAAAGATGTGGACCCTAAAACATTCTCATTGCGACACATGTAAAACTTTCTCCCAAACGACTCTGAAATATTAGTATTATAGATTATAGATTATAGATCCATTTATTTTGTTTTTCTTTCCAAAAAGACTAATTATTTCGTGTCTTTGTGTTATTACTATAGAGCGAATCTAATCGAATTGCTGATCAAAATGCTAATTATCTCTTTTGTAAATGTAATATGTCTGGTAAGAATGAAAATTTGAGGAACAATAAAAGATAAGGAAAAATAATGATATATAACACACATTTAGTACATTAAAAACAATTTCTATTTCTTTCCTCATTCTATTCTCTTATTCTTCTTTATTCCATACATTTGGAAAGCCCAAAGCAAGGAGATGCTATTATTAATCGAACTTGCAATTGTTTGGGGAAGAAAATATGGGATTTACCTAGCTAGTTCATTGTTTGCTCAATGTTTTCGTGTGGTTTTATTAATCATGAGTACATACTCATTCCAAATTCTGGTTAATAAAGAAGCAGAATACAAGTGATACTTGTTTATTTCAGTTGAAGTAATTTGACATTTATAATCAGCAAGCATATTCTTTGGTCATATTTTGTTTTTTTAAAAAAAGTGAAAATAATGTAGATTTTGGACAGGTGTACTGTAATTACTGTAGGGTCAGGTGGCGTCATTGACGATAGCCAAGACTTACTTTGGTTGAGCAATTTGTACTGTTGCCTGACACTCATGGAAAAAGAAATATGAATACTCATTTTACACTTATTTCTCTTTTTTATTAAAAGCTATTTTCATTTTAACATGGTTGATCGACTACTATTCTCATCATTATATATTCCCCCCACCCCTCCTTAAATTGAGCCCTCTCACGACAAAATTCTTAATTTGAACTATTTGAATTAGAGGAATGATATTTTAACATCTATATGGGTTATGTGGGTTTGATGTGATATGAAAAGAATGATGGAGAGAGAATAAATTAGGAAAAAAAATAAGTGGTGGAACTCATATATATTGTGAGTAGGATATTTGGGTGTTTGAGAAAATTAGATGTTGAAATAGCAAAACTTTTAACATTATAAACAGCAACGGGCTGGGCTGTGGGCTCCAGGCTCCTATATATATATATCTGACCAGAAGGTTTTTCTCCTTATCAAGTGTTTTACTTTTCTATAAATAATCAGTCTTTATGATACTAGACGATTATGAATTAACATTAATTAATTATGAATACACACACACATATATATATATATACACACACGATTGATGAATTAATATAGAAACATTTGGTATACACACATGCATCTACTCCCTTTGTAGGGACGTAGTGAGTACTAATGATCGATGTGCATAGTTTAAACCTTGTTTGTGAGACTAATTGAAGGGTTCCATTCCATATATCATCTTATGGTGATCAGAGCGAGCTAGCACCAAACCTGCATGCGCCTTTCTTTCTTTCACACTGTCTCCTTAGCTTTTAGCTAGGGCTCTCTCTGCCAATGATGCCAGCACTCAGCTCCGCTCCCGTGTGCATATATATATATATATATATAGCTCTGAATTTTTAAATGCAATTATGCTCTTTCTAATTTTATTACTTCAATTAGCTAGTCTGATCCTTACAGCTTACTTATTGGCCGCGCCGGCATAAATAAATAAAATACATGTATAATCTCAGTGAAACCAGAAATCCATGTATATATATTGCAACCATCGAGAATCATTCAGCAATGTACTTTACACGATCGAGTTAATTGAAGGTCAATAACTGAAATTTATTCTAATTGGGTGGGTAACAAGAAAACCAAAGATGCTTTCTTGTTTTACCATGGCATGTGCTGATGATTGAGAGAAAATTGAAAAGACAGGTACTGCTAACCAACTTTAGGACAATTTCAAATTAAACGAGGCTTATTAATTTAATTATAGCCTGCAGTTTCATTTCGAGCTCTGTTATATTGTACTCCACTCATCCCATTTAAAAAAGTGATTCCTCACTGTTTTTAAATATCTAGTGTGAATGGAGTAGAACACAACGGAGATAAAAGGGGAGAAACATTGATCCCCTTACTGTTTCATAAATATCGAGTGTGGAGGTGTCTATTTTGCTGCTCAAATAGCTATATTCTCAAATCCTCAGTCAAAACAAACAAAATGTAAGGAGATGTCTCATATGTGGAGTTATGGTCTAATTAATTTAATTAAGGGACGCTTCACTTCTAAGTTAGCAATAGAAGTTACAACTACAATATATATTTTGAAGCAGTGAAGCATCAACAAAATTTTAGTACTAGGGACAAAAAATAATATACCAGTATAGAAATGAGGGGAATGCATTGTATTTTATTATTTTGTCTCATTTAAAATTAATACAGAGATAAATTCAATCAAATAATAGAAACAAAAATATACTAAAAATTATATAATTATTGTAAAATTTTCAAATCTTTATAAGGGGCACATGCTCCTTCAACACATAGATCTGCCCTTGTATAAGAGGCATATCATATAAGAGCATATGTTTATTATGAGAGTTGAAAGAAAACTCTCAGACTTCTTGAATCAAAATAAATAGATGAGATTAAAACATAACAATAAGTTATTATGAGGAGGCCAGGAGGGGAATTAGAGGGAATATAAAAAGTGCACTTCCATTCCACTTCCATGCACCGGAAATTCCCAAGGTACTTTGAATAGAAATGAATATAGTATACGCTACGAGGGAGCGCCAAATATGATTGATCACACACATTAGGTCAAAGAAGAACGCGTGCGACTTTTTTTTTTTATTATAAATGATCGTATGCAATGCAATTATATATTAAGATTTTTGCTATTTCAACACTCTATTTTTTCAAACATCTAAACTCTCCATTTACAACATGCATGAGTTCTGCTACTTATTTTTTTTTTTAACTTATTCTCTGTTTATCATTTCTTTCACGTTATATAGGACCCATATGAATGTCTATACCCATGTGAATGTCAAAACATCATTTTTTATATATTAATTTCTACATCTTGAAACCACTGAATATTAAAAACAAAAAACTTTATTCAATGGCTATAAACATAAATTGTATTAAGGGAACATATCCAATTAAGAAGACACACACTCAGAATTCCTGAGCTGCTAATAAGAATCTTTTAGGGTATGTTAAGTTTCCGTTTTTAATTTTTATTTTCAAATTTTCAGCTTTTAAAACTTTACAAAGGAAATACTTAAAATTGAAAATAAAAACTGAAAATTAAAATTTATAGTTTTCAGTAGTTTTGATATTTCCTTGACAAAATCTGAAAAACTAAAAATGAAAATTAAAAAACTAAATCAAATAACCCTTAATTGTTTTCTGGCTAAGTATTGATGGCTCCATATCTCATGGCGACAATCACACTCATAAGCTAAATAATGTTACAGAGTTCTGGTTTCTTTCTGAACCTTCGGATGCGCCTGATCCTTATCCCCCACTGATTTGAAATCCCAGTTATGTATGACATCAAAATCTTATCTTCTTTCATTCATTCCATATATGGCGCTATATGACCTTTTGGATGCATTATGAACTCCACTTTGAAGATGGCTCTAGTCACTGATTCAGCCTCCTTAACGCCTATATTCCTGGCCTCTTAAATTCTTTTGTGCAATATTCGGCCTAGGCATAATGATGATGTCTCCCAATTGAAAGCCGTGAGATTAGCTTGAGGGCTGAGGCATATAAGGAAAAAAATTTAAAAAAAAAACAGAGAGAGAGAGAGAGAGAGAGAGAGAGAGAGAGAGAAGGCGGCCAGAAAGGGACACTTTGTGTGGTGTTTATATTGACATTTCAGAGCGGGGAAGCGGAAGTTCCTCTTTATTGACATTATCATTAGCAGCTGGAGGTTTGCATTGACTCTAGATTATGGTATTGAATGAATTTTTCACATCACTGTTTTGATAGTGCCATGTGAATTCAGGTCACCCAATTCGAACTTTTTTAGTTAAAAACATGGATGCTACATCAATAATAATTGTGCAGTAGTGTCGTTTATATACACAATAATTGCAGTTACAACCTTTAACGTTGTTATGATTTTTGATTGTTCTTTTTATGCGTATGTAAGCAAATGATGTTGCCTGTACGGTATAAGCTATGTGCAAAACAACGTAAAGTGTACGTTAAACAAAAACTAAGTTAAAATCTAAATAGTGATTTCCTAATTGAAGAGTGTATGTGTACATATAAAGAATATATGAATGCTAAGAAATTAACATTGCTCTGTTCTAGCTTCTTAATTATTTGCATTCATAATCATACCAGAACCAAAGTGGCCGGTCATATGTAAGCGCTAGCTTGGGGCTGCGACTGAGTAAAGAACTGAAAAAGCAAAAGCACAAAAAAAAAAGAGAGAATTCTTTGTCGCTAGGGGCCCGACCTGTGAGTCCACTTTGTCTAACTGATGACTCCATTGACCATTGGCTTGACACGTAGCTATTGCGGGTCATGCTCAGTCCATGCCATTACCAAAGAATTCAGTCAGAATTTCATGGTCGGCAACGACCAATAACCCCTGAGCCTGAGGCCTAAAGCCAGTTGACCAAAACTTCGCAGCAATAATGGCTTTCAAGGCTAACATTGACTAAGACCCATTCCGTTTGCTGTTATAGGCCAACAACTAAGAATGAGCTTTTCATTGCTCAATTCCTAGAAACCTCCCAAGGGGTATGGTGTGGCGCATTTATATAATGGAAAAATGATATTTCCTACTATAAATCCTCTAAATATATTAAGTATAATGGCTCAATCAAGCAGGCTGATTTGCAGGGGGATTTATAGCTAGGAGGCTCTGATGTTACTCTATTTAATGTGACTGGTAATTTTTGGATAATTTTATACCATTAGTACTTTTTTAATGCTAAAATGTGGCGCATTTTCTTGTTGGCGATCTTTGGTTTTAATCATCTCACAGCTTTAAGGAGTTAGCTGTCTGTTATAAGGCATGGGGTAAATGAACACAGCAAAATATAAAAAACTTAAATCGGAGGAGATCAAGTAAGTGTGAAAGCAGATTTAGTGCCTCCTTATCTTATGTATTATATTTGGTGTCTCTTTCTGCTAATTTGATAGTAATCATAAATGCTAAGAAATTTTGTTTTAAGTTCTGTTGCCGGTGCTCCTTCATGTTGTGGGGTTTGAGCCTTTCTGTTCTTCCTATTAAAAAAAAAGGCATGGGTAAATTGTAATTCCCTAAAGTGTATGAAAACACTATTTACCAACACAAATGTCTTTATAAGCAGCTTACTCTTCTTAGTTTGTGGGACTTCAATTCAACGTCTAAAAGAACTTTCACATTCTTGATATGATAATTATATGTGATTCCACTCAGAATAGAAAATGCCTTAAGGTAGATAATATAGGTTAGTAGAGTGTATGATTTAATCTATGACAAGGTACATAGATTTCAATGAAAAATTTTCTTCGGTCATTTACTTGGCTGTCAAGATTATTAAATCAGCTCTTATCTAGCTTTTTAAATAAAAACGGCCGGTGTAATTATAGGCAAAATTTTTAGAATTTTCCTCCATATTCTACTCTCTTTTTGATGATACTCCATATTCTATTCTAACAAGCAAATCGCAAAGCATCAAACCTAAAATGCCGGATAGTATATCTTATAGATAGAAGTAGCGATAGATTTTATTCCACTTTCCCTCACCCCTTTCTCAAATAATTATATTCTATGCTGCAATTGCATCATGTTTAGGCATCTAACTTCAGAAATTCTATGTTTTAAAAGTAGTAAAGTTGTTCTATAGAAAGAAGAGAATAGAATCATGACAAACAATGGTAGGTAATTGGATTTAATTATTTTAATGATGGATATCCCTCTAAAATAAGGTTAATTCCATAAGCTATTCCTCTATATGCGTGTGTATAGTACAATATTTAAAAGCAAAAAAGTTATTGAAAGGAAGAGGAGGAGCGAGAGAGAAAAAAAAGGAAGAAAGACAGAAGGGGAGAGGCGAGGAGAGAGAGAGAGAGGGGGGGGGGGGGGAAGAGATGGGAATATAGTAAGGTTTCTGAGTATGGATTAGTGACGCTAAGCAATGATTTTGTCTTGCGAGCTTAAAGTGGACGACCACCTTTTTTTGGTTCAAAACATGAAAATTAACAAGTAAATCCTATGAGGGTTTGCAAAGAGACAGTGGAGATTGAAATATGTTGTCAACCATCTCGCTGGTCCAGGAGTTTTTGCATAAACCATATAATTTGGGAGAGTGGGATAGTTGGGAGAAAAAAATGCTTCCGATTTATATATTTATTTATTTTTTGGGGTGGTGTATTGCATATTTGCATGCTAGCATCATATCTTGGGCCATAACTCTCTAATAGTGTAATACATCACCATCTACATCATGATGATGTTGCTTCAACCATACACAGGACGGTCTTTAAATTGTTAGTTATGGGGACAAATAATTATGATTAATCATGTGCTTCGTCCGTCCCTGCACATGTGCATGGGTGTAAAATTGCTCCTTGCAGAAAGCTGTTCAAAGATGCTGACGATGAAAAGGACCAAGATTGGGATATATTAACTTACAAAAAACAACTTTATGAATCTCATTGGAATAATTCTTTACAAGACTTTAATTTAGAAACGGAATTTTGGAGGTTCCACCTCAATATCTCCATATCCCCGGTGTGCGAAACGAATAACAGTGCTATAAACGCTGGAAGCTTGCATGATAATTAAATAACCTTTCTTGATAATTAAACAACCTTGCATACCAAAAAAATACTGCCAGTTGGTTGAATACCCTGAGGAAAACAAGAGGTGTACAATATTTGTTAATGCTCTATAGGTATATATATATATTTTTAATTTTTTTATTGCTTAATGCTTCATACTAGTATAAGCGTGAATCTTAATGTAACGATAAAATTGTTACTTTGTGATCTGGAGATTGTGGGTTTAAATCTGGAAACAACCTTTCTGTAAAGTGAGAGTAAAACTGTGTGCATCTAATACTCTCTCTAGATTTCATTAGGTGAGAGCTTGGTGCGTTGAGTTTTTGTTTTTGTTTTAATGCTTTATAGCTGTATAGCAAATGAAAACCGTACGTAGTCAGAAATGGGTATAAACGTAGGCCCGTTACAATGGCCCATATGGTTTATCGTATACAACGCAATGGTCCCAACATCACAGCCCATGGACCCATTTTAAAGGGAAATCCTTCTGCTGACCAAAACCAATTAAGGGAAATCCTCCTTGGCCGGGACGAACACTAGACACTCGTAGACAGGACTTCATTGGTCGATAGAATTTGACACCTTGGATTGTACCAAGCAAATACAGTTGGCTTTGCCAAGTCAATGAATATTATCTAACTTTTTTGAAAAAAAAACACCATAAAACCTTCAAATCTCCATAAATACTAAAATATTACAATGGTGAATGTTACACTATATTTGTCATTTTTTTCTTCAACAAAGTTGCACTATTGGTGTATTTGATACACAATAAAAATGAGGCGATAAATTTAGTTGACGAGCCCCATATATATTTTCAGACAGAGTATTCATTCACAAATTTTGCTATCACATTCTTACTCTCTATCAACCACGTCGAATATGTTAAGTATTACTAAATTTAACAAAGTAGAGGTCCACATTCGAAAGGCCTATATGTGTGCATACATGACGTTAGACAAGCTAGGGACTTAGAAGAAATAGGGAAATATTGTTTTAACACCTATTTAGGTGTAAACATCTATCATAGTGTGAGAGAAGTGATAGAGAGAAAAAATAAGTGATGAGCCCATGTATTTTGTGAATTGAATGTTTGGGTATTTAAGATTATTGGGTGTCAAGACAAAAAAAATAGTTCATATCAATAGTTTGAGAACCATACAAATGTTGCAAGAAACAAAAATATTGAATGTAACATAAAAAAAGGGGGATGGAGGAAGGAGGAGGAGGAAAATAGAGGGAGGAGGTTGCAATAGGTGAAAGGTCAATAGAATCCATTTACATTTAAAAGGAGAAAAGGAGGTCGGGTTGTTGTAACGAATGGAAGCTCAGTAGAATCATTTGCATTTGAGGAATGATATATGCATATCATTACAAAGCCACCATACACTTACACCTCACTACAAGACAAAGTAGGAGTATGCAATACAGAGTATAAAATTAAATGGGAACCCTTCCTTTCAAAACTCACTCACTCTCTCTCTCTGTATTGTTTGTATGTCTCATCCACCATCTCTCTAAAAGTTTTCATTCTCTCTCTTTCTCTATCACGTTTCTCTTTCTCGTTCTTCATCATTCATAGAAAAAAGAAAAACAAGAATCAAGATCTGTTGGTAGCGTACAAAACTAATCTTTACATATGAAGGTTATAGCTCATTCATTTGATTTTTTATGTGTTTGCGGTTTATGTTCCAAGACATGGATAATTTTTTTTTTTTGGTTTTTCAGCAATAAAATGATTGAAAATGACTTTGCTAAGTTGAGATTTATTGTTATTGTTGGAAACCGGAGTTAGAAAATTATAAATGTGTGTTATGAAAAGTTATAAATCATATTCATAAAACATGTAAATCAGTTCTAAAAAATTATAAACCAATTGATGACACATACCAAACAAGTTCAAGATTAAATGTGAAATTATATGAAGAAAAGTTATAAACCAATACGTAAAGTTGTAAACCATGTTCATAAAACATGTAAACCGGTTCTAGAGAATTATAAACCAATTGAGGACAAATAATAAATAGGTTCAAGATTAATTGTAAATCGGTTCTCTCAATATTGGTTTACAATTTTTCAGAATTGGTTTACATATTTTATGAATACAGTGTACAACTTTTTGCGTACTGGTTTATAATTTTTTTGTATAGTTTCATATTTATTCATAAACCTGTTTAGTATTTATCCTCAATTGGTTTACAATTTTTTAGAACTAGTTTGCATGTTTTATGAACATAGTTTATAACTTTTTGCGTATTAGTTTACAACTTTTCATAATACATATTTATAATTTTTGAACTCCAGTTTTCAACAATAATAGAAAATCTAAACTTCTAGCAGAGTTAGTCTCAATTGTTTTTTGTTATTGAAAAAACTGAAAAAAAATCATTCATATCTTGAGATATAACCCACAAACACATGTAAAATCAAATAGAATGAGCTAAGACTTCATGCGTGATGATTAGTTTTGTATGCTGTTAAGAGATCTTGATTCTCCTTTTTTTTTTCTATGAATGATGAAGAACGAGAAAAAGAAAATGAAAACTTTTAAGAGATAGTAGATGAGAGAGAGAAACATGACAGAGAGAAAGAGAACAAGTTCTGAAAAGGGAAATATTTTCTTTTTTTATTTTCTATTTTATTTCTACGTATTTCATACTCCTTTTTGTTTTGTAGTGAGATATAAGTGTATGGTGATTTAGTTGAGGTGTGGATGTATCATTTCTCTTTACGAGTAACACTTAAAAGGCGGAGCATAGGTTTAAGATATTGGAAAGCTACAACTAGACTTGTATTTGTTTTCGGATTTTTCAGTCATCACAAAATTACCTGGTCGCAACTTACAAATGAAAAGTTAACTCCGGTGGACAGCACATGCACCATAATCACCAGCTCCACCACCATACCCTGACCAAGATCCCAAGTCTCTCATTTATTGTGGTCAACCACGACCAAGTGTAAGGTTTTTACGCATAAGCAAAACAGCAGACAAATTGAGACGGTATGCTTTCATTTATTTATTTAAATATGGTAGGATAGTATTTTAATTTGTTTGATTATGGTATCTTTTAGATGCTGCCTCATAAACACGTATATAGGATAATTTAATAATTTAATATCCTTTTGTCTTATCAATCCTTAATCCTAAGGAAGAGAACTGTATGTAAATAAAATAAAATAAAATAAAATAATGATATAACCTCCTATAAATTGACCTATATATTAAATAGAGTTAAAAATTAAATATAATCCATGTTTTAAAATTATAAAAGTGATCAAACCTTGCTTAATGTAGTACTTAGCAGAATTTGTAAAAAATTGTATAGGAGAAAATATCATTTCAAAAAAAAAAGAAAAGCAGAGAATTGATTAACTAATTCTCAAGTCATTTATTAGACTTAAAAGAATTAGTGTCATACAAGTTAGGATATTGTATTTCATTGTCTGTCTTTTCCTTATTGAGGTAGGCCTCTATCTTTCAAAACAGTGGATGAACAATATGGAGAGTAAATTATTTTTGAAGTATATATATATAAAATGCTTGGATTGTTCAATTTCCTTCCAATATTATTCCCTTGCACCAAATTTCTGGGCAGTTTTGGAGGGAAAAATAATGAAACATCACTCTGGCTTTTCTCTCTATTTTGTGGGGTTAACTCTCTACAAGGTTTATCACTTGCATGAAATTTGGAGTTTTTGACTTGTACATGTTAGAGGCCATTTAAAAACTACATGAACCTTTTATACGTTGCTTTAGTATATTACATCATTGTTAGGTTGGTTAAGGCAGTAGATATCTTATTTCTTTAAAATAAAAACGAGTCTTGAGATAAAGCTTGTAGATGTAAAAAATTGCTAGGTAGTAATTTTTGACTTAAGTCATTATGCAAAATTGATGTTTAATATAAATAAACTTTTAATACGATCCGCAGACACACATGTTAAACATTGATTTACATCAGGAGAACTTCACATCCAATAACCAGTGATAATGCTACAATCCCAGTGAACAAGAACTACGTACATTACACCATCACCTTCCCACAGTAAAATTTTCTTTTAAGAAGGTAAGCTAGCTACCATAAGACCCAGAACTGAAATTCACATGTTTAATTAACAACATACAATATCATGTGACCTTGCAATCCTCTTGATTGATCCACCACCACTTCTCAAGCAATAATCAATGCTTGAAGGTAGCAAGGGCCCTTGTGATTTTCCATAAGAGTTCCAACAAACAGCTTGTTGTAAACCTGAACGGTATCTGAGGGAAGGCCTCAGTTGAATGTCAGTTAAATCAACGTCTGTGCATGGTATGGAATTGCTGCAAGCTAGATGAACAGGCTGCGCTGCATAAGTCCCACTTATTTGATCAAACTTAACACCGGAAATCACCACAGTCCCTGTCTGGTTCTTGCAGATATGCTTGTCACAATAGTATTGGTCTATCATTATTGGAAACATAACACCATATACTTGGATTCTGGAAAATGACACATTTTTAACCATACCAATGCCTCCCTGTTTGAACACAAAACAACTCAAAATTGGTGAAAATTAAAACTGAGATGGATGACAACAACCAGTTTAATTGTAAGAGATTAGGTTAATACCTGCCATGTTTTGATCCTCGCTCCATATAGAGTATTTTTC